>JAJJWX010002099.1:0-600000 GCA_023529315.1 Papaver bracteatum
TCTTGTTGACTAATATGGTAGTAGTTCCGGGATAAGAATTACTTCTCCATTTTACCGATGAAGGCATGTCTCAAATATAGTTTTCTGTTACTACAGCATGGTGCGGGAATTCTCAAAAGACGCAGAAATGACGTAATATTCTGTGGGCAGCATGATACAAGGGCTGGCAAATCAAATCTCGCCGCAGGCAAGACCAGCAACATATCGCATTTCTACACAAAAAGACGGCCTTTTGTTACGGGGTGTGAGCAACATACCAGAATGGTGTAAAGTACCGCAAAATGGATACATAAAACTCATAGTATATGCGGATATAAAGAAGCAGAAAATTCAAAAACTATCAAAAGTGCAGCCGCAAGATGGAATGCACAAGTAAATATGACCTTCGCCAAAATCTCAAATTGTCGCGCAGATTTGTAATTTCTTCGAGGATTTTATTTATGTTGTAAAAGACATGATGGATAAGGTAAACAGGCACATAAAGGATCCCTAGAGATCTTGATGGGAAAGATATGGGGAGCTGGATCATCTTTTATTTCTCCAAAGTGCAAGGTGCAAAAATGGCTATTTTACTCGAATTCAATCTACACACGCAGACACACGTTAGTCGGTATACATTTTAAGATCTAGTGATAGAAATGAAGAGCTACAAGTGACTAATTGATACCAAACTGAAGGGGAATATGCACTAATGATATATCTGAAAAAATATAAAGAAACTTCGCTTACATTCGCGTACTCCCAAAACTCAAATGTATATTATTTCGTTACAGGATAATTAGATTGCATATGCTTTGCGCTTATATCAGTATGATGGTAGACTGACCGCTGAAATATAAAAAATACAAACACTCATAGTTAATTCATCAATTAATAAAGAAGAAGAAGTTAGAGTAAATGAGCAATGGTGTGAGAGGCCAATGGCAAAGAATCAACTGATTGGAAGCACATTAAATTGTGTAGAGCAACAAATTATGAGTTAGAGAGATGGGGCATTATACGAAAATCTTTAAATGGGCTCTTTCCTCGCATGTTTTAATAAGAAGAAGAAAGCAAATATAAAAATGTTACATAGTGGGGATGATGGGTAATCATTAAATGGGCTGCGCAGATCTTATTAAATAAACGCACATTGGCTCATATATGAAATACTTATCGAAAAAGCCATTTGCAAAAGAATTGTGAAACATTAACATCTCAAAGAAAGTGGGGTTTATTATTGGTGGGACATTTGCCAAAACAGAGATAATTTAATTTTCTCTGTCATAGACATTTCTCAAATGGGTTTTTTAGGTTATAGTAAAAGAGGGCAGTATACGGATGAGACACTATTTATATTTGAAAATATCATTTGCAAGATCTCGACTACAGCCAGAACACGGAAAACAATTTTAGCGACAAAATATGGAGATGTTATTTACCGAATTAAGCAGTGGAAAACTTTTATATTCATAGGCCACGGTCAAGCTGAGCAATAAACAAATACAGCAGATTTCAAAAAGAAGTTAAGGGAATCATGTAACGTGGCAAGTCAACAAGTCCATACGTTTAGATTATATTACAACACGAAGAGAAGCAACTGCGTATCACCTGCTCTGTATATGGTTGATAGCAAGATAATAATCAGTAGCTTGTTATCTACAACAAAAGAGCTTGGGGAAAAAGAAGAGTGTCAGTTTAGACAAACTTGATTTATAAGAGAAAGAAAAGGCACTATAACATATGGAAAATCTATCATCTGCAGACAGTCATGAATAATAAACGAACAATAAGCGTGAATTTGCTGATGCTCGCTGAGAAACACTGTATATCGCCGAGAAATGGAGGAAAATTATTTAAAATGGGGATGGGAGATCAAAGAAGTCAATGGAATCGAGCATATGGATCCAAGAAGAGACATATCAAAGACTGCAAGACCATGGAATAGACAATATTCAAGAAAATACATCATAAAGGCTCTGAAAGAATGAATATTACACTTAGAGAAACTGCGAGAGAATAGAGACGTTTTCAAGTAGTTGTAGTCGTCGGCTTTTCCCAATAATTTTCGAGATAATTCATTTTTACGCAAGTTATATACGGGCGCTAGGCAGCAGAACTTAGGATTACGCACACAGTTCCTCAAGCGACGAGAGCGATTGAGTCGTTTAGTAGTGCGCAGCAAATCCTTTATAGCAAGCTGTGACGGTGGTCACCGCCGGAACCTAGTCATGGAGATTGGGATTGTGAAAAGTCCATCGAGAGATGGACTGTTATATATATTATACTCTGGTGCCCGAGAGTTTCTCCTAAGGAATGTAACGCATGACAGCATACCTACAGCCGCAGCCGATGGAAGTTTTTACTCGCCATCTACGGAAAGTTCTGGCTTACGCTGTTGCCTCAAGAAAACCCCACTTAGGGTGTTCGTAACTATAAGCCATATAAGGCATAGCATTAAGCAATAGCGGAAACAACGGTCAAGTTGGCTGTCGATGGGAAAGTGCTGTCTTGCATTTACCATGTATAATCTCTGAAGGGGGAAAATGAAAAAAAGATATTTTTAATACCTCCATTAGGGCCGCACAAAAAAAGACTATTTAATGAATATTAGCTTTATATTCGCTCAAGAATATTTAGGCTCAGATTATTGTCGCAAAGACGTATATCGCAGAATATCATGGGATTATATTCAAGAAGCAGTATTTAGGCCTCGAAATACATGATCGCCAAAAGCCTAAAGAAAATGCTTTGATAAAATCAAAAGATGAGATAAATGAAATACGTGTCTCGCTACTATCGCAAGAATAAAAATATAGTCTTAAAAAGCAAAGAGAGATTAACTACAAGATTTATGATTTATCATATTGTCAGCAGTAGTTCAAAAATTAAATGATAAGGCAGATCAATGGATTATTACATTGCTAAAAAGTAAAGAATGTGCTGCCAACATCTGTCGCGATAAAAGCGGCATAATAAGATCTTTTAACTAGAAGGCAAATAATACCACACCGCCAAGTTATTGCTAATTTTTCATAGTAATATTTGCGATAATTCATTTATCATAGTTATTGCATTTGATAAAAAAGGCAGTATGAGATTTTCTTACAAGGATAACAAATAAAATTTCTCACGAAGAGAGGGGCAATACGGGAATATAAAACAATATTTTCATTATCTCCTTCGGTGAAGAATCAAAAATAATAAAAAAGAAGGAAGATAACAAGTTACAAGAGTTTAGTGACATTGATTCACAAGTATAGTCAACAAGTGATTGAATTACAAAACTTAGAGTGTGAAGAAGATTCGGAATTCACATTTATTCGCTAAGAACAGAGAAGAACAATTACTCATTTTTTTAAATTCATGATAAGAATATTCTTCTTCTAATTTCATCATTCTTGTTCACCACTATTTTTTTAGCTTGAAGTTTTCCATTCACAAATGTGATACGATGAGGAGATTTTTTCATTTAGAGGATTTTGTTCTTCGCTTCATTTTAAGAGGATTTCTCTCGTCTCGTCAAAAAGGGAATTTGCTCATCTCTTCGTAGTGTCTTTCATTGCTTGAATACGGATTCATCTATGGGATGATTGCCATCATCTATATCCAAGAGTTTGATTCATAGGAGAACATTATTTATGAAAATTTCAAATGTTTAAATATTTTCTCGACATTTATCTTTTTGAAATACCAAGATTTCACGCTTCGTTGTGAGAATTGAGTTAATTTTATTTTTAAAAAGTTTGCCAATTCATAGATAGACGTAAATCGAAGATGCTCTTCTGAGCTGATGAGAAAGAAAATTGCATATTAGATGGAATTTTCACAAAATAAGATGAGAAAATACAATGAAAGTAATAATATTTGTGCGCCGTGACTCACCTTCTTTTGTGAAGATAAAAGCGTGAATTATACAGTTATATCATCAAATCCCCAACCTGTTTGAAACGAAGATTTGCTTTTGTTACAATTGCGTAGCTATTTTTCAAGCCGTTTTTTGAGATTGTTGACTTTTGATAGAAGCAACCTGGCTTTATAGCTTCTCTGTACTGCAAGGTGAGATTCAGCTTGTCTTTAAGTTCATCTTTCAATGAGAAGGGATTTCTCGCCTACACAACTTTTGTAGATTGCCTAGTTTTAGAATAAATCTTGCTGCATTCACAGTTTCCCCGGATAAAACTGCTTTCACCCGAGATTCCACCAAAGTTGGGCGGCTTCATTATTTAAATTTTAATCTCGTTCATGAATTAGTTGATCCGCTCATGAATTATCATTGTTCTTGTTCTAAGATTATATCCGCCGAGCCGAGGTGAAGAAGGCTCATTTTATCAAATTGCCTCTTCCAAGATTCTCCTGTTTCATCAAATGGTTTCGTTTTCCCACTCAAGTATTCATTAATAAGTTATAGCTAAAGCAATAGGACCAACAAATAAATAGCGGAAAATCGGTACATAAAAGCAAATATTTAATAAAGAGAAAGCGTATAGCAAAAGTTATACTCTTTAGATCATCATTACCGAATAATTTCACAGCCTAATTAGAGCCGTTTATGATCGGTAGTTCACACTCCAATTTTGGCTTGAAGATTCTTCAAATTTAAGGTGCTTAACGAAGATGGAAAGAATCGCTTAGTTAGACTCCAAGATAGAATCATATAAAGATCCGCTTAGCATTCCTCAAGAAGATTTCATAGCATCGCTTAACTTCGTATAATATTTGAGCAACTGATTCTGCTATTTCTGGGAAGTGTGGAATTTTCAGTTTTGGCGATAAAAAGGAATTTGAGGTCGTATATAGCTTATTCAATGCGAATATTAATTACGTTTTTAATGCGTTTTTGCTCACAATATAGTTCTATTATTTATATACTTTTATTACTACCATCATGTATTTATTTCCACCATTATAGATTTGACTGACGCAGCTTTAAATGTTGGGATTGTCGGAGATTAGGAATATTAGTATCAATAACTTATTATTAAATCAGATGAAAAGAAGTAATATAAGACGCAAGAAGTGAGAAGAAGAAGATTTATCTCGTTTTTACTCGGAATATTTTTGCAAAAATTAAGAATATCCACTTCATTCCAAAGAAGTTAGAACTTGACGAGAACGCTTTTAAGAGTGTTTAGAAATTTTCATTCTCATTTTTAATAATAATTGCATTAAAGAGGCACAATATTGTTATTTCAAAGGAATAAATGTTTCTTACTAATATTCTCGTATCTTTTTCGCTTTTCATCACTTTCTTTTCGAGAACCTTAGGGTTGGGGTTTTTGATAGTAATCTTAATTCGAGTGATGTTATCGGTGAGGATTATGAGAAATGGGATGATAAACATGCTCTTGAAAGTCTCCATTGGAGCGTTGTTGATGAAAAGGGCTACTTACCAGGAGAGAAAGTTATACATTAAGAAAAGGAAAAGTTGAAGAAAAAAGAGAAAGTGAAAGAAGAAATAAATACTAAGGAGACATATTTATAGATTTAAAGGATGGAAAAGGGTACACGGGTAGCATCGACGCTGGCAGTCGTTACAGTGCCGCAGTGACACGGTAAAAGATATATTGCGCTAGGGCTCAAAAAACTTACCATGACCTTTATCTTCTGCAAGTGAGAAGAGCAAGATGTGTGACGTAATGAACATTATCCCTCGCTGGCGTAACAATAAGAGTCACATTAATGACAAACGACGTTTCAAGCGATAATAATGATTAAGGAGATTATTCAAAGATGATTCTTAAACAATGACGAATGATTAAAAACGACCTACAAAAAAGTGTGACATGCCACCAACATATAGCCAATAGGGCCTCGCTTTTTGGAGATAGATTTTGTGTTAATCGCTGATCTAGTCAGTAATTTACGTATCCAATCAAATTAATAAAACAGTTTACTATGAGCTGCAATTCAATTATGTAAATACCTGAATACTCCAAGTGTATGATCATAAACCAATTTAGAGTGGAGAGGGACTTTTTTGAGTGTAAGAAAAGTTTTTTAGTTCAGATGGATGATCACGTTTTTATGATTTCATTATTGAATTTTGTTAGATAAAGATTAATTTGTGATGGAAATTGTGGAATTTGGTTTAGGTTGAGTTAAATTTTGTTACAGTGGTTTTTTTATGGATTTAGGAATTAGTTTTTCGCATTGTTGAGCTAGCGCCTACGCTTGTTACGTGGTCTTAAAGGAGCAACCGCTAAGTTGTATTTCTCTCGATATTTTTTCTTCACTTTGCAACGGTGTTCTATCATGCTAAGCAACCGTTTATTTAGGGAAGAATATTTCAAACTAAGTCGAACGAATCGCAGCGTGCAATCCACTTGCATCCTATTAGAGAACCTACTCATCCCTACCTTCCACATACAACAAATGGCATCGTTTGACCACAGAATATTTGGCAATCACCAAAGCATATGTGCCGAACTCGAGTTGTAGATTGCTCCTTGGATGGATGTTTACAAGATACATAACAAATTTATCCAAGATTGCGGATGGAACCCGGAAGTGTTCCAATGTAGGATAGCACAACATCGTACAAGATGGTTGTCGTCAAACACCGATATCGCACAAGCCACCATAGCTTGTCCCCTCTACAACTTGTACGTATCTTTATGGTTTATTCCTAAGACAATATTTTTTTCAACTTATATGTAACCAAATGCCGTGTGTTTTTTTGTAGCAGAAGTCAGCGTAGCCGCAGCTATTTAGAGTTTGTGTGTACGGATGAAATTTTACTTCATAGTATTCATATTTTCGAGTACTCACCAAATATGGAGTATCACTGGTGGGTGAATCGCATTTCATACTATTATTTGGCATTGCAATCGTTACTTAATCAGCATTGCAATTTGTGTAATCATCCGTATAAAGAGTCTATTTCTTGAATGTGGTTATGCTAGATCTATTTGTTGGTTTTAAATATCATATTTGGTGCAGATACAGACACGACAGATTAACAAATTGCTAATGGTTTATTTGGACATTTTTTAAGCACGCTTGGATTATTTGATGTTCAAAAGATTTTTCGTAACATTAACTCCAAATAGGACAATGTCAATAGATGGCATTAATAAATTTGCGGTCTCCTGGAATTCACCTGTTTCTTCTAAATGCTTATTTAAGTCGATTCATTACAAGGTAATATGACTAATAGTGAGGAATGTGCAGTAGCTGCTATAATGCTTAAGGATAATGGAGGAATGAGTGAGCTAGAATGTAAGGCTATGTCGGATCCGTTACTCGTGCACCCTCTAAGAAATTTAATTATGTTATCTATGAATCATATTATGAGACTTTAATGAAATCCATCAATGATCAAACCTATTATGTTAATTGGGTGAATCAAGCTTTGGTTTTAGATATTAATTCTAATTGGATTGTAACACACAATTATAATTTGTTTTAATTCACTTTTACTTTGACCATATATTTTCCGTTTCTTATGATTTTATTTTCAATCGCATAACACGCTCTCTACTTTTACAAAGTTTAGTTTTTTTACTTTAGTACCATTATAACAACCAAAAGGCAGAACACGCACTTCACTTAGTTATTTTGTTTATTTTCTGGTTCTCAAAATTTTTAACAAAAAAACATGTAGGATGGAATGAATATTAGTTGGCGTAAAATTTTAGAGTCGCTTTTCGCGTAAAATTATGCAAGAAAGATAACAAGATTTGACCGGTTCTTAACACGTAGGATCTTTACCTTCTCGTTTTACCAAATTATTTACTATATACACTTAAATATTTTTCCAAATTATTTATTAAGAAAAATATTTCCAAATTTCCATTTACCCTATGTGTTCATCTCTCTCGTCTTAAATCATCATGTTTCTACTCTTAAATCTTCTAACCTCCCCTTAACCAAACAAGTGGTTTACTTTGATCATTCGATTCATCTCGGGACCATATATTTCTCATGCATTTATGATTGATCATATGATTCATCTCCGATAAACCATATATTCCGCCGCCTTTGCTGCGACATCGAGTCGGTCGCGGCGTATATTTCGCCAGCGGCCCCACGAGGTAGTAAATATTGTCTCACATGCAACAGTATGTAGGTATCTAACTCGATTACTTGTATGATTCATATATGATAATCAACTCACATTGTGATTTGTGATTACTCTTTGTACGCATTACTCTTTGCAATGATATTTCGTAGTTTTATTTTAACACAATAGCATTTTCACAGATGTTCACAAGTTTTTCTCCGCTCAGTATCCGAATTCACAATCCTAGAGTATCGGATAATGTTGGATGTATACCGATAAAACCAAATCCCGCAGAAACAAGACGAAGTCGATGCTATAAAGTTTTCTATGCATACATACCAACAGATAGTGATAAAACGGAACCATAAAGTGCAAAAAGTTAAGTTTCTATGTCCATGTGTGAAAATCTCAAAGACAAGGCAAGTAGTTAAGTATCATTTATTTTCTTCTCGATTCATTCAAAAATTATGTTAGGGGCTAGCAAACAGGAGATGAGTCATCAAGGTGGACACCTATGGATGGTAATGGCACGCAATCATTTTCTATCGAATCCTCAATTGTTCATGCTGAGTTAACTAGAGAAATGGTTATGCTTTATTAGGAGACAACTTTTCAAAGGATTGAGAAGATTTGAACTTTACAAGTTTTTAATAAAGATATTCTCGCAATGTGTGAATCGTTAAACTCAAGAGCAAGCAAGCACGGCTATTTAATGAATTTCTACCGCCAAAATCCATGTTTCTGTGAAATGAGATGAGAAAAGTACATATGAAATCCTAAAGAGATGAGAGGTTTGGGTTCTCGTGTTACTACATATATATATCAATGACTAAATTTATATATGTAAGATTACGAGGATCACATCAAGTGCCCTAGACCGATGGGAATCAAGATAGTTGACACCACCTACGAGGTTTATGAAATGGTGAAAAGTCTTGTGGTATTTCAATTATCCAAAGATCACCGTTTCAATCAAAGAGAATTGTCTGTAATATATCTAATACCGCAAAGAGAAGAGCGGCTTTTTACTTTATCCACGGCTACACTCACCAGCAGCGGAAAATATAGAAAAAGATTCGCAATTTGCGATGATCCTTCAACGGGCTAGGAATTTTCGCTGACGCTGACAAAGGCATGCAAAAATAAACATAGTTGTGATGCCATTTATAACCTTCCTATGAATATAGTTTCATGATGCCATTAATTATCTATGGGACACCTGCACACGATGTTATGTTACAAACCGCTGTAGAGGATCCTCAAGGAACAGGGAGTGCTTGATGCTGCCGTATCAGAGATGTTTACCTACGTGCGGTTGTTTTATGGACAATAGATTACGCGCTTTCCTGGCACATGTGGCTGCTCTGACGATGTCGGGTGTGGAGAAATACACATGTCGCTAAACATTGTAAAAAAGAGGTTTATACCGGCATAGAAGATACCTACCATACGATCATCCATTCGCATCATCGTAGGGGTTCAACTGAAAGATGCCCTCCGAATCTTATGACCTCGTCACAAATATACAACAAGGTAAAGTCAAAGAATAAATGGGAAAGGCACTGGAAGAATATTGTGGTGGAACGTGCAGATAACCTGGGAAGAGGTGGAAATATGAAGAGAATCAAAGACCATGCGGGAAAAGGGAAGGGAAGGAGAGTATCGGCTTACCGGAAAAAGTTCATTACGTATCCCCTTACCTATCATGTTTCCACTCATCATAGATTTGTGAGCTTCATGCACGAATATATGTGAGAGTATCGTTGGAACATTGCAACAATGAATTTAAGTCGAAATTTGTCGCCGAATGGAATTCGAAGGAGATAGGTTTTGAGACGAGTTGCAACCTTGGTGGCGGGGTATATATACTTGCGACAATTTTGGTGCAACATTATCCGAGATAAAGGTTAAGGGTATTGTTCAAACTTTTCAATATGGGTGAACGAAAAAGAGCTTATCGTACAAAATCGCATGATTATCACATGCTAATGCAACATTTTTTTTCCCATTAAATTAAATATTATGCCACAAGCTCAATAAGATATTCTATTATCAGGTTTTGTTTATTTTTCGTGGCAACATCTAGCAAAGAAATCAAGGTGGCATAAATAGAAAAAATTGTGTCGATCTCAAGGAAGCGTTGTGCTTGTTGAGAAATACTATCCTCCTTTTCGACATAATAGTTCACTGAACATCGCAGGGAAGTGCAAATTTGTGTGTATTCTTTCGATGGATGTATCCGCTTGAAAGGTGCATTTGAAGGTCTAAAGGGCATGTGCTTTTAAACAAAAGGCTCGAGGAAGCATTGTCGGGAACCTTATGTAAGAGACAATTGAGGTTAAGTTGAGCACCAACAGCATGAATGATACAACGGAATTCCACTTCAACACATCTATCAATCGGGCGAAGATTCTTATTTCAGGGAAACCAATGTCAAATCCGCTTCTCTGATAAGGATCTGCTTGATAAAGAGCATTTATGTATTGCAAAAATTCACCTAAAGTTGCTCCTTACGCTAGTAAGCATAACTTGATCTAAAAAATAACCTCATTTTTTATTTGTTGATTCGTCCGTAAAGATAATAACAATCGTTGCAATGAATATCAATTTTTATTTAGACAGAAGTTGCAATGGAACATGGTCTGTTGAAGATCAGAAGGAGGCTAACTCCTTGCAATTTATTTCAAAGCTGAGAGTGAGTGGGAAAAACTCAGGGAAAACTTCAATCAAGACTTAAGGTGGCTATCAATCCCAAGTCAAATGCACAAGTAGAGACATACAAAGCATATCACATCAATGACAATGGCTCGCGACATAAATCTCAACATGATGGTTCCATTAAACCGTATTGACAGCTGGCTTTTACGCAGAGCAGGCAATCGATCAACGCATTAGACAAGGTGATTACCATTAAGCTTGATTATTATGGTATTTTATAAGATATATGGGTGTCGGTGATGACATTCGCTGAAGGCACATTTCTGTGTAAACGTTACCAGAAAGGTCTCCAAAAGAAAAACTTGGCTGTATTCTTGGCTGAGTTTGATAAGTTGGGACTCCAGATGATCCTCGCTGCAGCTCCGCTTGCGGTGTATTTTATGTCACGATCGAGAAAATAAAAAGTCATTGGTATAGGTGCACCTACTCAAATCTGAAATATGTCGTGATGAAGTCGATGAGAATTGACCGCAGCTATTTGTCGGCAATGAGTATAAATTGCCAAAGGTAGATAAACTTGGACTCGCAGCGAAATCTGTGGATGATTACTCTATCGACTACATTAGAGGGTAGAAGCAAGTGAAAGCACCAGTCAACAACTACCTCAAAATGACCGCATATGAGCAACCATTTCAAGCTGACTCGCTTACAAGCCGTGATAGAATAGTTGTTTGGATTTTTCAGCTAACTAGAATGAATGTATGGGGATTGTTGAAAAAAATTGATTCTAAATCATGGTGGCTTTAGTACGCGGTTTTAGTAATGTTGATGAGTTTGGATTTAGCTAATGATTGTTGAATTAATATCTCACATGCTAGGATTGTAGTAATAGTATTTATTAGTTTGGTGCACACATATTTTTTTTGAATCAGTCCTCAAAATAGTCTTTGAATTAATCTTCCAATAGAGTATTTATAAACTGAATAATACTCCACCATCTTAAACAAATATTTTATATGGCTAATTTATTGATTATTCAATTCAACATTCCTTACCCATCTCTACTTAACAATCATCGTGAATTTATAATCATTCACCAAGAATTGTCGCTTGTTTGTACATTTACCTGTATTCAATCCATTACTACTAAAATCAAAAAGAGCAACAAAACGACATATTATGTTCAAACTCTTCAAACATACATCCATCACAAGTTTAATACTACTGAAATTCAAACAACATGAAGAACACAACTAGTTTAATTATACCGAAGAAGACAAAAGCAAACAGAATAGTTCTACTTCCTAAAGCATCCGGACAAGTTGATTGCAACTATATTTTTACAATCAATATTTAAAGATGCAAATTACCAATCTCGCCTATATAAAAACCGCCTCAGATCAACTTTAAAATACAAGGAAACTTACCATCTTTAGCACCAACATCGTGAAGAGTGAATGAAGGAAAATTACCACGAAGTCGTTTTAAAAAACATGGTGTTTCGTATTTATGCAATACCTAAAAATCTAGCATTTCCTGTTAACTCGATGAGCTTCCACTTCATCCTCATCAGATTCAAACCCTCTTCACCATATAGTCCTCGTATGATGATGCAGAGGAGTCCCACCGGATGATGATTCATCATACGATCCTCATCCCCTTTCCTTTCTTCCTCACTTGAATCATCATCGAGATCATGCGATTCGACGCCACCTTCACCGCATACAGGTTCACCTTCACCATGGTGCGTAGCATAAAACTTGGACCGGCAAGTTCATATTCAAATCGCTTCTTGATTTCTCATCATGATAAAAATTCATCCTTGCTTGATCCTCCGCAGACGATCCGATCCAGGCCACCGTACCCACTTCCTTCCATCATACTCATACACCTCTCGAGGTCTCGTAATCACTTTATGTTTAACTTCCATACTTTAGTCTTGAATTGCTCAGCCTTTTCCTCATCCTTCTGCTCTCCATTCTAAGAACTCGGGTAGCCATGATTGGAGAGTTCAAATCTCCTTTTCTTCCGCTCCCAACAACCTCTTATGCCTTCTTCGATGAGTTTGTTTTCTGAATCCGATGATCAATTTCTGATCGTATCTTCTTCAACCGCCGTAATTCTCATGCCATGTGTAAGGGAGAATTGACTTGGATTGTGCAAATCTTAAATTGCATTTGGAGATCAGCATCTCATCGATGGAACGCAGGCATCAAGGCATGACTCAATTTAGTTTGCTAAACTTAAACTCCTTCTCTTCGAAAGATCTCTCCAACGCTAATCTCTCTTCTAATTAACCCCTCAAATACCCCATTGTTCCACTCAATTCCATTTATGGCGCTAGTTGGCCATTATGTCACTTAGTTAACTACGCCATTCAAAGCTATCTATGCCCTTCACTCTAATAACCATCATTACTCCATTATGAGACCTATATTCAACATTCTACGCCACATTGTAATACTTTACTTGCTCATTACAGGGTGCTTCGGTGGTCACCAAACTTGATATTTATCTTTGGGTACGCCCATTCAAAGCCATCTTTATGCTTTATGCATACTAGTCGTATGACAGAGACTCGGCTGGGAGTGCTTCATTCAACTCGTTAACGGTGTTAGCTTGTATACACCACCTAGTATTACATGTCACTACTACATGTAGACGTTATGTACCAATAACACTCTCTATCTTGCAAACTATGCAATTCAACACCCACTAGCTTTAGGTGTTAATTCATTTTGCGCTTACTATCGCTTAAGTAGCTAGTCATACAAGTTTTCGTGATAAGCTAAGGTCTCTTGGTGTAACAAGGTGTTGGTGTAATGAATGGTGCTATGGTGGAGTAGCCACCATATCCCATGCATATTATGCAATAGCAACATCTTCGATTTGGCGTGTTTATTAAAATGTTAAGTAGTCTGAACTGGAGCGAGCTTTTGTTCACCCTCGTGTTTTGTTACACATGTTCTCTGACGGTGTCATATTGATGTGGCAGCGCTTTGTATCCGGCAGCTATGAGTCATTGCTTCAAGTCACGGGATGCCCGCTTAGAGTGTCCGTCTCAGAGACGCTAAATTTTTATCGCTTATCAACGTACAATGCCGTCAGCGGCGTTTCACCAGTCTTTTGCAGCGCACTTTCTTGGATGGCGCATGTGCCTCCCCGGATATTCCCAACTTCAATTAATCTCGAGTGATTGAGAAAGGATGGGTGAGATGCTTAATCGCTGGTCTCTCGCTCATGTAAGGCATGTTTGGAAGAGATCGGCTATAATAATTGCTCTACGCAACCTAGACATTTCCACATTCGCTCCCCAAAACCTGCTTAGTTGTTCCAATTGTTGAAGCTATGTCTCAGCGAGGTTATAATGCATATCTAACTGAAGGATTCGCCGCCATGTCTACAAATCGCGGATCCATAGGGTAGACCGTGAGAAAACAAGGCTAAGATGATTATGCAAGAAACCGGATTGATTTTTGATAATCAGTTGAAGAATTGGCGTCTCAAGGTGTTAAAAGTTATTGAAGGAGATAAAACATTTAATAGTTTTTCTGTGAGTTTATCAAAAAAAAAAAAAGGTGTTGTTTTCATAGTTGTAATTGTTTTTATAGTTCCGTGATGGTGTTATTGATTGGGATTCTCCCCATTTCTCCAATTTCAAGTAGAGAAAGAAGCGTTAGCTGAGGAACCAAAAGCCAAATTACTCGGAGAAGTCAGAGATGTGTTTGTTATGGCAGCGATTGGAATTTTCAACTTTCAACTCCAAGGGGCTGATAAAGGGTGGTGGTGGTCGCTCGTAGGCCGGTTTGTGATTAATGAAGGTGTGGTGTTGTAGTGGGAGTAGAGGGGTTTGTGGAAAAGCTTAATACACAGCCGCACACGCACCGTTTCAGCTAAGCGCAGCTAAGATCAACAATGATGTGATAGTCTCCCAATATTTTGTCACAAAGTAATGAGCCAGATGAACTTAGATAATCTCGGTCAGTGGAGAGCTGGAATCGGTTCTAATGAGATTCCCGGTGATTCGTAGTGCCTATGCCTCCTTCCTGGGGAAATATTTGTGCCAAGGAGGAGGGATGCACTGCAGGAGTCAAGAAGGTTGCCAGAAAGTGGACCGGGTTTGCACTGAGAAGCTTGATTAGTATTCAACCATCCCCTTCCATATGGTGTGCTTAGTATCCCCGCAAATGTTTTTTTTTGGTTGAATATTGCATATGTTTCTCATGGGATAAACAGCATGCTAAGTGGTGCCGATTTTGGATTTGAGTTTTATTGACCATAATGATGTTCAACAACATGTTAGCATGTGGTTTCCTTGTGGGCCATTGTATGCTTGGTCGTGGTGGTTGTAGTTTTAATCTAGTAGGCCAGCAGGGTTATGCCTGTGCAAGCTTTCTACAAACCAAAGTTAGTCGGGCATTCAAACATTTTGGTAATTTATAATCATTTCTTAGAGGAATAACTGAGGTTTGATTATGGTATTTAGAAGATTTGCAGCAGTGTCAGTTTATGTATACTCAATTCTGTAGAAACATGCAGCTCGTAATCTACCTGCAGAGCTGGGGAATTAGGTCTTCGGCGGTGTTTGGCCACACATTGGCGTGTTATTAAAATACAGTAAATCCCTTTTTTTCAAAACACTAATTTAAAAAACATCTAAAGTATGGGGAGCTTGGTGATTGGTACGGCATCTGTCCCGAGGTCATGCGTCAATATTGCGAAAGATTTTTTATTAATTTTTTCAAAAGCCACGCTTATAAACCGCGTGTCTTTAGAACGCACTCTGGACACACATATATACGTGTCCAAAGAAGAACTTTTTGGCCACACTTTCAACTGGCATGTTTATTTAAATGTTGAGTAGTTAAAAGTATTCAAAACATAATCATAAACATCTAAAGATGGGAAAGTTTGTATCACGTTATCTAAATCTTTCTGGGGAAAAGATTTTTTATTAATTTTTTCAAAACGAAGAAGCCACTCTATAAAATCGAACACTATGGACACACATATAGCGTGTCCAAAGAAAAAATTGGCCACACTTTCGACTCTGGCGTGTTTATTTAAATGTTTATAGTTAAACCAATCTAGTATTTTCAAACATTAATCATAAACATCTAAAGATGGGCAAGCTTGGTGGTCGCTATCTAAACCCGCCGAGGTCATGCGTTCATATGGGGCAAAGATTTTTATTAATTTTCAAAACGTAACTTTTTAGCCGCAAAACCGCATGTCTTTAGAATCCACACATACTAGCGCAAGTGTCAAAGAAGAACTTTAAGCCACAATTTCACTTGGCGTGTCTATATATCCTACACTATGGACACACAGCTGTCTATATAACTATGGACACATATGCCAGCAATAGAAAGAACCTTGGCCACACATTGAATTTCAAAATCGCACACTATGGACACATATAAATGGCTGCGCTAATGAACCAATTTTAAACCACACCTTTAAATGGCGTGAATCGTAGTTGCAAGTTTTTCCACAAACACACCCTTGTAATATCTTGACAATAATCTTAATCTAAACTAATTTGATATTAAAATTAAGTGATTAAGGTTCTAAAATTGTAGATACACACGATTTTTACATGGTTCGACAATTTGATCTACATCCATGATTCTTCACTATGATTGTTTAAATTTACCTTGATTTACCTTTTGATCTCCATTAATGGAGTTCTAAAATCTAGTTTCGGGAAGAAGACGTAAAGAAAAATACATTCTCTCAGCAAAAATATCTCTCCCTCTAAATTATTCTCCCTTTTTCGTCTCCGCTTTCCTCTATAGGTGTTCTATAGTGGGTGACAACTCATCCTTCCCTTATTTTAGATTTTCATTCTTGTCGCGTTTGCGAAACATCGTTCTCACAAATTTTCATCATGTCACTAAATTTTTTATGATCAAAATCTTCATTTTTCCTTTTGCTGTCGCCGGCTTGTGCTCGCGAATATTTTCTTTGACTACAAAATCTTCATATTTTCTCATATTTTATGATGTCATTGTTTATTATGTCATTCTCTCGAATAGACGTGCCGTGAAATGTTGTTGGAGAGTTCTTTGTGACGCTACAAGGTCTGCTAATCTCTCTCGTGAATATAATTGCGGCTTTTCTGCAACACTATCTGCTCTTTTTTCTGAATATTCTTTAAGTAAAAGAAAACTCATTGTTGTAATAGTCTTTGATTTTTGTTGATGAAGGAATGAGTGAAAGAATACCGATTTGGTATACTCTCTATAAGTTCCAAATCAAGAAGTATTAACTTGAAATGCTCGTGAAGTATGAGTATCCCTAAGAGAAGTCAATTTAAATCCGTTCTTTAATGAAAATCATTGCTCAAGAAATTATTAACTTAAGTCCATTTTGGAAATGATTCTTACAGAAGATAAAGAACATAAAATGTTTTCGCAATCCATATTGTTTCCTCGTTTCTTATCTATGAAGGAAATGTTGAATGAACGGCCTCTCGTTTGATAAATGCCAATCAGCAAAATAATCATTTTCGCCGCGAATTCTAGAATGCCTCAATATGTCTAATCGCCTGAAAATCTATGAATGTTTCTGAATTTCCGGCAATGCTGAATAGTGGCTTTAAGGAATAGAGATTGTGACATGCTACGAGATTGTAGACATCTCCTCTGAGAGGCTCGAATTAACACCGAGAAACTCGAATAGTATTTCGAGTAGATTCTTAATATACAGCTATCTTCTACTTCATGCGATGAACAAATCTTTCCTGCGATTCTAAAATAAAATAATTAATGTTTGAGATTATTCTATTGGTCTTATTTTGCCTTCCTAGTTAAAGGTCTTATTTTCGCCTACTTTTTTTTCATGCGACAAAATCGCAGACTCTCTTACATTTGCCTGTAGATGACCCATTGATCTATGCCGCATCTTTCGTCGTTAAATTATCTGCGACAATATGACAAGTGCTAAGTTCTCTCGCGAGATCAAAGTCTCATGACATTACGTCTTTATGAAATCGCGAGGACGCTCCTTTACACTTTCATGTAAAAACCCATTGATCTCATCTTAACTTTTTTCTCTTTTGACTTTTTGCCTCTGTATAATTTACGTCGACAATATGATTGCAGGCCTAAATTGATCTTGCGATCATAGAGCCCCATGACATTGCCGTCTTAAGACACTTATCACCTAACGGAGGGTGCCGCCTACCTTCCCTGGTTTCCTTCAAGGAGGGCACATCGGCCATACAAGACTAGCTCCTCCCATCCAGATTTACCAACAACCATCTGTTTTAGCCTCTTGTCCTTTATGCCTATATGGCTTATAGTTACAAGACCGCACCCTAAGGGGTTTTCTTCGGGCCAAGCTGCGATCATAGCCAAGACTTACTCAAAGATGGCCAGTAGGTTCGCCTGTCTCGGGCACCTTGATCAAACCGTACCTCGTACCTCGATGGCATCTCTGCACTTCTTGGATGAGATCCTGGTTCGACCAACCAGGGTATAACCTTATAAAGTTGGAAATCCAAGATCTCTCTCCGGATAGGTTTCTTCTAACCCCATCATCATGCATGACTCAGTTCCTGAGGGTGTATAACCTTATCCCTGAATCATGTAAAGAGATACCCCCTTATGACGTGCTTGTAGGTCTTACATTTGCCTCTCTACGAAATTGTATTCGCGAACTATGCACGCTCTTAAAGGTTTGTCCCATTCTTTAAATCTCTCAGAAATTGAATTCGCGTTCTTCATTCTTTCATTTCTCACAATTCTTTATATAATCTTGAATAATCTCGCGATATACTCTGACTATGCTAAACATTTGTTTTGCTCATTTCTGTGAGTTGAAATAGTTGATAATAATGTTTTGAAATCTTAGAAATATTCTTTGAAATCTCGCGATTATCGCATTTGTTAAACCAAAAATCTCTTTCTGTAAAAGAAATATTCTAGAGAAATCTGTGAAATCTTCTTTGAAATCTGCGATTGTATCGCGTATTTTGAAATTTGAAATCTTAGAATTTTGGCTTATAATTTCGCTTTCCGAAACCTTAGAAATCTTTGAAAATTTTTGCGAGAATTCCATTTTATATAATCTTTTGAAATCTTTTGAAATCCTTGAAACTCTTTGCCTGTAATTTTTTGCGATGGTCTCATTTTTTATAACTTTTTTGAAATTTTTGAAATCTTGGCGATCAGACTTTTTTGGTAAGTCAAATAAAAATATTAGAAATTTTTGGAAATCTTTTTGAAATTCTTATAATTTTATAACGCATGCTCGATTAATCAAATCAAAATTCTTTGAAATGTTTTGAAATCTTGTGAAATTTTAGAAATCTTGCGATTATACCGCTTTTGGTAAATTGAATCAATAAGTGCTTGAATTTTTTTTGAAATATTATAAATCTTAGAAATGATTCTTCATAAATCGGCGATAATTTTTCCGAAAATTTCATTTTCCGTAAGTAAAATATTCAAGGAAGTGGTACTTAACTTTTGGCGATTTGCCGTTGTCGTACCAATTCTCGCTAAGTATTTGATTTCGCTTGTGAAATGAGAAGAAATGAGAAATGAATCATTGATCTCAAGTTTGCACCATACCAATTGTTTTAAACCTCTTTCGTAAGAATGAATCTTTAATAATCTCCACTTTCTTTCTTCTTATTGTCTCTCTAATCATGAGCTCATCTGTAAGCAACATGGTCGCAATCTTGATAGACAACTTTGTACTCTCGTGCTTCATCTTCGTTGTATTTCCCTTCATTTCTTTTGGACTTTATTTAATTTGTTGTTCTCGCTTATAAATATCATCTTTCGTAGAAGCTTTTGGTCAATGTTACATCGATAATCTCCCAAAGACCTGCCTCTCTGAAATGTTTGCAAATGAAATATCCTCGCTAGATCTTATGCTTGTACTCTTGCCCAATGACCAATCAGGCTTACTTGCTTTGGTGAGATGATAAAACCGCACTTCCAATTTATCCTAATCTTCTCTTTGCCAACCTTAAACAAATACTAAATAACTGACATCAAAAAGTCAAGATTTGATCTAGAGCATCGTGAGGCAAGCTATCAATGCTTGAGCAGATGCAGTAAGTATATCATTATTAAATAAATGCACGTTAAGTTATTTGACGAGCAAGATCGACTAAGATGAAAATCCCTGTAGCAAAATTTAGTATTCACGATCAACAAAGAAACTAAACAATGGTAAGTAGAAGACTTCCAATTTATTAAGATGGATTTTAAAATGTTTCTGATTTACTCATATTTTAAGACTGATAGTAGATTATACATTTTCACGATCAAAATGTAGTTCCATTATTTGCTTATATTCTCCTGATAGTAATAGTTTTCTCCATCTTACTTGAACACTATGTGTTAATCTAACGTAAATGTTTTGGCAATACGGTGTACGTACTGCTAAGACGTGCAAGGCGGCTCATTTCTTCGCCGTTTCCTCCCTACCTAGCTGACAGAGTTAAATGTCTTTTCGCGATAGTGCAAACTATTTTCAATTATCTTCTGCGATAGTGCTAAAATAAGAGTATCTATATCATTATTACTTTAGTAGTAATGCGATAGGTAGATGATAGATTCTTATTTAGTGAACGTAATACGTTTCCAGTGATATTGTTGCCGCTAAAATTTGTGCGCCAACATCTACACCCTTTCTTTGCTCGCCATGTTGTTCATTCTCGCCTAAGTGATCATGATGTTCGCTTTTTAGAGATTAGGTTGTCTTCCTCAAGGCATGATACTCACTCACTGGCCGATTAAGTTGACAATTGAAATGATTCCCAAGTATGTCAAAATTGTTAATTGTCTTCCTTCACAAGTGATTGGTTTCCATCATACATTTTCCAATTCCATATTGAATAAACTTTGCCCTGAATCGAAACAATCATTAAATTTGGTTAGCAAGATAGATATAGTTAAGATGAGTAATTTATCCCTGTTAAGAATGAAAACTTTCAATGAAATCTTTCTTAATTTTGTTCTTTCGAAATGTAAATCTCATCAATAGCGTGGAAAATCTCAACATTTTTAGAAATTCATTAAACAAATTAGTAAAACTAGATTTTGTTATTGCAAATCGAAGCAAAACATTTTTAGATTCAAGACTTTCACAATAAATCAAATTTCTTCAAAAGCAAAGAGTAAACCAGTTTTTCAATTTGTGTTTTGAAATTCGTATCTCGTAAAAATAAAACAAAGAGTAAGAAAAGTAGAAGAAATTTGTCCTTTTTTTCGATGATTTTGTTGACACAATTTTGCTCATATTTTCTTCATCCACACTAATATATCTCATTTCTATTTGTCGATAATCATGATCTCCTACATTGTTTATCTTAATTTTAGATCCAACTGGAAACCAATCTAATGATAGCTACTTTTTGAATCTTCTTCAATTTGACGTAGTTGTCCCTCCTTAGTCTGCGCCAAAATGTAGTTGCATGTTTTCCCACAACACACTCCTTGTAATATCTTGATAATAATCTTTTAATCTAAACTAATTTGATATTAAAAGTATGATTAAGTTCTAAAAATTGTATAGACACACGGATTTTTACATGGTTCGATCAATTTGATCTACATCCATGATTCTTCACTATGATTGTTTAATTTACCTTTGATTTACTTGATAATCTCCATTAATGGAGTTCTAAATCTTGTTTGGGGAAGAAGATGGTAAGCAAAAATACATTTCTCTCCTAAAATCTCTCACGAAAGATATCTCCCTTCTAAAATTATTCTCCTTTCTCGCTTCTTATAGGTGTCTTCATAGTGGGTGACAACCATCCTTCCCTTTACTTTAGGATTGTTGTCTTTGTCATCGCGATCGTTTCACGTAAATCTTCTATCATGTCGCAAACTTTTTATGACCACAAAATCTTCATTTTCCCGCTTGCTTTCGCTAATTTTCATTCGCTCTAATGCGTTATCATATTTCTTTGACTACAAAATCTTCATATTTTTCTCATATTTTATGATGTCGCTTATTTATTATGTCATTCTTCAATTATTTTGAGACGCCGTGAAATGTTGTGTTGAGAGTTCTGTAGGATTTCCATAGTGTCGTTAATCTTCTCGCGAATATAATTGTGGCGATATTCGTACGAGTGACTAACCTTTTGACACGCCACACCTCTAATGGGTTATAAATCAGTCTATAAACACGCCTTTCAATAACTGATAGGATCAACCTGTCTATAAACACACCCAATCAAAAATTTGAGTTAATCGTATAAAACAGCACGTACTTAACATTAGTTCTCGAGCAAGTAGTCAAAGCACTTATATGAACACGCCTATGACATTACGTGTCTATAGGGTAGAAGCACACCCTATAGACACGCTTAAAACCAAAAACGTGATGAGGGAAATTTATATTTGGCGTACAAAGGCCATTTTCTCGATTAGTGCACCTATCTCTCAACTATCAATTCAACCTCAAAACCTCGATCCATTACCCATCTTCATCTAATCATATCAACATCACCACGCGATCTTCCACTGATTCAAGTATTACCATACCGTCATCGTTTCATCTTCATCTTATTTCTTCATCTCCATTTCCTGGATCTCCAACAAATACCGCTTATTTCTTTTGTTCTTCATTTAGCTTTTCAAACAGAATCTCCAAATCAATCAACAAGATATATTAAATCGCTTATAATTCATCCTTTCCCCATCTTTAATTCAATTCAACGTGATCCTAATATACATGAATTTTGAATTTTGAAAAGTTGTTTCAGCTAATTTCGTGAGAATTTGGAAAATTGTTTTCGCTTTCTGAGAGAGGAATATATTCGTGAGGGAAAAAAAGGAAAAACACCAAAAACGGTTGAATCCAAAATAATCTTATCTCTCGCTATCCCAAACCGCCTATAAAAACGAAACGAGGAGTATAATAATAGATAGTTATCCCCACAACGATCATATTTTGAAAATTTTTGTTGGCCCATATTACTGTATGTAGCAGTGTTATTGCTTCTGCTTCTTTCTGGCTGATGTACATATGAAGCTGCCCATTTACGGTAATTTACAAGCAAAACTTGCATACTAATTTTGATTTGTGTTTTGGTTAGCCTTTGCTATTTGGGCTTTTCTTGTGGGTTCTTTTATTTTGGTTGTCATTTTGGTAATAAATGAATAAATAAATTACATAAAAAGACTGCTTTTTTAACCAATGCCAAGATTTCACTTCGGCTTTTTCAGGCACAATGAAATGCTTTTGACAAATAGCATAGCAAAGTTATCAAAACATGAAGAAAGTGAAACAAAACATCACCAGTATGAATGAATTAATAAATACAACTGCTAATACAATTGTCATTTCCAGTGGATAAACAATACGAAACCAAATTCTGAAACATAGTAAACATATAAATTTTATAGGTCCAAACAACAACTCAAAATGAAAAAGAAAAATAAAAAGAACAGGAAATAACAAACACAATTTTTCCCTCGATTCGAAGTTTCATTTCTTGAATTACAACAATGACGAATCACCACCCCACCATGCTTAATATTTACCTCTTTGTCAGTATCAATTTTGCCGAAATTCGTCAACTCGCTTCAACAAAAGATGCCACAGAACTGAGGGTCGGAAAATATAACTAATCTGTAATTATATTTCCATTAGTTCTTCGAATGCTTTCATGGCAGAAGTAGGGCAAACCCAGAAGGATGTTTATGCTTTTTCTGTTCCATGGGATAGGAACAATATGACTTCTTTCTGAGGTAGCGTAACCGGTCCAGACAAACAGGTTCTCCCCATCCGAAATCGGTGATATGGAAAGGTAATCTCAGACCAAGTAGTTATAAGCAGTGTTGCAGCTAACGATGGCCTCAGCTCTAGTTGTTTCAAAATAATCTATGGCAGATCTCATGTAACTGTCCGAAACCATCTTAACTGCCTTCTGAACTAACCCAGCTGAAAATGACAAAGGATTCTTCAGTATTTCGCCTGAGCTGCACAGCGAATTAGTTAACACGATTCCGTTGCCGAAATATCCTTGGCAGTGGCGGGGTTGAATCTAGCTCGACCATCAACCGCGAACAACAGCTTCGCCTGTTGTTCTGGCTGCAAATTTAACGCCTGCATCTAGCTTTCCACCACGAAACCGGAGAGTGCTTCAAACGTTGTGCACTTTTCAAGAAACCCGTCTTCCATGGCTTTCATCTTGAGCAAATCAAGTTTTCAGGACCGATACAGAACGACCTGTACTGCATTTCTTCGTTGTACATGTCCATAATGTTTGATACGTCGTCGATCTCTTCGAACTCACGGTGAGGGAACTCCTACCTTGGTGGTCTCTGGATCAAGTATGTGCCTCGTCTAGGTATGGCGGATGTTAGCGGTAAACCTCTTGCCATTTTCACTCCCCATGAGTTCACGAATTCCATCGCAGCAAGTCCGTCAAACATAGTGGTTCATGCAAAGGCCAAGAACAAATCCTCCACACTTAAACTTAGTAACCTAAGAAAATCAACAAAAGCACACGTTTAAGACGACACGAAATCGTACACATTCAAGAGTGAAAGAACAAGATCGCCGGATTTTACGTACCTGAGCCACCAGAGGAGGAATTTCAAGAATGTTTTAGCACTAGGAATGTTATGAACCAGCTTCTCAAGAGTAGCAGGATCAGGCTTTGTTATGTTCCCAATTTCTTCCATTCTGCAGTTAGCTTCTGCCTCAACGAAAACACCACCTCTTCGCCGGTGCAATTAACGATAAGTTTACCATCGGTACTAATCGTAAGCCGTCCAGCAAGTGGGTAGTAATGAACAAAGAACCTTCGCTAACGCGTCCTTGATCACTTCCGCAGCTAGTTCATTTCCTCTCATCCGACTTAAAGTAGTAAATAGTTTGAATTATAACTGCAATATTCTGGTCAAGATTTGACAAGTAATATAAACCTTTCTTTGTTTCTGCAGCTGGTTGCACCAAGTTGGTTCTCCTTTCTCCACACTTAGTTCAACTACCTTCCCATTTGTGTAGTTATCCATTGCAACAGGATTAATCTTCAAGCTTCAAAACCTAATCAACGTAAAAAGTGAACAAGAAAGATTATTATAAGTGTTGGAAAAATTGTGTTTGATTCTACATTAATGTAACTGCAAAATACAGAGAAATTATTTAAGAGGGTTTACAAAGAAATTGCAACAGAAACAATCTGAAACTGAAATGGGAAACCACTAAATATAGAAAGAGTATAATTAGAAACACATAAGTTGAAAGATAAAGTTTCAGAAGAGAAATGTGATGCAGATTTTTGCATTGATGATAAAAAAGAGACGGTGTATATATATATAGAAAAGAGCAGAGCTTTTAAAAATATATGAAGTCAAATTAGGTACCTTGTTTAGTGAAAACTGAAAGCAACATGGTGATAACAGGAAGAAACAGGTGTCATGATCATAACTGGTGATGATGCATATACTAATTGTGTATTGTAATGGAAGAGATTGAATTGCATTGAATTAGAGAAGAGAAAAACAAAAGATACTTTTGTTTTTCATTTTTCCTTGTTTGATGTGAAGAGACATATGTATGGGTGGGGTTGTCACTGTTTTTGTACCAAAACGTCACCAATTAACTAATCTTCTTCTTCTTTTAGCTCTAAGAGAGAGGGCTTTGGTTAGTAATGTTAGGCATCCAATACTTGTTTACTTGGTCATCTTTTTGGCTTTGTGCCTTAGCAACTCCCTTCTAAAAGACTTGTTCTATGCCATTATTTTGTTATACGTAAAGTCACATGCACATAAATGGACCCCTTAGATCCTTCCAAATCTTCGAATTGTGGATTATTATGTATGGCATTGCATACATATTTTATTATGTCATTATTATGCTTTTCAATAGCAAAAAATCATTAATCAACTGTGGAGAAAGCGCAATCACTAGATCAAAAATGCTAAGAGTTTCGATTTCAACTTACTAGAAAGCTTAACATCATATTTACAATTACAGTAAGAATACGATTACGCTAATAATTATTAGACCAAATGGTTTTAGAAGCTCGAAAGCAAACAAAATTGTTTCAAGCAAAAAGTTATTATGAAATTTTGTTCCCAATTTAACGTCTGGATTTTTGAAATTTTGGTCATGCTTTATTGGAGGTTATAACATCGATGGGTGCAAGGAGGTTCAGCTTTCTCACAATTACAAACATGGAAATTGAGGAGAGGTAAAACAGGGATCTAGGGATTTGGCATCGCTTATTTTTGCAGTCGGGACTTCTCTGTCTATGAGATGAACCAACTATTGTAATGACACATAAAAGACCAAAAGAGGCTCAAGAAGATCATCACCGATGTCAAGCAATTGATTTACAGTCGGTGAGGTCATCAAATGAAGTTCTCGTGCTTCTCTTTAGAGAACTCATCACTCACCAAAACACAGCTTAGATTCAGGATAATTGTTTTCAATCAGTAACTTAACTTTGGATTCAGTCTAAGACTATACTTGTAAATACACAAATGGCAGATTGCTCACTTCATCCATTCAGTGTAAACTATTATTTGTTTTCACAAATTCTCGTGTGGCAAAAATAAAATTGATTTTTTGACTTACTTAATCTAACATTTTTAGGGGGAGAAAAAGAATTAGGGGCTTAAACAAAAAGACAAAATACCCAAAACATTAAATGTAGCCATCCTTTTTATCTCCTTTTTTTAATGGTTAAATTACCCTTTACAATCTATAGAGCTTTACAATCTAGTTAATCCATAATCATGAGTCAATTCTAGTTTATATAACTCGGCTAAAGTATTCTCAAAATAAAATCCTCTTTTTGAATTTTGATTATCCTATAATTGGCAAATAAAGTTATGTTGACCCCGATTAAAGTAGACCTTGCTAAAATGCTACTCTAATCTGGGTAGTGAATTTAGGTTATTTAACTCTCAAAAGGAGATTTTGCAAATTTCTCTATCTTTTGAATTTTGATTATTCCAAGTAGGCAATAAGTTATCTTGACTCCCGAGACCTTTCAACGACCACAATCGGAATTTAGGTTATTTTCTAACTCCCGGTCAATTTAATGAGATTTTGCAAAAAATCTCTATTTTTTAATTTTGGATGAGCCTATAACGGCAGTAAATGAAGGTAACCTCGAATCTTTCGTCGGAATCCTAAAGATAGCGCTAGAATAAGATAAGTTTCATATAACTAAATAATTGCCCAAAATAGATTTGCAAAATCCTATTTTAATTTAATCGGTTTATAATCGTAGTCTAAATAGTTCATATATAACTACAGTTGCTCCAAAAAAATGAGATTTTATACCTATAGATAAAACTAAACTAATGATATGAAGGGACATATAGATTTCACCCTATTTTATCTTTTTTATGTCGCCATTATTTTTTCTAATTTCAACGCTATTAAACTAAAGATTTGTTAATTTCAACATAATTGATTTTAGTGGAAGTTAACTACTCTTGTAAATATGCTAATTTGGTGTAAGATTTCTTGTCTTATATCATCCTTTAATTAGCGAAGAGTACGCTAATTACTCGCAGGGTTAACATAGCTTTTGTAGAAGGTAATTTTGATCTTTTTTTATTTGCACGCTTTTATTTATATATGGCTGACTCAACTTTAATTATGAATTAGGTAGACACCATCTCTACCATTTGCATATCTGACATCAACAACTTTCGGCTGATCAAGTGGCAAGCTCGTAGAAAGAAGCTCATAAGAGAATAGCAGAGATGCATAACTCAGTAACACTCCCCGTGACAACAGAGACAAGACACAAGAAACAACACAATCTGTGGGAGGCTCCTGGGGCAGTAGCAAAGGATGAAACGAACAAAAGAAAAGGACTTAAAAAGTTGTAAAGAAATGTACTCCTTCTTCGCATTTAGCTGATACGATGGCTCATCTTGTGACTTGTGATTAATTTTCTCGAATAGTACCGATTGTCAGTAAGACAAGACTCTCCTTCGCTGATATCACGTATTGCCAATACGCTTCAGCTTTATCGGTCGTCATTACGCCCTATTATTATTTCCATTAAGAAAGTTTTGGATAGAGGGATTTCCTGCGCCTCGAGCTGATTTAGTTAGTCCGCTTCAAAACTTCTCTAATCGCTAGTCCAAAAGTTTAAATTCAAGTAGATTTGACTATATACTCGGAAGTAAGCTCGATTTTTACATTCAAATTCAAGTAGTAACTAGTAAAAGTATACTAGTAGTATGTAGTATAAATTAAAGTAGTAACTAGTATAAAATTAGTAGTAACTAAGTACTAATAGTAATATGTTATGTATTGATTATTATTATTGATATGTAGCACGCTATATTGACACTACATATTGATATTACGTTATATATTGATATGTAAGATGTTTATGTAGCATGTTATATACCACTACATATTGATAGGCACTTGCGTATAGTTGACACCTCATATTGATATGTGGCATGCTATATTGATTATTTGCATAAGTTTTATGTAGCATATTAAGTAGTATCGATATTACATATTAATATTGCAGATAGCATGACTGATATACATATCAAAATACATGTATCGATGTTACATACCTACTACTAATATACTAGTTACTACAAGTATAACTATAACTAGCTATATAATTAAGTATAACTACTATAGTAAACTAGTATATTATACTAGTTGCTACTAGTAGTTACAACTAGTATAATACATATTGGGATATGTAGTACGCTATTTATATATTGATAAGTATGTTTGATATAAGTACATTATATATTGATACTACATAGTTACTATGTAGTATGTTATGTATTGATTAACTACATGATCAAAATTGTTATGTATTGATACTACATATGTTACTACTACAACTTAGTTAATACTAGTAAGATTATACTATAAATCCGTAGTATACTATACTAGTTAACTACTTTATAGTTACAACTAGTATAGTAATATACTTAATATAGGGAATAACACTATATCAAATTATTACTTACCCCTAGAGATCCATGGACGATTACTAAAATATTTATTATGCGGTGATATTAATTCATCCCGTATCGGGTGGGTATCCCCCGGGTAACGGTTATTTTATAATCTCCACCATTCCGACTCCATTTATTATTAATCCAAACGACTGGTTTCCATTAACCGGTCCCGCGGTCCATCGGTTCGGCCCAAGTAAGTTAAACCCCGCAGGGTTCCATCGGACGCACCGACGGGTACGGAAGGGGTCCGGTAGGAACCGATGAGTGATTTATCGTTCACCCGATAAAACCAACCATCTAAATTACCTCCGTTCCGCGGGTTCGGAGAGGAAGGAGATAAGGACGGAACACGGGTGGGGTGGGTTGGGGCGGGGGGGGTATCGGCCAAAACCTTACTTTTCCTCCCCATTTGATTCGTCTTTCTTTTCTTTAAAATGATTACTATTTTGCATTTTTTCATTGTGTGATCTTTATCACCTATTTTCTTTTTTTTCTTTGTTTTTTTACTAATTTCGAAGAATTGCAATAGAAAATGATATGGTTCTTGATGAAGAAATTGTAATGAACAAATGATAAGAAATTTTTGAACAATTGTTTATTAACAAATATTAAAACTTATCTTTATTAAAATTTTCTATCTACGATCAATCTTTCCCATGCTCATACTATAGTCATCTTAGTATATAGTCAGAAAATTGATTGATTTTTGGAACCCATTACGTAGATATAGATCTGATATGGGTGTTGTTTTTTACATGAGTAGTTTTCTAATGGCCTCGATGATGTATGGGATTGAGTTTTGGTGACCGATTTGTAATGTGTTTGAAAAGACGTATTTCAGTATTTGTTGATCAATAACAGCGAGCTCATCTATGCCGAACAAGAGTGGTGCTAAGGTCTATCATAATGGTGGTGTTCAGCTGGGCAGCGAAGGAACTTTAAAGGCTAGGGCTCGTTTGAACGTTGTATTAACATTTGCGATAGCCAACAGTTTAGCGTGTACGTGCAATAGTTCTGATCTTCCGTAAACAAACCGCATCCGCCTCGAACCGGTGGGGCTTGAACGATTTTAAAGTCCGGTCTCATGGGCTTCGTAACCGATCCGGGGGAACGATGGTACTCGATCCGGCAGTCAGGTCGATTCGCTACCTCTAATCAGAATAAGCTGTTGCCAAATAGCCACAGTCACTCGCAGGAGTTTTTCCGACAATGTTGGCATTAGATTTTGAAAAAAATGGGAAAATCTTCTCTATGCTGTCTCAGCTTATTGGATTAGACCACACTAAAGCGGGGTGATTCGGAGGACCAGAGCCTAGTTTGTTCTAAACTGGCCCTTTTAAAAATGCAAAAAGTGTTGATGCCATTCACTTAGTCGGTATAGTTAAAATACAATTAGACAACAGTTGCAACAAGATATGGACATTGTCGACAAAATTTAAATCTTGTATAGGCATTTAAACCATTGATTATTAGATGGTCCATTATGGATTAATGACTTACGGACGCCGCCATCACTTCAACTGACCTCTAGAAGAGGACATGTATGAGATGTGACAATGGGCTATTATATGAAACCCTGTCCGTTGAATCAACAAAGAGTCACCATGAAAGGAGTCATTGCCAAAATCATGACATTAAAAATTATCACATGATACATGAGCCACCATAAACTGCTTTTTTGTTAAATTTGTTCAAGAAAGAAGATCTGAAAAGAATTCTATATATAAGATATAGATTAATTGATTATAAGGGGATATTATACGTAGTGCAGGGCCGCCGACTCCTTTTTTCAAAGAGAAGCCTTTTTTATTGTGTTAAATTCCAGTCAACGATTCCATCCACCAACTGCATCATCCATTCAATTTCTTCATCAAACCATATATTTCTATTGCAATCTCGCGAAATTAGATAAAAAACACAAAGAAAAGAAAAAATGTGATACTAATAAAAAGCTTCCCACGAATTGAAAAATTCAAAGTTCTTATCTTAAAATAGTTGAAATTAAGACAATTGAATGGTTATGATGGACATCCATATACATCTCAACTCAGTCACACGCAATGTCTGCAATTATAGTTTTTCCGGGAAACGGAGGGGGCAATTGATCTGCCTGGGATGCGCTTAGATGGTTAGATGACAACCCATTTGGCGAAAAGATGGAGGAGACGATTTTCATTTTCTTCTTTCTCTCCTCGTATTTAAATCAATTTCTTGGATTCATGGCTGTATTATGATGACTGCAGATTTTACTCTCTAGTCCAAAAATGTGGGTTTACCGATATTAGTGTGTTTTGTCAATACATATATGATTATGGTTTGTGATCAATGTGAAATTACTAGTTATTATTTTCATACAACATCGTGCTACTGCATTTATTTCCACACCATGCTAGTTTAGTTGCTCGACGTTGGTAACCTTTCGAAAGTTCAACATGATTTAGTTGCTGTTGTCTACATTCAATTCGGATCAAAGATAATTTAGAGTAAATTACATATCATGTCGCAAAAACTCAACCGGAATTATATTGAACTGGTTGCAAGATATCGCTAAATAGTTTTAGCCGTATTTTATACTTGAAATACCTAAACATGGATATTGCTATATATTGTGATGAATGAGTTAGATAGAGGAACGTGGCATCGCTATGTTGAACAGATTGCACGTTTATGTAGATTATGCGGTTTGCTAGACGTGAAAGATTTGTGGTTTCATGGCCGCAATCTTTATTTGTGGAATGTTTTATATATTATGTATATAAGTCTGTATGATCATATCAATCGATTGTGATATGTGCAATAATACCTAAAATAGTATGTAATCGGTCATAGTTAGATGTACGGAATTATCATGAATGTCAATAAACCGTAAATGCCCGAAACTAGAAAGAATAACAGCCATGTCTCATCTCAATTAGTGTCGCTCGAGTTACAATCCATTGTAATTGAAGGATAAAAACGACCTTTTAAGCCGAAAATGTCAGTTACGCAGTTAATACTCATTTCTAAAGTCAAATAGCCTTTGTAAAGATATAAAAACGTTTTTCTTGTAAACCATAAAAAATGGGAATTATTTCTCAGAAAGACCCTTTCTTCTTATGTGACCCGGTCCATTTAAGAGAAGCATTAATGCAGATTTGTGTTCTATATGGATGAATCCTAAGTCAGTTTTACCAAGATCCATGGAACAAATTTGTATTATCTAGAATTGCAAGTACAATTAAGGCCATTTATGACAACCATTTATAGCCTTACATTAGGATGTCTTATAATCCTTTTGTTTTGAAAGCTCCTAGTCGATTGTTATTTCCCAATCGGTTCAAGTGATAGGTGAGTTAGTAGTGAAAACTACTTGAATCTCTCCTTTCTTCACAAGAGCTTTGGGACAGCTTTTCATTTCTGCCACCGAAGGCCCTTTCCAACACCTTTTCTCCTTGCAAAATCAGGCTCTCATTCAAAGGAGTAGAAACCAATCCAACTTCAATGCTCCCATTTAGTTCCACTGACCATTCACATTTTCCCCTTCTTTAGATGAATTTAAATTGTTGCTCTTGGACTTAGGGACCCAAATAGTAGAGACCTTTGGTGTAGAGTTTGAACTACACCTTGCACTTGAATGTCCAAAGCTCTTACAATGAGAGCAAGGGAGGGTCTCCAAGAGTATTTAGTTTTCACTACTAACTTCACACCATCACTTTGAATTGGTAATTCAGTTGGGAAACAACAATCAGCTATAACTTCAAAACAAACCCTTGCATAATACATCCTAGTCTTTAAGGCTATAGGCATATTTGTCATAAATGGATTGCCAACAATACTTGCAATTCTAGATAATACAAATTTGTTCCATGGATGCAGAGAAACTTGACTAGGATTCATCCATATAGGAACCTAAATGATGGATTTAATGCTTTGCTCTGGAGAAATGGACCAGGGTCTGATAAGAAAAAAAAGGGCTTTTTACAGAAATAGTCCTATTTTTTTTTCTATGGTTTACAAAACTAAGCCTGTTTTTTTATTCTTTACAAAAGTAGGCCTTATTTGACTAAAAATGATGGATGGAAAGTTAGCTGCAGTTATGTGCCAGCTGTTAAAATTTTCCCAGCTTAAAAGACGTTTTAGTCCTTCAAAGCTCCATCAACAGATTGTCAAAATGGATCTAAACTGTCGGTGAGTTAACTCGGCTGACTCTAATTCAGATGAAGTTTTGGCTGTTTTCTTGCGTTTCTCAGGACGAGTTCAGGCTGGTTTCTTCTCATTCCTTGATAATTCGGCATCCTAACATATATTTATTCAGTTTCATAAACCATTTTCTATTTTAGGTTCATTGCATCATCACAATCCAACCAATTTCAGACCTTTCAATTCAGTGCTTTACCTGCAACAGTCCTACACATACATATACATAATATATGAAAATCCATTCAATCATCTTCCAATTGCAGCACCACCAGAACCCTTTTCCTGCATCTTCAGTCATTGCAAATTGCACCATCTGTAGCTGTACAATCTGTTCCAGAAGCATCACCGATTTCCACTTTGACCTGCAGTTCATAACCATCTATCTAACTCATTCTTCACAACTCAGGCCAATTCCATGTTCCAGTTGTAGAACCATCTCAAACCACAGCTAAAACTCTACTACAACAGTAACAACATCTACCTAATCTTTACCTTCAGTTCCATATCCTCCTTCTCAATTTCAGATTCAAACACGATTAAAGAACCCTAATTCCTAAATTATCTTCTCCCTGATTTATTCTTGAACAACAACTTTAACTAAATCATGTTGAACTCAGAAAAGGTCACCAACAGCAGCAACTAAACGAACACATGGTGTGAATAAATCTGGTAATGAAAAGATATCCCCTTTTTGATGTTGTATGAGCCGCCTTCAACCTGCAATTTCACATTGATCACAAACCACAATCATATATTGTTATTAAAACACACTAACACTGCAGTAAACCCCTTCATGAATTCCCATGAAAATGGTCAGTAACAACTTTAGCTCTTCATCCATTCAACTGATCTTTACAGCTTCAAATCCAACCAAATTATTCACAACAAACACCACAATCTTTTGCCCCTTGCTAACTTCTGAATTCACCCAACAAGATCAACAGAGAACAATCTCGTTCATTGATTTTCTGGCAGCAACTCAAGCTCAAAACTCGATCGACATCGACAACTCAATTTTCTCATCAAATCAACCCTTGAATTTCCTCTACGAACTCTATTAGGAAACCCATCACCAAAAATCATTTCAATTCCTCATCAATTTCATCTTAAATGCAGATAACCACACAACCCTAATTTCTTTGTAACATCTCCAACTAGAGTCAGATTGCAAATTCGACTGAAACCCAACTCAAATCCACCATCAACTGCTTGTATTTCATCACCATCTCTCAAATCAACTGCAACTCATCCATTTCTCAGATCGCAACCACAATCAAAACCCCTTTTCCATCTCGTCTTCAACATCCTCCACCCTTTCTACAACTACCACTATCTTTCTCTGAAATCATCTCAAACTTTACGTTAACCATCAATCCAAAAATTGATTTAAGAGAACCAGAGAGAAGAAGGAAGAAGAAAATGAAAATCGATCTCTATCTTCTGTTATTAGATGGGTTATCATCTAACCATCTAAGCATCTAGACCGTCCAATTTCTCTGAGATTTGGATATCTTAGATTACTGGTTCTGAGACAGACACGTGTGACGTTAATTGCTATGGATGTCCATCATAGCCATTCAATTATCTTCGAGATTTCAGCTATTTTTAGATTAGGCTTTCAGATCGACACACGTGGGAAATATTTACTATGGTATTGACACACTCTAGAAAGGGCAGTTTAGTAATCTTAACACCTTCACGAGATCCCTCTATACGAGATATTGACCAGTCAACACAAGAAATTGACTAAGATAACGGATTTGGATGGAATCCGTTTGATTGGCCTAGATTTGTAAGAAATAAAAAAAAGAGGCTTAGATTTGAAAACAAGGGTCCAGAACAGGCCTACTTCTGTATATAATCCCAAAAAAAAAAATCCAATAAAAACTATACCCATATCTAGAATTCTTTCACTATCTTCTTCTTGAACAAATTTGAACAAAAAAGCTTGTTCCCCATGAATAATCGAAATGTATCATACGATAATTTTTAATCTCATGATTTTTGGCAATGAGACTCCTTTTCCACTGGCTAGATGTTTCATAAAGATTAACGGACAACGTTAATACCTTATAACCAACCCATTGTCACATCTCATACATGATCTCTTCTTAGAGGTCACTTAATTGATGTAGGTCGTAGGGGTCATTTAATCCATGTAGTTAAACAAGCCATCCCCAATTAATCAATGGTTCAATGCAAAGCGTCCTAGAGATCCCAAATTTTGTGGACAATGTCCATATCTTGTTTACCTAACTATTGTCCTAATTGTGATTTTTATTGTTTACTATACCGACTAAGTGACTTTGATATGAAGCAACTCCAACTGTATTTTGGCATCAAACACTTTTTTTTACTACATTTTAAAAAGACCAGTTTAGGAACTAAACTAGGCATTCCTGGTCCTCCGAATCCGCCCCCATAGCCAAAATGGTCTAATCCAATAAAGATACGATGCTGAGACTGAGACAGCTTTATAGAGAAGATTTTTTCCCATTTTTTTAATCGATGAAGAAATCTAATGCCAACGATTGTCGAACTCATACGGGTGATATTATCACTCAACGACTTCACCTCTGCACTACAGATGAAGAAATCTAATGCCAACGATTGTCGAACTCATACGGGTGATATTATCACTCAACGACTTCACCTCTGCACTACAGTTAGGGGTGCCAACGACTTCACCTCTGCACTACAGTTAGGGGTGCCAACGGGTCCAGGTAGTATACTACCCGGAACCGGCTATTTTACTTGGATCCGGGTGTCCAGGTAGTATACTACCCGGAACCGACTATTTTACTTGGATCCGGGTCCTATCGGTTCTGGATCCGGTTCTGAAATTATTAGACCCAGAACCGGACCTGTTAAAACAGTTGAATACCCACCGGTTCCGGGTAGTTAACGGTTCTTTGGAGATCAAATTTATTGCACATACAAATACACCTGTTATAATCGCAAATCTTTAATACAACAGTTCCAAAACAATGAAACCCTAGCCTTTAAGATTCCTTCACCCTTGACGGACGCCGCCATCACCCATGACTAGACCTTAGCACCACTTTTTTCTTGTTCAATCTCCCATAGATGAACTCCTTGTTCCATTGACATCAACAAATACTGAAACCCATTAGAGGTCACGTCTTTCAAACACAAAATAAATCAGACACCAAAGCATCAATCACATACATCATCGGGCCATTAGAAACTACTCATTAAAAAACAACACCCATATATCAAGATCTATATCTGCAGTAATGGAGTTCCAAAATCCAATCAATTTTTCTGATGCATCAAGCCTATATATAAGATGACTAAATTATAAGTATGAGCATGGGAAAGATTGATCATCAGATAGAAAATTTTTAATAAAGAGAGAAGTTTTATTAGTTGTGAATAAATAATTGTTCAAAATTTCCATTAAATCCACCAACTGCATCATTTTCCATTACAATTTCTTCATCAAACCATATCATTTTCTATTGCAATTCTTCGAAATTAGAAAAAAAACAAAGAAAAGAAAAATGGGTGATAAGTGATATCCAAAGCTTCCACACAATTGAAAAATGCAAAGAGTATCAGTTTTAAAAGAAAAGAAAGAGACGAGGTGGAAGTGAAAGGAGAGGAGAAAAGTAAGGTTTAGGCTTCCTTTTGTTTCTTACCAACATATACACCTGTGCCTCATGCATCCTTCTGGTTAGACACGCGGAACAAAACCTGAGAGGTAATTTATCGGTTGGTTTTATCGGGTGAACGTAAATCTCATCAGTTTCTGCCGGGTATGCAGTACCCGTCGGGTAGATCCGATAAGGACCCGATACTAAACGGTTCTTTAACGGGTAGACCCGATGGGTATCAAAACTTAGGAATTACTGGTTAGTCCACTTTTTCATGACTCAGTTAATGGCTAGTCCACCCATGAAAAACATTTTACTCTCTAGTCCAAAAACTTCGTGGAGATTATAAAGTGTATTTTCGAAATGCCTAAAACACCCTTCTAGGTCTAATTAGTATCACCACATGTAAATGTTACTAGTAGTATGTTACGAAATACTAGTAATATCAATATGTTGATACTACATATTAATATGTACTATACTAGTTGTAACTACTAGTAGTAACTAGTATAGTATACTAGTTATAGTAGTATAGTATACTAGTAGTAACTAGTACTAGTAGTAACATATGTAGTATCAATACATAACAATTTTTTGATATGTAGTATCAATACATAACATACTACATATCAATATGTAGTATCAATATATAATGTACTACATATCAAACATACTACATATCAATATATAAATAACGTACTACATATCAATATTAATATGTATTATACTAGTTGTAACTACTAGTAGTAACTAGTATAGTATACTAGTTTACTATACTAGTTATACTAGTATATAACTAGTTATAGTTATACTTGTAGTAACTAGTATATTAGTAGTAACATATGTAGTATCAATACATAACAATTTTTGATATGTAGTATCAATACATAACATACTACATATTAATATGTAGTATCAATATATAATGTACTACATATCAAACATACTACATATCAATATATAACGTACTACATATCAATATGTAGTGTCAATATATAACGTACTTCATATCAATATGTAGTGTCAATATATAACATGCTACATATCAAACATACTACATATCAATATATAACGTAATACATATCAATATGTAGTGTCAATATATAACGTACTACATATCAATATGTAGTAGTATCAATACATAACATATTACTATTAGTACTAGTTACTACTAGTATACTACATACTAGTTACTACTAGTATACTACATACTACTAGTATACTTACTAGTTACTACTTGAATTTGAATGTAAAAAACGAACTTATAATGTTCGGGGGTATATAGGTAAATCTACTTGAATTTAAACTTTTTTGGACCAACGATTAAGAAGAAGTTTTGGCTGGACTAGCCACTAAATCGGGTCGGGTTTAGTGGACTAAACAGGAAATCCCTCTATCAAAACTCTTAATGGGTATAATATTAGGACCCGAAATGACCGGGTCCGGTTCGGTTCCGGGTAAACGGGCACCCATTGGCAGCTACAGTGATATCGGCGAAGAATTAATGGAGAGTCTTGTCTTACTGACAATCGGTTACTATTCGAAGAGAATTAATTCTCACAAGTCACAAGATGGACCATGAGCGCCCGCTTACCATAATCAATCTAAATCGAAGAGGGAGCATTTCTTTACAACTTTTTTAAGTCCTTTTCTTTTGTTCGTTTCATCCTTTTGCTACTGCTAGGGCCTCCTAGGCATCAGTCGTTTCGTGATCTTGTCTCTGTCACGGGGGTGGGGCTTTCTTCCCTTTTAGTTATGCATCTCTCTGCTTGTTTCTTATGAGCTTCTTTTTCTACGAGCTTTGCATTTTGCTGATCAACCGAAGTTGTTGATGTGGGGGGATATGCCAAATGACTAATTCCAAGAGATGGTCTACCTAATTCATAATTAAAGTGAGTCCGGCCATATGTAAAAGCGTAAAAGTACGCCAAATACAAAAAAGATCAAAGTCTAGGCCGCTCTAGAAGAGCTATGTTAACCCCTTGCGAGTATTAGCGTACTCTTCCGCAATTAGGGATGATACAAGGCAAGAAATCTTACATAGGCATGGCGGCAAGCAAGGGTAACATAATTGCTAGTCATAATTACAGGTAGTTAACAACTTCCACCTAAAGATCAATTATGATTTCACGAAATTAATGCAAATCTTTTCCGGTTTAACTAACCTGGCGTTTTTAGGGGCGACTCCGAAAGAATTAAAGACGACATAAAAAGATAAAATAGGGTGAAAATACTTATATGTCCCTTCATAATCGGTAGTTTAGTTTTTTTTTATCTACCGATTGCAAAATCTCATTTTTGGAGCAACTCTATATTTTGTAGTTATATGAACTATTTAGACTACCCGATTATAGGCTCAACCAAATTAGAAAAATAGAGGATTTTTGCAAAATCTTATTTTGGGGCAATTCTATATTCGGTAGTTATATGAACTATCTTGACTACCGATTATGCTAGGATTTCGGTAAAGAGGTCCACTGTATAATCGGAAGTCAGGATACCTTCATTTACTACCGATTATAGGCTCAACCAAAATTAAAAAAATAGAGATTTTTTTGCAAAATCTCATTTTGGGGCTACTCTATATTCGGGAGTTAAATAACCTAAATTCCCTACCGATTGTGGTAGCGTTTTTCCCAAAGGTCTACTTTAATCGGGAGTCAAGATAACTTTATTTACTACCGATTATAGGATAATCAAAATTCAAAAGATAGAGAATTTTTGCAAAATCTCCTTTTGGGAGTTAAATAACCTAAATTCACTACCGATTATAGTAGCATTTTAGCAAAGGTCTACTTTAATCAGGAGTCAACATAACTTTATTTACTGCCAATTATAGGATAATCAAAATTCAAAAGATAGAGGATTTTATTTTGGGGATACTTTATATTCGGAAGTTATATAAACTAAATTGACTCATGATTATGGATTAACTTTCCGATTGTAAAGTTATCTACCGATTGTAAAGGGTAATTTGGCCATTAAAAAAAAGGGAGATAAGGGATGGCTACATTTAATGTTTGGGTGACATTTTTTGTCTTTTTGTGTCGCCCCTAATTCTTTTGGAGCCGCCCCTAAAAATGTTAGGTTAAGTAAGTCAAAAAATCAATTTTATTTTTTGCCACCCGGGTCTTTTATTGAAAACAAATAATAGTTTACACCTGAATGGATGGGAGTCGGGCAACAATCTATGCTCCAGGCCCCCATTTGAGTATTTACAAGTATAGGTCTTAGACCTGAATCCAAGTTAAGTTACAGTGAAAACAATTATCCTGAATCTACAACTGTGTTTTTAGTGAGTGATGAGTTCTCTAAAAAAGAGACCTGAGAACCATTTTTGATGACCTCCCCAGCTGTAAATCAATTGCTTGACATCAGTGATGATCTCTTGAGCCTCTTTTGGTCTTTTATGTGTCATTACTCTTCGATTTGGTTCATCTCATAGACATAGAGTCCGGCTGATTGCAAAAATAAGCAGTGCCCAAATCCTTCGTCCCCTGTTTTTACCTCTCCTCAATTTCCATGTTTGTAATTGTGAAGAGACTGAACCTCCTTGCACCCATCTGATGTTATAACCTCCAATAAAGTATGACCAAAATTTCAAAAATCAGACGTTAAATTGGGAACAAAATTTCATAATAACTTTTTGTGAAACAATTTTTGTTTGCTTTCGACTTCTAAAACCATTTGGTCTAATAATTGCGGGTATTAGCGTATTCTTACTTGTAATTGTCAAATATGATGTTAAGCTTTTCCTAGTAAGTTGAAATCGAAACTCTAGCATTTTTAGTCTAGTGATTGCGCTTTCTCCCACAGTTGATTAATGATTTTTTTTGCTATTGAAGCATAATAATGACATAATAAAATATGTATGCAATGCCATCTAATAATCCCACAATTCGAAGATTTGGAAGGATCTAAGGGGTCCATTTATGTGCATGTGACTTTACGTATAACAAAATAATGGCATAGAACAAGTCTTTTAGAAGGGAGTTGCTAAGGCCTGAAGCCAAAAAGATGACCAAGTAAACAAGTATTGGATGCCTAACATTACCAACCAAAAGCCCCACTCTCTCTTAGAGCTAAAGAAGAAGAAGAAGAGATTAGTTAATTGGTGACGTTTTGGTACCAAAGACAGTAACCAACCCCCACCCATACATATGTCTCTTCACATCAAACAAGGAAAAATGAAAAACAAAAAAATATCTTTTGTTTTTCTCTTCTCTAATTCAATGCAATTCAATCTCTTCCATTACAATACACAATTAGTATATGCATCATCACCAGTTATGTCATGACACCTGTTTCTTCCTGTTATCACCATGTTGCTTTCAGTTTTCACTAAACAAGGTACCTAATTTGACTTCATATATTTTTAAAAGCTCTGCTCTTTTTCTATATATATATACACCGTCTCTTTTTTATCATCCAATGCAAAAAGAAATCTGCATCACATTTCTCTTCTGAAACTTTATCTTTCAACCCATGTGTTTCTAATTATACTCTTTCTATATTTAGTGGTTTCCCATTTCAGTTTTCAGGTGTTTCTGTTGGCAATTTCTTTGGTAAACCCTCTTAAATAATTTCTCTGTATTTTGCAGTTACATTAATGTGAATCAAACACAATTTTTCCAACACTTATAATAATCTTTCTTGTTCACTTTTTACGTTGATTAGGTTTTGAAGCTTGAAGATTAATCCTGTTGCAATGGATAACTACACAAATGGGAAGGTAGTTGAACTAAGTGTGGAGAAAGGAGAACCAACTTTGGTGCAACCAGCTGCAGAAACAAAGAAAGGTTTATATTACTTGTCAAATCTTGACCAGAATATTGCAGTTATAATTCAAACTATTTACTGCTTTAAGTCGGATGAGAAGGGAAATGAACTAGCTGCGGAAGTGATCAAGGACGCGTTAGCGAAGGTTCTTGTTCATTACTACCCACTTGCTGGACGGCTTACGATTAGTACCGATGGTAAACTTATCGTTAATTGCACCGGCGAAGGTGGTGTTTTCGTTGAGGCAGAAGCTAACTGCAGAATGGAAGAAATTGGGAACATAACAAAACCTGATCCTGCTACTCTTGAGAAGCTGGTTCATAACATTCCTAGTGCTAAAAACATTCTTGAAATTCCTCCTCTGGTGGCTCAGGTACGTAAAATCCGGCGATCTTGTTCTTTCACTCTTGAATGTGTACGATTTCGTGTCGTCTTAAACGTGTGCTTTTGTTGATTTTCTTAGGTTACTAAGTTTAAGTGTGGAGGATTTGTTCTTGGCCTTTGCATGAACCACTGTATGTTTGACGGACTTGCTGCGATGGAATTCGTGAACTCATGGGGTGAAATGGCAAGAGGTTTACCGCTAAGCATCCCGCCATACCTAGACAGGCACATACTTGATCCCAGAGACCCACCAAAGGTAGAGTTCCCTCACCGTGAGTTCGAAGAGATCGACGACGTATCAAACATTATGGACATGTACAACGAAGAAATGCAGTACAGGTCGTTCTGTATCGGTCCTGAAAAGCTTGATTTGCTCAAGATGAAAGCCATGGAAGACGGGGTTCTTGAAAAGTGCACAACGTTTGAAGCACTCTCCGGTTTCGTGTGGAAAGCTAGATGCAAGGCGTTAAATTTGCAGCCAGAACAACAGACGAAGCTGTTGTTCGCAGTTGATGGTCGAGCTAGATTCAACCCGCCACTGCCAAGAGGATATTTCGGCAACGGAATCGTGTTAACTAATTCGCTGTGCAGCTCAGGCGAAATACTGAAGAATCCTTTGTCATTTTCAGCTGGGTTAGTTCAGAAGGCAGTTAAGATGGTTTCGGACAGTTACATGAGATCTGCCATAGATTATTTTGAAACAACTAGAGCTAGGCCATCGTTAGCTGCAACACTGCTTATAACTACTTGGTCTAGATTACCTTTCCATATCACCGATTTCGGATGGGGAGAACCTGTTTTGTCTGGACCGGTTACGCTACCTCAGAAAGAAGTCATATTGTTCCTATCCCATGGAACAGAAAGGAAAAGCATAAACATCCTTCTGGGTTTGCCTACTTCTGCCATGAAAGCATTCGAAGAACTAATGGAAATATAATTACAGATTAGTTATATTTTCCGACCCTCGGTTCTGTGGCATCTTTTGTTGAAGCAGTTGACGAATTTCGGCAAAATTGATACTGACAAAGAGGTAAATATTAAGCATGGTGGGGTGGTGATTCGTCATTGTTGTAATTCAAGAAATGAAACTTCGAATCGAGGGGGAGAAAAATTGTGTTTGTTATTTCCTGTTCTTTTTATTTTTCTTTTTCATTTTGGAGGTTATTGTTTGGACCTATAAAATTTATATGTTTACTATGTTTCAGAATTTGGTTTCGTATTGTTTATCCACTGAAATGACAATTGTATTAGCAGTTGTATTTATTAATTCATTCATACTGGTGATGTTTTGTTTCACTTTCTTCATGTTTTTGATAACTTTGCTATGTATTTGTCAAAAGCATTTCATTGTGCCTGAAAAGCCGAAGTGAAATCTTGGCATTGGTTAAAAAAACAGTCTTTTTATGTAATTTATTTATTCATTTATTACCAAAATGACAACCAAAAATAAAAGAACCCACAAGAAAAGCCCAAATAGCAAAGGCTAACCAAAACACAACTCAAAATTAGTATGCAAGTTTTGCTTGGTAAATTGCACCGTAAATGGGCAGCTTCATATGTACATCAGCAGAAAGAAGCAGAAGCAATAACACTGCTACATGCAGTAATATGGGCCAACCAAAGAATTTTTCAAAATATGATCATTGTGGGGATAACTTATCTATTATTTTATACTCCCTCCGTTTCTTTTTTATAGGCCGGTTTGGGATAGCGAGGAGAATAAGGTTATTTTCAGTTCCGCCGTTTTTGGTGTTTTTTCCTTTTTTTCCCTCACCGAATATATTCCTCTCTCCGAGTAAAACTGAGAACAATTTTCCAAATTCTCTGAAATTGAAACTGAGAAAACAACTTTTCCAAATTCAAAATTCATGTATATTCTGGATCTGTTGAATTGAATTAAAGATGGGAAAGGATGAATTATAAAAACTGATTTAATGACTGTTGATGGGTCGGTTTGAGATTCAGAAAACTAAATGAAGAACAAAAGAAATAGCGGCTGTTGTTGGGTCCGTGAAATGGAGATGAAGAATAGGCAGAGAAAGATGAATTTGTTTGAGACGATGATGGTATGCACCTAAAATTGAATCGTGGAAGATGAGCGTGGTGATGTTGATGTGATTCAGTGAAGATGGGTAATGGATCTGAGGTTTTGAGGTTCAGATTGATAATTGAGAGATAGGTGCACTAGTACAGAAATGGCCTTTAGCCACGCCAAATATAAATTTCCCTGTCACGCCTTTTTGGTTTTAACGTGTCTATAGGGTATGCTTCTACCCTATAGACACGCAATGTTCAATGGGCGTGTTCATATAAGTGCTTTCAGCCACGCCAGGGCTTCTAGCGTGTCAAATTTTCAACTGTTTAGCCACGTTAACTTCAAATTTTTGATTGGGTGTGTTTATAGACCAATCTATGGCCACATTAGGTATTGGGCGTGTTTATAGACCAGTTTATGGCCACATTAGGGAGTTGTGGCGTGTCCAAAAGGTTAGTCACTGTAGTACCAGAATATCGCCACAATTATATTCACGAGAGATTAACGACACTTCTGCGAGCGTCACTAAGAACTCTCCAACAACATTTCACGAGCGTCACAAAATAATTCAGAGAATGACATAATAAACAACGACATCATAAAATATGAGAAAAATATGAAGATTTTGTAGTCAAAGAAAATATTCGCGAGCACAAGGCGGGAATTCGCGAGAGCAAGGCAGGAAATGAAGATTTTGTGGTCATAAAAGAGTTTCGCGAGCATGATAGAAGATTTCGCGAGCACGATGGCGGAAAGCTTGACAAGGAGCATAACGAAAATCCTAAAATAAGGGAAGGATGAGTTGTCACCCACTATGAAGACACCTATATAAAGAGGAAAGCGGGGAGAGAGAAAAGGGGAGAATAATTTTAGAAGGGAGAGATATTTTTGCAGAGAGATTTTAGGAGAGAGAATGTATTTTTCTTTACCATCTTCTTCCCCAAAACTAGATTTAGAACTCCATTAATGGAGATTATCAAGGTAAATCAAAGGTAAATTTAAACAATCATAGTGAAGAATCATGGATGTAGATCAAATTGATCGAACCATGTAAAAATCCGTGTGTCTATCTACAATTTTTAGAACCTTAATCATACTTTTAATATCAAATTAGTTTAGATTAAAAGATTATTATCAAGATATTACAAGGGGTGTGTTGTGGGAAAACCTGCAACTACATTTTGGCGCCGACTAAGGGGAGGGGCAACTACTTGTCAAATTGAAGAAGATTCAAAGAAATTAGCTATCATTAGAATTGGATTTCACTGGATCTAAAAATTTTAAGATCAAATATGGAAAGCTACAACGAAAGATCATGATTATACATCAAATAGAGAGAATGAGATATATTAGGTGGCGGATGAAGAAAATATCAGCAAAATTGTGTCAACAAATCATCAAAAAGGACAAATTTCTTCTCACTTTTCTTACTCTTTGTTTTATTTTTCAGATCTGGGAATTTCAAAACACAAATTGAAAAACAGATTTTTACTCTTTGCTTTTTGAAGAAATTTGATTTATTGTGAAAGTCTTGAATCTAAAAATGTTTTTGCTACGAATTTGTAATAACAAAATCTCGTTTTACTAATTTGTTTAATGAATTTCTAAAAATGTTGAGATTTTCTGTTGATGAGATTTACATTTCGAAAGAACAAAATTAAGAAGATTTCATTGAAAGTTTTCATTCTTCGTAGGGATAAATTACTCATCTTAATGCTCTATACTGCTAACCAAATTTAATGATTGTTTACGATTCCAGGCAAAGTTTATTCAATATGGATTTTCGAAGGAAAATGTATGATGGAAACCAATCACTTGTGAAGAATACAATTAACAATAACAACGGGATCATTTCAATTGTTAACAATCAGCAAGGAATGAGTTAATCACGCAGGAGGACCAACCAATCTCGCAAAAACGGAACATCATAGTCACTTGGCGAAATGAACAACACTTGGCGAGCAAAGAGAAAGGGTGTAGTGTTGACGCAAATTTTTGGCGAGCAACATATCACTTGGAAACAACCATTACGTTCACTAAATAAGAATCTATCATCACACTATCGCATTACAACACTAAAGTAATAATGATATAGATACTCTTAATTTTCACTATCGCAAAGATAATTAAATAATTTGCACTATCGCGAAAAAAAAAAAAAAAAAAACCTATAGCAGGCTATTTAGGGAGGAAACCAGCGAAGAAATGAGCCACTTGCCAGCTGCTCTTAACTTACGTACACCCCTGTTCTCGCCAAAACATTTCTGTTAAGATTAACAAATAGTGTTCAAGTAAGATGGTGAAGAAATATTACTATCCAGGAAAATATAGTAAATATGGAACTACATTTTGATCGTGAAAATGTAAATCTACATTATAGTCTTAAAATATAGTAAATCAGGAACTACATTTTAAAATCCATCTTAATGTAGTGTGGGAAGTCTTCTTTACTACCATTGTTTAGTTTCTTTGTTGATCGTGAATACTATATTTTGCTACAGGGATTTTCATCTTAGCACGATGCTATCGTCAAATAATTAACTTACTTACTTTATTTAATAATGATATACTACTACACCTGCTCTTAAAACGTGATAGCTTGCCTCACGATGCTCTCGTCAAATCTTAGCACCTGATGACAGATGTTTAGTGTGTTGTTTAAGGTTGGCAAGAGAGAAGATTAGGATAAATTGGAGGTGCGGTCCTATCATCTCACAAAACAGCAGCTAGCACAATTGGTCATTGGCGAAGAGTACAAGCATAAGATCGCAGGATATTTCATTTGCAAACATTTCAAGAGCTGGCGATCTTTGGGAGATTATCGATGTAACATTGACCAAAAGATTCTGCGAAGATGATATTTATAGCGAGAACAACAAATTAAATAAAGTCCAAAAGAAATGAAGAGGAAATACAACGAAGAAATGAGCAAAGATACAAAGTTGTCTCAAATTACGGCAAAAATGACGCACAGATAAATGGCCATGATTAAAGAGAGACAATAAGAAGAAGAAAGTGGGAGATTATTTCGCAAGTTAATTTCGCAAGAAAGGGTTAAAACAATTGGTATGGTGCAAGAGGCAGATCAATAATTCATTTCTCATTTCTTCTCATTTCACAAGCAAATCAAATACTTCGCGAGAATTGGCAGCAACAGCAAATCGCCAAAAAGTTAAGTACCACTTCCTTGAATATTTTACTTACAGAAAATGAAAATTTTTGATTTATATTATCGCCAGATTTCAAAGAACAATTCTAAGATTTATAATATTTCAAAAAAATTCAAAAACTTTTGATTCAATTTACCAAAGGCGGTATAATCGCAAGATTTCTAAAATTTCTAAGATTTCAAAACATTTCAAAGAATTTTGATTTGATTAATCAGGGCGATATATTCGCAAAAATTTATAAATTTCAAAAAAGATTTCCAAAAATTTCTAATATTTTTTATTTGACTTACCAAAAAAGAGATACAATCGCCAGATTTCAAAAATTTCAAAAAAGTTATAAAAAATGAGACCATCGCAAAAAATTTACAGATTGCAAAAATTTTCAAGGATTTCAAAGATTTCAAAAGATTATATAAAATGGAATTCTAGTCAAAATTTTCAAAGATTTCTAAGGTTTCAGAAAACGAAATTATCGCCAAAATTTCTAAGATTTCAAATTTCCAAAATACGCGATACGATCGCAAGATTACAAAGAAGATTTCAAAGATTTCTCTAGAATATTTATTTTATAGAAAGAGATTTTTGGTTTAACAAATGCGATAAAATCGCAAGATTTCAAAGAATATTTCTAAGATTTCCAAAGATTTTAAACAATATTTCAACTCACAGAAATGAGCAAAACAAATTTTTAACATAGTTGCGAGTGTAATCACAAGATTATTCAAGATTATATAAAGAATTGACAGAAATGAAAGAATGAAGAAACGCGAATACAATTTCGCAGAGATTTAAAGAATGGGACAAACCTTTAAGGCGTGCACCCTAGTTCGCAAATACAATTTCGTAAGAGGCAAATGTAAGACCTACAAGCACGTCATAAGGGGATATCTCTTTATATGATTCAGGGATAAGGTTATACCGCTACTGGAACCTGAGTCATACAGATGTAGGGGTTAGAGAAAACCTATCCGGGAGAGAGATCTTGGATTTCCATCTTTATAAGGTTATACCCTGGTTGGACGACCGAGGATCTCTTCCAAGAAGTTCAAAGTATGACCAAGGCGCCGAGGTACACGGTTTATCCAAGGGTGCCCGGGACGGACGAACCTACCCTGGCCATCTTTGGTAAGTCTTGGCTATGATGCACTTGGCCTGAAGAAAACCCCACTTAGGGTGCAGTCTTGTAACTATAAGCCATATAGGCATAAAGGACAAGAGGCTGCGAAAACAGCTGGTTGTTGGTAAATCTGGATGGGAGGAGCTAGTCTTGTATGGAGGATGTGCCCTCCTTGAATGGGAAACCAGGGGGAAGATAAGGGAGGCACCCTCCGTTAGGGAGATGATAAGTGTATTAAGACGGCAATGTCATGGGGCTCTAAGATCGCAAGATCATTTAGGCCTGTCATATTGTCGCGTAAATTATACAGAGGCAAAAATCCAAAAGAGAAAAAGTTAAGATGAGATCAATGGGTTTTTACATGAAAGTGTAAAGACGTCCTGCGATTTCATCGCAAGACGGCAATGTCATGAGACTTTGATCTCGTGAGAGAACTTAGACTTGTCATATTGTCGCATAACATGCCAAAAAGCCTCAAGAGAAAAGATAAGGCAAGAAAGAAAAATTGGCGAAATAAGACCTTTAACTAGGAAGGCAAAATAAGACCAATAGAATAATCTCAAACATTAATTATTTTATTTTAAGAATGCAGGAAAGATTTGTTCATCGCAAGAGAGATAGCAAGTACTATTTAGAATCTCTCAGAAATACTATTCAGAGTTTCTCAGAAGTATTAATTAGAGCCTCTCAAGAGGAATGTCTACAATCTCGTAGCATTATTCACAATCTCTCCACTATTCATCGCCACAATTCACAGCATTACTTCAGAAATTCGCAGAAACATTCATAAATTTTCAGACGAATTCAGCATATTGCAGGCTATTCCAGAATTTCGCAGCAGAAATGATTATTTTGCAGATTATGATCATTTTATCAAATGAGGCAGAGGCAATTCGTTCATTCAACATTTTCTCAGGGATTCTTCCTTCATAGATAAAGAACAGAGGCAACTATGGATTACCAAGAAAACATTTTATGTTCTTTATCTTCTCGCAAGAATCATTTCCAAAATGGACTAGGATTTTCACCAAAAATGAAGTAATAATTTCACGAGAACAGAGGCAATACTTATGATTTTCATTAAAGAACGGATACTTCTTGAAGATTGAGTACTTCTTATATTTCTTTAGGGATACTTCATACTTCACGAGCATTTCAAGAGTTAATACTTCTTATTTATTTAACAAAGATATGGAACTTCGCAAAAGAATAGAGGCAAGTATATACTTTTCAAATCCAGTATTCTTTCACTCATTCCTTCATCAACAAAAATCAAAGACTATTACAACAACAGATTTTTTCTTAAAGATTACTTTTCAAGCAATATTCAAGAAAAAAGAGGCAAGATATAGTACCAGAATATCGCCACAATTATATTCACGAGAGATTAACGACACTTCTGCGAGCGTCACTAAGAACTCTCCAACAACATTTCACGAGCGTCACAAAATAATTCAGAGAATGACATAATAAACAATGACATCATAAAATATGAGAAAAATATGAAGATTTTGTAGTCAAAGAAAATATTCGCGAGCACAAGGCGGGAATTCGCGAGAGCAAGGAAGGAAATGAAGATTTTGTGGTCATAAAAGAGTTTCGCGAGCATGATAGAAGATTTCGCGAGCACGATGGCAGAGCCAGCAAGGAGCATAACGAAAATCCTAAAATAAGGGAAGGATGAGTTGTCACCCACTATGAAGACACCTATATAAAGAGGAAAGCAGGAGAGAGAAAAGGGGAGAATAATTTTAGAAGGGAGAGATATTTTTGCAGAGAGATTTTAGGAGAGAGAATGTATTTTTCTTTACCATCTTCTTCCCCAAAACTAGATTTAGAACTCCATTAATGGAGATTATCAAGGTAAATCAAAGGTAAATTTAAACAATCATAGTGAAGAATCATGGATGTAGATCAAATTGATCGAACCATGTAAAAATCCGTGTGTCTATCTACAATTTTTAGAACCTTAATCATAATTTTAATATCAAATTAGTTTAGATTAAAAGATTATTATCAAGATATTACAAGGGGTGTGTTGTGGGAAAACCTGCAACTACAGTCACGCCATTTAAAGGTGTGGTTTTAAAATTGGTTCATTAGACACGCCAGTATATGTGTGTCCATAGTGTACGATTGATTGACACGCCAAATTCAATGTGTGGCCAAAAGGTTCTTCTTTGGACACGCTGGCATATGTGTGTCCATAGTGTATGATTTATAGACACGCCAGTATATCGTGTCCATAGTGTAGGATATATAGACACGCCAAGTTGAAATTGTGGCCAAAAAGTTCTTCTTTGGACACGCTAGTATGTGTGTGTCCATAGTGTGCGTTCTAAAGACATGCCGGTTTTATAGCGTGGCTAAAAAGTTCATTTTGAAAAAATTAATAAAAATCTTTTGCCCATATTCGAACGCATGACCTCGAAGGATTTAGATAACGTACCAATCCACCAAGCTGCCCATCTTTAGATGTTTATGATTAGTGTTTTGAAAATACTAGATTGGTTTAACTACTCAACATTTAAATAAACACGCCAAGTCGAAAGTGTGGCCAAATTTTTTTTCTTTGGACACACTAGTATATGTGTGTCCATAGTGTGCGTTCTAAAGACACGCCGATTTTATAGAGTGGCTAAAAAGTTCGTTTTGAAAAAATTAATAAAAATCTTTTTCCCATATTCGAACGCATGACCTCGAAGGATTTAGATAACGTACCAATCCACCAAGCTTCCCATCTTTAGATGTTTATGATTAGTGTTTTGAAAATACTGGTTTAACTACTCAACATTTAAATAAACATGCCAAGTTGAAAGTGTGGCCAAAAAGTTCTTCTTTGGACACGCTAGTATATGTGTGTCCATAGTGCGCGTTCTAAAGACACGCCGGTTTTATAGCGTGGCTTTTTGAAAAAATTAATAAAAATCTTTCGCCAATATTCGAACGCATGACCTCGAAGGATTTAGATAACGTACCAATCCACCAAGCTCCCCATCTTTAGATGTTTTTAATTAGTGTTTTGAAAAAACTAGATTGATTGAACTACTCTCGTATTTTAATAAACACGCCAATTCAAAGTGTGGCCAAAAAGTACACCCAAAACCCTTAAGACTAATTCCCTAGCTTTCTCTGGAATAGATTCTGACTTGCATGTTCTGCAAGTTATTGGGTTCTCCAAAACTATTTCTGCAAATCTTCTAAATACCTATAATCAAAATTTCTTTGGTAATCAGTTGCATTGGAATGCTATAAATAACTTGGGAGTCTGCGATTTGGTTTCTAAAAGATCCTACTCCTAGACTATGTGTGCTATCAAAATTTCCTCTCAGCTACCACACTGCATTTCTATAGGGTATATTTTTCATTGCTCTCTCAAGTATTCCTGTACTAATATGTTATTATATCTCTATAACTCCAAAGTTTCCTATGCTACCAATTGGAGTAGTTCATATGAATGCCCAGATAAACTATTAACCGTTAACCCCATAAAACAATTTCAAATTTTCATGATAACGATTAACGAGAAAATTTCCAACGGTGTCTAGTTTTCTTTAGTTATTCCCAAAAATGTTATAAATTACCAAAAATGTTTGAATGTGTACCCATTGCCTGATATTGTGTACACAATATCAAGAATCCACACCTATAATGTGTACACATTATACCTTTTTCGGAATTTTTAAAAAACTAGTCATTTTTAGTAACTAATTTTCTGTAGAAAACACTTTTGGGCATAACCTGCTATTTACTATAGTCACCATATCAAGCTCAAAACCAAAATTAAACACAACAACCACTCAACCAAGCATAATACAATAACCCAGAACCACATATACATTCAATTGAACATCATTGTCTTTAAAACCAACACTATCAAATCCAAAATCAGCACCACTAGCATTAACTGTTTATCCATGAGAAACATATGCAATATTCAGCTAAAAAAACATTTATAGGAATACTTACTTTACCATATGGAAGGGGATGGTTGAATACTAATCAAGCTCCTGGTGCAAACCCAGAGGTCCCTACACCACTTCTAACAACCTTCTTGTTAGCTCCACTCCTTTCTGGTGCATCCCTCCTCCTTGGCACAAAATAGTTTCCCCTAGGAGGAGGCATAGGCACTACTACATCCTCAAGAATCTCATTAGAATCAGTTATCTCCCCTGGTCCGAAGATTGCAATATCATAAGCATCCCCTGCCATCTGTCGCATCACTGGTGACAACATGAAGATATTGGGGAAGACTATCACATCATTGGGGAGACTATGAATGTAATTTTCCCGAATCTTAGCTTTGCATGCAACTGGAATTGGTGAAGAATAGAACCCATGTGTAGCACCACCACAAACCACCTTCTCCTCCCCTACAAGCACCACACCTTCATTAATCACAAACCGGCCTTTGTCAGGATGAACGGCATACACCACCCACCCTTTATCAGCCCCTTGGAGTTGAGGAAGTTGAGGATCCAACGCATAATCACTGGCACTATCATGCATAACAACCATATCCTCTTTGACTTCTCCAACACCTCCAGTACCAACTTGCATGTTTGGCTTTGGTTCCTCACTGCTGCTACTGCTTATCTCTACTACTTGTGAAATTGGAGAAATGGGGGAATCCCAATCAATAACACCATCACAGTTACTAATAAAGCCAATTACAACTATGAAATTCACTTTCAACACCTTTTTTTTTTTTTTGATAAACTCACAAACCGAAAAACTATTAAATGTTTTATCTCCTTTATTAACTTTTAACACCTTGAACCCAACAATTCTTCCATGATTATCAAAAATCAATACCTGGTTTTCTTGCATATTCATCTTAGCCTTGTTTTCCTCTGGTCTACCCATGGATTCCTGATTTGTAGACATGGCAGGGCGATCATTCAGATTTAGATATGCATTATAACCTCTCTTAGACATAGCTTCAACAATTGGAACACTAAACGGATTTTGGGGAGACGGAATGTGGAAGTTACAAAGTTGCAGAATTGGAAATTATAACCGATCTCTTCCAAACATGCCTTATGGACGAGAAGACCAACAGTTAGCACATCTCACCCATCCTTTCTCAATCCTCAAGATTAATTAGTTGAGATATCGGGGAGGCACATGCGTACTAAGTGCATGCAAAGACCTATTGAACGCCACCCCAACTTATTGGCCGTTCAGAGGCGGCAGCAAAAATTTGGCATCTATTTGGAAAGCGGACTCTCTAAGCGGGCTACCCGTGACCCGAAGTCGAAACTAGTACCGAACCGCAGCTTCCCTCAACTATTTTCGTCAGAGACATGTCTACAGGGTGTTTTGAAAAAACTAAACTGGTTCAGCTACTTAACATTTTAATAAACACGCCAAATCAAAGTGTTGCCTGTTATAATATGCATGGGATATGGTGGCTATCCACTTAGCACCATTAGTTACACCAAGCACCTTGTTACACCAAGAACCTTGTATACGAAACTTGTATAAGCTAAGCTACTTAAGCAATAGTAAGCTTAAGATGAGATTAACACCTAAAGCTAGTGGGTGTTGAATTGCATGGTTTGCAAGATAGAGGTGTTATTGCTACATAACATCCTACATGTAGTGTGACATGTAATACTAGGTGGTGTATACAAGCTAACACCTTAAGACATGTAGCAGGTTGCAATGAAGCCTCCCAACTGGTGCTGTCATCGACTAGTATGCATAAAACATAAAGATGTCTTTGAATGGGCGTACCCCAAAGATAAATATCAAAGTTTGGTGACCCACCAGAAACGCCCTTAATGGCAGTTCCAAAGAGGGTAAAAGTATTATTGGGAATTAGGTGTTGAATATAGGTCTTCATAGGGTAATGATGGTTATTAGAGTGAAGGGGACATAGATGGCTTTGAATGGGCGTAGTTAACTAAGTGACATAATGGCCAACTAAGCGCCATAAATGGAATTGAATTGGAACAATGGGGTATTTGAGGGGTTAATTAGAAGAGAGATTAGCATTTTCAGAGAGATCTTTCACAGAAGAGGAAAGGTTTAAGTTTAGCAAACTAAATTGAGAGTATGGTTGATCCTTACCAGAATTCAACCAATTCCATCAGAAATCTTCCAAATGCACCACCAGTAACACCTGAATTTGCACAATCCAAGTCAATTCTCCCTTCTGTGAGCATAGAGGAATTGCAGCAGTTAAGAGAAGATGCACAGTTTGAAATTGATCATCGGATTCAAGAGCAAACTCATCAGAGAGAGGCATAAGAGGTTGTTCAGGAGCGGAAGAAAAGGAGATTTGAGACTCTCTACAATGCATGGCTACCCAAGTTCTTAGAATGGCAGGAACAGAAGGATGAGGAAAAGGATGAGAAGCATTCCAAGACCCCAAAGTATGGAAGTTAAACATAAAGTGATTACGAGGCCTCAGAAGGGTATGAGTATGAAGTGGAGGAAGTGGGTACCAGTGGCCTAGATTCGGATGATGCGGAGGACAAGCAAAGGATGAATTTTTATCATGATGAGAAATCAAGAAGGCGATTTGAATATGAACTTGCCAGTCCCAAGATTTTTGCTCGCACCATGAGTGAGGGTGAACCTGTTGCAGTGAAGGTGAGCCGTCGAATCGCTGATCTCGATGATGATTCAAGTGAGGAAGAAAGGGAAGAAGGGGATGAGGATAGTGATGATGAATCATCATCCAGTGGGACTTCTCCTGCATCATCTGATAGCGAGGACTATGGTGAAGAGGGTTTGGATACTGATGAGGATGAAGTGTGGTAAGCTCATCAGAGTTAACATGAAATGCTAGATTTTTAGGTATTGCATAAATACTGAAAACCATCAACAAGTTTTTTGCAAAACAGCTTTTCTGGTAATTTTCCTTCCTTCTACTCTTCCTGATGTTGGTGCTAAAGATGGTAAGTTTCCTTGTATTTTTAAAGTTGATGCAGACGGTTTTTTATGTCAGGTAGATTAGTAATTTGCATCTTTAAATATTGATTGTAAAAATATAGTTGCAATGGCACTGATAGCCTGTCGGATGTTTAGAAGTCGTATTCTGTTTGCTTTGTCCTTCTTCAGATGTAATTAAACTAGTTGTGTTCTTCCAGTTGTTTGAATTTTCGGTAGTATTAAACTTGTGATGGATGTATGTTTGAAGGGTTTGAACATAATGTGTCAGTTTTTCTTGCTCTTTTGATTTTAGTAGTAATGGATTGAATACAGTAAATGTACAAACAAGCAATGTTCTTGGTGAATGATTATAAAATTCCAATGATTGTTAAGTAGAGATGGGTAGGAATGACTGAATTAATGAATCAATAGGGTATATAAAATGTTGTTTAAGATGGTGGGTATTATTCCAGTTTATAAAATGCTGCTGGAGTAAGATTAATTCAAAGACTATTTTAGGCCCAATTCCAAAAAAAAAATATATGTGCAAGCCTAGTACTAATGTACTATTACTACCAATCCTAGCATGACAGAATATTAATTCAACAATCAGTATAGCCAAATCCAAACTCATCCAACATTGCTAAAACCCATCTGCATACAAAGCCCCACCATGATTTAAGAATCAATTTTTTTTCAACAATCCATACATTCATTCTCTAGTTAACTGAAAAATCCAAACAACTACATTCTATCACCTGGCTTGTCGCTTAGTCCTTAGAAATGGTTGCTCATATGCTGTCATTTGAGAAGTAGGGACTGTTGTTGGTGCTGGTGCTTTCCTTGCATTTCTACCCTTAATGTCGTCCTGATAGTAATCATCCCTGGATTTCCTTTGCAGGTCAAGTTTATCTACCTTTGGCAATTTATACTCATTTCGACAAATAACTGCGGTACTGAATTCCTCGTCGACTTCATCACCAGCATATTTCCAGATTTGGGTAGGTGCACCTAACACAATAGACTTTTTTTTATTTTCCTGGTCTGGCACATAAAATACCTGCTTAGCTTGGGAGGCTACAACGAAAGGATCATCCTGGAGTCCCAACTTATCAAGCTCAACCAAAATGTAGCCAAGTTTTTCTTTTGAGACCCCTGCTCTGGTAACCCATTTACACCTGAAAAGTGGCACTTTCAGCGAATGATATGTCAGCACCCATATATCTTATAAAACACCATAATAATCTGCCAGATTAATGGTAATCCCCGCTTGTCTAATGTGCGTGTCAGTTGCCTCTGCGTAAACCCCGCTATTCTGGTTAATGGAACCATCATGAGATTTTGTGCGAAACAGGTATCCATTGATGTGATATGCTTTGTATGTCTCTACTTGTGCATTTGTTGGGATTGATAGCCACCTTAAGTCTTGATTGAAGTTTTCCCTAGAGTTTTCCCACTCACTCTCAACCTGAAATAAATTATAAGGATTAGCCTCCGTCTCAATGAAAAAGTTACATAGCAAGAGTGACATTTTCTGCAAACTCTTACCACTTTTTGTAACCATTTGGCGAACTCTTCACGATGTTTTGATCTAGATGTCTATCACTCATACCAACATATTTATCCTTCAAAAAAAATTGATGTCGGCTGGACAGTGCAATGATTAATGTTATTATCTTTACAGAAATTTGGACACAGAATCAAAAACTAAATAAAAAATGAGGTTATTTTTTTAGATCAAGTTATGCTTACTTAACGTAAGGAGCAACTTTAGGTGAATTTTGCAATACATAGAAATGCTCTTTATCAAACAGATCCTTATCAACACGAGGAAACTTAGGATTTGACATTGGTTTTCCCCTGAAAGAATAAGAATCTTCGCCAGTGTTAGATGTGTTGAGTTTGTCTGGTGGAATTCCGACTGTATCATTCATGCTTTGTTGGTGCTCACTGATAACCTCAATTGTCTCTTCCGCAAGGTTCCCTTCAGCAATGCTTCCTCCAGGCCTTTTTCTGTTTCGCACATGCCCTTTAATGACCTTCATGCACCTTTCAAACGGATACATCCATCGAAAGAATACATGACCACAAATTTGCACTTCCCTGGTAAGATGCACAGTTAAATGAACTATTATGTCGAAAAAGTATGGAGGAAAGTATTTCTCAAGCAAGCACAACGTCATAACGAGATCCGACTACAATTTTTCTAGCTATGCCACCTTGATTTCTTTGCTAGATATTGCCCTGAAAAATAAACAAAACCTGATAATAGAATATCTTATTAGCTGTGGCATAATTGATTTAATCGCAATGGGAAAAAAATGTTGCATTAGCATGTGATAATCATGCGATTTTAGTACGATAAGCTTTCGATCTTTTCGATTCACCAGTGTTGAAAAGTTTGAACAATACCCTTGTGGAACCTTTATCTCGGATAATGTTGCACAAAACTTGTCCTTTTCCTCCGGGCTTAATGAGTGACATGCTGCCTTTAGTATATATCCCCCTTTGCCATTTTCCCAAGGTTGCAACTCGTCTCTAAAACCTATCTCCTTCAGGTCCATTCGAGCAGCAAGGTGGTATTTCGACTTAAATTCATTGTTCAACAATGTTCCAACGATACTCTCACATATATTCTTTTCGACGTGCATGAAATCTATGCAATGGTGGAAAACATGATACCGCCAGTAGGGGAGGATCCAGAACCATATATTGAACTTTTTCCAGTAGCGCCTTTCGGTCTCCTTCTCCTTCCCTTTCCCCTTTTTTGGGTCGATGGTCTTTTCGATTCTCTTCATATTTCCACCTCTTCTAGGGTTATCCTGCACGAATTCCACCACAATATTCTTCCGTACCTTTCCCCATTTATTCTTTATAGACTTTACCTTATTGTATATTTGTGACGAGGTCATAAGTTCCGGAGCCTCTTCAGTTTCATCTTTTCCGTTGAACCCCTTCTGATGTCTGAATGGATGATCGTATGGTAGGTATCTTCTATGCCCGGTATAAACCTCTTTTCTACAATGTTTTAGCCTGACATAGTAAGTATTTCTCCCACACACCTTACAGGCATCTCGTCCCTAGTAAGGGCAGCCACACAGTGTACCGAGAGCAGGGTAATCATTTATTGTCCATAAAACAACCGCACGTAGAGTAAACATCTCCTGTTTCAGCGCATCAAAACATTGCACTCCCTCAAACAATTCCTTGAGATCCTCGACAAACGGTTGTAACATAACATCAATGTCCTTACAAGGTGTCCCATAGATAATTAATGGCATCATGGTGAACTTTATATTCATACACAACTCTGGCGGAAGGTTATAAATCACTGTCAGAATTGGCCACACACTGTGCTGTTTTTGCATGCCTTTGTTTACGTCAACCCCGTCAGCCGAAATTCCTAGCCGCAGATTTCGAGGATCATCACAAATTACGGGATATCTTTTATCTATATTTTTCCATGATGGTGAGTCTGCCGGATGCCGTAAAAAACCCTCTTCTTTCTTTCTGGTGTCGTGCCACAATAAATATTCGACAATTCTCTTTGATTGAAACAGCTGTTTCAGTCTTGGGATAATTGGGAAATACCACAAGACTTTTGCCGAATTTTTTTCATAAACCTCGTGGGTGGTGTCGTCAACTTTCCATCTTGATTCCCCACAGTTGGGACACTTGATGTGATCCTCGTAATCCTTCCTATAGAGAATTTAGTCATTGATACATATATGTATCTTTTCGTAACTTGAACCCAAACCTCTCATCACCTTCTTAGGTTCATATGTACTTTTCATCATCTCATTTCCTGGAGGGAGCATGGATTTTAACAGCGGTAGAAATTCATTAAATAACTTGTCGGAAGCTCCGTGCTTGCTCTTCAGGTTAAACAGTTCACACATTGCAGATATCTTTGTAAAATCAGCACATCCTTCGTATAGGGGTTTCCGAACATCTTCGAGTATCCGTTGCATCTTCTCAGAATCCTTTGAAAAGTTGTCTCCTAATAAAGCACTAACCATTTCTCTAGTCTCTTCAGCATGTATTGGTTCATTAGAGTGTGGACCGTCGCTGCCATTACCATCCATAAGTGTCCACCTTGATGACTCATCTCCTTCTCCGTGCTTAGCCCATACCGCATAATTTTGAATGAATCCAGAAGAAAATAAATGATACTTAACTTTACTTGCCTTGTGCGCGTAGAGGTTGAGACATTTCACACATGGACATAGAAACTTAACTTTTCCCTTGTCGTATGGTTTCCGTTTCCCATCCGCAATATCCTGTTGGTATGTATGCATAGAAAACTTTATAAATGCATCGACTTCGTCTTGATAACGCAGTTTGGTTTTATCGGTATACATCCAACATTTATCCATTACTCTAGGATCCATTATGAATTCTCAGATACCTGGACGGAGAAAAAACTTGTGAACATCTTGTGAAAATGCTATTGTGGTCCGAATAAAACTACGAAATATCATTGCAAAGAGTAATGCGTACACAAAGAGTAATCACAAATCACAATGTGAGTTCAGTTATCATATATGAATCATACAAGTAATTAGAGGTTAGATACCTACATACAGTTGCATGTGAAGACAATATTTACCCTACTATGATCATTAGAGTTACAATCTCAAATAACAAAGCAGTACTGAAAAGAATTACTTACACGGTCGATCCGATTATTCCGCAAAGCAAAACTGACAGGGGAATATATGGTTTATCCAGAGATGAATCATATGATCAATCCGCAAATAAAAACTGACAGGGGAATATATGGTTAATTCTGAGATGAATCAGATGATCAAAGTAAACCACTTGTTTCGTTTTCTAGGGGGAGGTTAGAAGATTTAAGAGTAGAAACATGAAATGATTTAAGACGAGAGAGATGAACACATAGGGTAAATGGAAATTTGGAAATATTTTTCTTAATAAATAATTTGGAAAAATATTTAAGTGTATATGGTAAATAATTTGGTAAAACAGGAAGGTAAAGATCCTTCTATGTTAAGAATTTTCTCAGTCAAATCTTGTTATCCTGCTGCATAATTTTCTTCTTTGACGGCTCTAAAATTTTCTGCAACTAATATTCATTCCATCCTACAGTTTTTTTTTGTTCGTACCCGAATTCAGAAAATAAATCAAAATGATAGCTAAAAAGCGGAGTACGTGTTGCTGCAGTTGTTATAATGGTACTAAAGTAAAAAAACTAAACTTTGTAAAAAGTAGAGAACGTGTTGGTACAGTTGAAAATAAAATCATAAGAACTGGAAGAAGCTATGGCCCCAATTAGAATTAAGTGAATTAAAACAAATTGCTCTAATTGTGTGTTCTGTCCAATTAGAATTAATATCTAAAACCAAAGCTTGATTCACCCAATTAACATAATAGGTTTGATCATTGATGGATTTCATTAAAGTCTCATAATATGATTCATAGATAACATAATTAAATTTCTTAGAGGGTGCCAGAGTAACAGATGCCAGCATAGCCTTACATTCTAGCTCCTCAGCTTCAACTCCCATCTTCATTCCTCCATTGAAGCATTATCCTTGCACCCAAAAGCAGCTACCTGCACAATTCCTCACTATTAGTCATATTCCACCTTGTAATGAATCTGACTTAAATAAGCATCAAAATGTAGAAGAAACAAGATTAATTCTAGGAGACACAAGTTTATTAATGCCATCTATTGACATTGTCCTATTTGGAGTTAATGTTCTGAAAAATCTTTGAACATCAAATAATCCAAACTGATGCTTAAAAAAAATGTCCAAACTGAAACCATTAGCAATTTGTTAATCTCGTGTCTAGTAATTCCTGCACCAAAGGTAATATTGATATTTAAAACCAACCAAATAGATCTAGCATAACCACATTCAAGGAATAGGTGATTACTGGATTCCACGGGATGATTACACAAATTGCAATGCAGTGAAGTAAACGATTGCAATGCCAAATAATAGTATGAAGTCCGATTCACCCACCATTAAGTTCTGGTGATACTCCACAGCTGGTGGTACTCCGAAAATATGAATACTATGAAGTAAAAAATTTCATCAAATGTGAATGCTTCCCCCTTTTCCTCTAAGTAGCACGCTTTCGCGGCTTCATGCTACAAAAAAAAAACACACAAACTTATTTGGTTACATATAAGTTGAAAAAAGTATTGTGCCGAATAAACCATAAAGATACGTACAAGTTGTAGAGGGGACAAGCTATGGTGGCTTGCGTGCGATATCTGGTGTTTGATTTTAAAAAACCCAGCTATCGCATCTTGTATGATGTTGTGCCTATCCTCGATTTGTTGAACACTTCTTATTTTCGGGTTCCTATAATCTTGGCTAAATTTGTTATGTATCTTCGCCCAAAAGGTCTCAACCAAGGAGCAATCTACAACTCGAATTTCGGCTGCCCATGCTTTGGTGATTGCCAAATATTCTGTGAAGTCAAACGATGCCATTTGTTGTATGTGGAGGTAGGGATGAGTAGGTTCTCTAATAGGATGCAAGTGGATTGCACGTGCATTGCTGGTCGAACACCGAGTTTCAAATACGTCTTCTTCCCTATTAAACCAGTTGCTTAGCATGATAGAACACCGTTGCAAAGTGAAGAAAAAAATATCGAGAGAATACAACAACGGATTCTCCTTTCCGGCTCTATAACAACGCCGGCTTAATCAACAATGCAACTTTTACTCCTTACAACAACATAAGCTAATTCCTAAATCCATAAAAAAACCACTAGTAACAAAATTTAACTCAACCTAAACCAAATTCCACAATTTCCATCACAAAATTAATACTGTCTAACAAAATTCAATAATGAAATCATAAGGAAACGTGATCATCCATGTGAACCCAAACCCAAAATTACAATCTTATTATTAGAATTTATCAGAGAATTCTCTAGATGAACTCTCTCTAAATTGGTTTATGATCATACACTTGGAGTATTCATGTAGTTACAGGAATTCCCACACTACACCCTATTCAAGAATTTATCAATGTTTATGACATAATTTGAAGATTAAAGACACTTTTTCATTAATTTGATCTTTAGGAATTACAGAAATCAAGAACACATAACACTTGATAAAAGATTTTCTCTCTCCTAAAAACTTTCCTAACACTCCAAAAAATTCCTCTCCACTCTGGAACTATTCATATCCTTTATATAGGTATTTACATAGTGGATTACAGCTCATGACAGCTCATTTACAGCTAAGATCCCCTTCAATTTCGGATATGAGTAACTGCGATACATCGCAGTTAGCACCGCCTTTATCTTTCGCAGGTTTTATTGATATATCGCAGACATGTCACACTTTCTTCGTGTTTCCGTCGTTTTCAATCATTACGTCATTGTTTAAGTCATCTTTGAATGTCTCGCAGAATATCATTGATGTATCGCAGAACAGTCGTTTATTATCGATGTATCACAAGATCGTTGTTTGTTTACTTGCGGGAATATTGTTGTGACAATATTCTGATCCTACATCTTGCCTCTTCTCATATCTTTTCTGCGAAGAAGATAAAGATCATGAGAATTTAAGTTTTTTAATTTGCCGCAACTCCTTATCTTTTACCCGACAAAGTTCCCTACTTTACGCTTTTACTACTGACACGCGTCAATCTTTACCGATTAACCCGGTTACCCATCCTTCATCTATAAATAATGTCTCACTTGAGAGTATTTATTTCTTCTTTCACTTTCTCTTTTTTCTTCAACTTTTCCTTTTTCTTGTTTGCAACTTTTTCTCTCCTGGTATCCTTCATGCTGCTGCTCTAATGGAGACTCAAAGGTATGTTCTTATCTTGAATCTTACTTTGTTCATGCTATGTTATCTTTATCGCCCCATTTTCTTCATAATCCTCATATTTTATCATCTTTTTCAGTAACATCACTTCTCAGATTAAAGTTACTATCAAAAACCCTAACCCTAAGGGTTCTCAGAAAAGGCGTGTTGGGAAACCTGAGGATGATAAGTTAGTAAGAAACATTTATTCCTTTGAAATAACAATATTGTTGCCTCTATTTCTTATCTACATTATTATTCGCAGAATGAAGGGAATATTCCTAAACCTCTTAAGCGTTCTCGTCAAGTTAAAGCTCTTTCAGATGAAGTGGATATTCTTGAATTTTTACCGCAAAACCTCGCAAGATAAATCTTCTTCTTCTCCTTGCGTGAATTTCAATACCCATATTACTTCTTCATCGACCCCTAATAAAGTTATTGATACTAATATTCCTATCTCTGATAATCCCAACATTTTAAAAACTGCGATGGATGAATCTATGATAGTTGGAAATAAATCTGTGATGAATGAAACTGTGGTGAATGAGGCTGCGGTGAATGAAGTCGTAAATAATGAAACTATGGTAAACGAAGCTGCAATTAAGGAAGCTGTGGTGGATGATGTTGCGGTGAATGAAACTGTAACTGCGACCAATCAAATTCCTTCTTCCATTCTTACTATCGCCAAAACTTCTTCCTCTACTTCTCTTCCTTCTTCCCAAGAAATAGCAACAGGGGTTGAAGCTGCTTTTCAAATATTATCTGAAGTTTTAAACGATGCTATGAAATCTTCTTCAGATACTGCGAGACAGGATGTTTATATGATTCTAAGAAAGCATCTTGGGTCTTGCGGTTCTTCATCTTCGTTAACTGCCTTAGAAGATGAGGTTGAAACTTTGAAGAAGAATCTTAAAGCAAAAACTTTGGAGTGTGAACTTCTCGATCATAAGCTTCACAATTCTGAATTAGACTGTGAAATTCTTCACAGCAGAAATGATGATCTAAAAGGTATAACTTTCTTGCTTCTGCTTTTTCCTCTGTAAATATTTGCTTTTTTATGTACTCAATTTTCCTTTATTTATTTGTTGATGCATATTTAGCTTCAAAACATAACCAATTAATGAAGATACTTGAGTGGGAAACAATCACTGATGAGGCCCGTATTGGGAAAGAATCTTGGAAGAATCAATTTGATAAAATGAATGTTCTTCACACATACTCAATCGACGAGATAAATAATCTTAAGAATGAGAACAACCAGCTAATTCATGAACGAGATCAACTAATTCATGAACGAGATCGTCTAAATAATGAAGCCACCCAACTTTTATATTCGCTAAATCAAATTAACTTGAGGGTGGAATCTTTATCAGATGAAAACAGAGTTTTATCCCAGGAGAAACGTAGTTTTGTGGATACAACAAAGATTTATTCTCAGCAATTAGACAATCTACAAAAGTTGTGTAAGGACCAAGAGAAATCCCTTCATGCATTGAAAGATGAACTTAAAAAGATAACTGAATCATCTGCTTCTGAACAAGAGAAGCTTATAAAGGGTAGGTTAGCTCTAAGTGTAAAAGTCAACAATCTCAAAGATGATTGTACTCGACTGAAGGAAGAAAATGTTTATCTTCGCAATTGTGACAAAAGTATAAAATCTCGTTTAAAAGGTAAGGTTGGGGATAATTTTGATGATGCCATGAACCGATGGAAGAGTTGCTTCTTTAATATAATTCACACTTTATCTTCACAAAAGGAAGGTAGTCATTTTGACTGCCTCATCTATTAATTACTTCATTGTATTTTCTCATCTTATTTTTCGCGAAAATTCCATCTAATATGCAATTTTTCTCTCGCAGAATCTGAGAAGCATCTTCAAGCTTCAATTTCTGATCTGTCTATGAGGTTAGCCAAACTTTATAAAAAGAATACCGTGCTTTCCAATTCTCACAACAGAGCATTGAGAAGATTTGACTATCTTGAGTATTTCAAAGATATAGAGATCAGAAATCGAGGAAAGAATTTCCTCTGCAAGGCTCATTTAGGCGTTGAGGTTTTCATAAATAATGTTCTATTCTCTCATTCTTTACCTCCTATGAAGATCAAACTCTTGGATATAGATGATAACGAAGTTCCTCATCCCATAGATGAAGATCTAAATTATTCAAGCAATGAAGAAGATTTTTCTGAAGATGAACAAAGTCCACCTGAGGACGAAGGAAATCCTCTTAATGAAGCAGAAGAACAAAATCCTCCTCATGAAGAACAAAATCCTCCTCATGAAACAATCGCTGGTGATGGAAAAACTCAAACTGAAAAAGATGATGCTGTTGAAGATAATAGTGGTGAACAAGAATGATGAAATTAGAGAAGAATATTCTTATCATGTATTTCTGCGAAATATTTCTTGTTCTTCTCCCTGTTCTGCGAATGATTGTAATTTCCGAATCTTTCTTCTTCCTGCTCCTTTTGCGAAACATTGAAGTTTTTGTAACTCAATCACTTGTTCTGATTTATATACTTTTATTAATTCTGAATCCAATCTTCATAAACTCTTGTAACTTGATTATCTTCCTTCTTTTTTATTATTTTGATTCTTCTCAAGGAAGATAATGAAATATTGTTTTATATTCCCCATATTTGCCCCTCATAATCTTCCTTGTGAAGTATTTTATTTGTTATCCTTGTAAGAAATCTCATACTTGCCTTTTTTTATCAATCTGTAATATGATAAATGAATTATCGCAAATATTTCTGCGAAGAATTTGTTATATGATTCGCAGATATAACTTTTCTTGTGGTATTATTTTGCCTTCCTAGTTAAAGGTCTTATTATGCCACTTTTATGCGACAAGATCGCAGGACATTCTTACTTTTATATGTAATAATCCATTGATCTTGCCTTATCATTTAATTTTAATTTCTGCGACAATATGATAAATCTAAGCCATCTTGTGAGATTAATCTCTCTTTGCTTTTTAAGACTTATGACATTGCCGTATTTGCGATGAAATCGCAGGACGTCTTTGTGATTTATATCCTCTTATTATCTTATTTCATTTATCTCATCTTTTGATTTTATCGCAAAAACCCATTGATCTCATCTTAACATTTTTCTTTAGGCTTTTTGGCCAGTCACGCGGCAATATGACGGGCCTAAATACTCTTGCGAATATAAAGTCCCATGACATTGCTGTCTTTATCACGCGACAATATGATAGGCCTAAATATTCTTGCGAATATAAAGCCCCATGACATTGTCGTCTTTTTTGATACACAACTCCCTAATGGAGGGTATCGCCCTTATCTCTCCCCCGGTTGCCCCTTCAAGGATTATACATCGGCCATACAAGACTAGCACTTTCCCATCCGGTTATGCCAACAACCATTTGTTTTCGCAACCTTGTCCTTTATGCCTTATATGGCTTATAGTTACAAGACTGCACCCTAAGTGGGGTTTTCTTTGGGCCGAACACATCGTAAGCCAAGACTTTCCATGGATGGCCAGGGTAGGTTCATCCATCCCGGGCACCCACAGCTCAACCGTGTACCTCGGCGCCTTGATCATACGTTGCATTCCTTAGGAGAAACTCTCGGACGCCCAACCAGGGTATAACCTTATATAATTGGGAATCCAAGTTATCTCTCCCGGATGGATTTTCTATAATCCCTAATCTCCATGACTAGGTTCCAGCAGCGGTATAGCCTTTCCCATAGCCATGCAAAGAGATACCCCCCTTATGACTCACTTTAAGGACATTGCCTCTTACGGAATAGAATCCGCGAACTAAGGTGTACGCCATAAAAGTTTGTCCCGTTCTTATATATTTTTAGGCGATTTGCGCCCGTATTATGCATTTGCATTAAAAAAATTAATTATCTCGAAAATTATTGGGGAAAATAACTTTTATATTCAGCCAACTTTGTTCTTACAGAACATCTCTTTTATTCTCTCGCAATTTCTTGCGTGTAATCCATTCATTCTAGTCTTTCAAACCTTTATGATAATATTTTATTAGATATTGTCTATTCCATGGTCTGCCAAGTCTTTGACCCATGTCTCTTCCTTCTGGATCCATTAATTTATATGCTCCAGTTCCAACTATTTCTTTGATTATATATGTCCCATCCCATTTTTTCGCTAATTTTCCTCCATTTTCTCGCTGATATTCTGGTGTTTCTCGCAGAACTAAATCTCCAACTTGGAATTCACGCTTATTTACTCGTTTATTATATTCACGAGCTAATCTGCGATGGTAGTTTTCCATATGTTGTAGTGCCTTTTCTCTCTTCTCTTCTACCTCATCAAGTTTGTCTAGAATAATACCAGCACTAAGATTCTTTTCCCAAGCTTCTCTTTTTGTTGTAGGAATAGCAACTTCTGTTGGTAATACTGCCTCAACCCCATATGTTAAACAAAAAGGTGATACCCCAGTTGCTTCTCTTCGTGTTGTATTATAAGCCCAAACTGCATTATGGACTTGTTGACACCACGTTCTATGATTCCCTTCTAACTTCTTTTTGAGAATATCTGCAATTGTTTTGTTAGTTGCTTCAGCTTGACCATTGGCCTATGGATATAAAGGATTTGATTTTCCACACTTTATCTTGAATTCATTAAGTAACATCTCTATATTTTGTCCTTCAAATTGTTTTCCATTATCTGACACCAATTGCGCTGGAATTCCGAATCTGCAAATGATATTTTCAAATATAAATGTGAAAATGTCCTCATCACGAATATGCTGTACTGCCTTAACTTCCGCCCATTTTGTGAAGTAATCTGTTGCGAAAATTAAGTATCTATTTTGCCCTGTTCCTGGTACAAATGGTCCCACAATATCTAAACCCCACTTTCCAAATGGCCAAACATTTTTTGAAGATGTTAATGTTTCACCTGGTGCATGTATTCTTTTTGCAAATCGCTGACATTCCTCGCAACTTCTTGATAAATTCTTTGCATCTTCATGCATATATGGCCAATAATAACCTTGAATTTTAGTTATGTATGCTAAAGATCTGCCGCCGCTGTGATTACCAGCATCCCCACTATGTATCATTTTTAATATTTGCTTTCCTTCTTCTTGTGTAAAACATCTGAGGGAAGGCCCATTTAAAGATTTTAGATATAATACCCCATCTCTTAACTCATAATTTGTTGCTCTACTTTTTAATTTATGTGCTTCCAATCTGTTCCTTGGTATCTCCCCCCTTGCTAGATATGCGTGAATTTCCGCACGCCAATCTGCGATAATTCGGATTGATTCTTTGCCATTATTTTCTACTACCATTGCTTCATTTTCCTCTTCTTCTTCTTTATTAATTGATGGTGCTATGAGTGTTTGTATTTTTATATTTCTCGCAGTCGGATCTACCATCATACTTGATATAAACGCAAAAGCATATGCAATCCTATTATCTCTTCTTGAAATATGCCTCCATTTGAGTTTTGGAATTTTCGCAGATAATTCTTCAACAAGTTTCTTATATTTTTTCAAAGATATATCATTAGTTGCATATTCCCCTTCAATTTGGCGAATAATCAATTGTGAATCACTTGTAACTCTTGCATTCTCCACCTTCATTTCTATCGCAAATCTTAAAGCATGTACTACAGCCTTGTATTCTGTCTCATTATTGGTAGATTCGAATTCCAGTCGAAATGCAAATGCCATTTTTGCACCTTCTGGAGAAATAAAAACGACTCCCACTCCATTTCCTTCTCCATTGGATGATCCATCTACTAATATCTCCCACCTATTTGGTTCTGTTAAAAGATCTCTAGGATCCCCATATTCTTCTTCTATATCCATCATGTCTTCTACAACTTCATCATCCTCCAAAGGAAATTCTGCGAGAAAATCTGCGACAATTTGAGATTTTGGCGGAGATAAAATTTCATATTGGATCTCAAAATGCCCCACTTGTGCATTCCATCTTTCGACTCTGCCTGATATTTTTGAATTTTTCATTACTGACTCGATTGGTACTTTTGTTAGTACTTTGATTTTATGCGCTTGGAAATATATGCGAAGTTTAGAAGCTGCATAAACTAATGCCAAAATTAGATTTTCAATCTTAATATAATTTTTCTCTGCAGCATTGAATGTTTTGTTGATGTAGTAAATAGGTTTTTCAATTCCTGCGTCATTTCGCAAAAGTACTACGCTTAAAGCATGTGGAGTTGTCGCAAGATATATCAGCAATTCTTCTCCTGGTTCAGCCTTCTGTAATATGGATATATTCATCAAATATTCCTTAACTCCTTGAAAAGCTTTCTCACATTCGTCTGTCCATTTAAATTTTGTTCCCATCTTCAGATATATGCATTTATCTGATGACCGCGAAATAAATCTTCCTAGTGAGGCTAAAAGTACATTCAATTTTTGCACATCTTTTACTGTTGCTGGAGTTGGCATATCTCGAACTACTTGCACCTTTTCAGGGTCAACTTGTATTTCTTCTTTTGATACAATATATCCCAAGAATTTCCCAGATGATACTCCGAAAGTACATTTCTCAGGATTTACTTTGATATTAAAAAGTCGCATCTGATCAAAAATTTCTCTTAGGTCCTGCACATGATTTTTAGCTTCTTTGCTTTTTACCAACATATCATCCACATATACCTATAAAGTTTTATGTATCCATTTTGCGAACACTTTTTCCACCATTCTTTGGTATGTTGCTCCTGCATTTCGTAACCCAAAAGGCATCTTTGTGTAGCAATATAATCCTCTGGGAGCAAAGAATGCAGTATGTTCTTGATCTTCTTCTGCCAGCGGGATTTGATTATAGCCCTTGTATCCATCTAACGAAGATATTCGATCATTTCCTGCGGCAGATTCCACCATCTGCGGGATATCTGGTAAGGGAAAACTATCTTTGGGACATGCTTTATTTAAATCAGTAAAATCGATGCAAATTCTTATCCCCTTGTTTTTCTTTGGAACTACTACCATATTGGCGATCCATTCTGGATATTTCGCTTGCCTTATAATTCCTGCATCAAGCATCTTTTGCAATTCTTCTTCTATCTTGGCATGATAAGTAGTTGCAATATTTCTTATTCTTTGTTTGATTGGTCTCATATTTTTGTTAATCTCCAATCTATGGCACACAACAGATGGATCTATTCCAGGCATCTCATCCATATTCCATGCAAAAATATCTTTGTATTCTCGCAGAAGGTTTACAGTTTGCTCTTCTTCCTCCACGTCCATCTTAGTTCCAATTTTCAGCATCTTTGGGTCTTCTTCACTTCCAACATTTACTTCTTTTGTGGGTTCTGCTGCAGTATAACTAGATTTATGTTCTCCCATTGGTGTTGGGTCCTTTATTATCTTCGCTGGTTCATCATTTTCTTGCGATACATCGCCAAATATTCCTTTTCTTTCTTCTGATTTTATCATGTAAATCTTGAATTATTCTTCTTTCTTTTCTTCTCTCCTCACTTTTCTGCGCTGTTTTCGCAACTGAATTTCATTTTCACAATTCCTTACTTCATTTTGGAAACATAACGCTGCATAATCTGCAACTCCTCTAATTTCGCCAATTCCACTAGGCATATGGAACTTTAAAAACTGATGTAGAGTTGATGATACAGCCTTGATTACGTGTATCCATGGTCTTCCCAACAGCATGTTATAAGGTGATTTCACATCCACCACGCACAAAGTGACCTGCGTCTCTATTTTTCCCAGCAGAATTCGCACTACAATTTCACCTTTAGGTTTTGTTAAAGATTTTCCAAATCCATGAATATGATATGTTGGACTAAGCATTTCTTCATCTTTGTATCCCATTTTCTTGAATGTGTGGTAAAACATTATATCCACAGAACTTCCTGCGTCCACCAGAGTCCTATTCACAGCCCACTCTTCTGTAGATCTTATTGACTTCTCTTTTCTTGTTGGTACAACAGACACTGTGATCACCAATGAAGATGTATGACTTAAATTCTCTTTCGGAATTTCTGCTGCCGTGAATTTGATCTTCTGCTTTTCCCAATATTTTAGCGGTGATGCCTCATCTACCGTCATGATTTTCTTTCCTTCAAAATCTCGCTTGTGTATCCTTCCTCTAATATCTTCATGGAACTTATCTATCATCATCTTTGTTATTACATCACACTCCAATTTATTTTGATTATCTTTGACTTCAATCATCTTTTCTTCCATCCAATTTCTTGATATTCTTCTAATTCTTGAATAATTTCTTTCTTTTACCTAACTTTTACTATGATTTTCAACTCTTCACTCCATGTTTCTGGGCGCCAAAATGTAGTTGCAGGAATTCCCACACTACACCCTATTCAAGAATTTATCAATGTTTATGACATAATTTGAAGATTAAAGACACTTTTTCATTAATTTGATCTTTAGGAATTACTGAAATCAAGAACACAGAACACTTGATAAAATATTTTCTCTCTCCTAAAAACTTTCCTAACACTCCAAAAAATTCATCTCCACTCTGGAACTATTCATCTCCTTTATATATGTATTTACATAGTGGATTACAGCTCATGACAACTCATTTACAGCTAAGATCCCCTTCAATTTCGGATCTGAGTAACTGCGATACATCGCAGTTAGCACCGCCTTTATCTTTCGCAAGTTTTATTGATATATCGCAGACATGTCACACTTTCTTCGTGTTTCCGTCGTTTTCAATCATTACGTCATTGTTTAATTCATCTTTGAATGTCTCGCAGAATATCATTGATGTATCGCAGAACAGTCGTTTATTATCGATGTATCACAGTACTGTTGTTTACTTCGCAGGAATATTGTTGTGATAATATTCTGATCCTACAATTCAAAAATCAAAATTAAAGTTCTCTTAACACAGCCGTATAAATTAAATTCAAGTTCCCTTATCATAGTTCACTGGATTATCTTTATCCTCACCAACTTACTACTCCATCTACAATCCAATCCATCAACAATCCAAATAGGTCAGGTATAGCATAAAATCTTTGACCAAGTAGAAAATTTTGAACAAATAAGACAAATTGGAATCAGTGACAAAACAACAAAGAAACATTAATGAAACAATAACAAAGAAAATATTTCAAAAGCGAGTAGCAAACAGAAAAAAAAAATATAGCTGCAGAGGGATGCAAGCTGATCTATAATCCTGGTTAATAATTAAGAGATTAGAGATACATTAATTGAGTTTACCTTGTCGGAACAAAATGTTCAAAGTGATTTTTCTTAGAGATTTAGGAAGATGAACTCGACTGATTCAGCGGAGGTTTTTCCCCCAGTGTCCTAACACCAATAAAAGATTGGATTTCTTTGTTTATCACGATCAATGAAAACTAGTATCTGCAAAATAGACCAAAAGTGTTAGGGTTCATTGATTCAGAAAGAAAAAAAAAGTAAGAGAAAAAGGGTAGGGTTTATGGTATAGTATACCTGCCGGAATCAATATTTTTATTGATTTTCTCTTTCGCTAATAGCTTCCTTTCCGATGATTTCAAATCTGTAAAATAGAAATAGAGAATGGAGAAGTAACGGTGAGGGGAAGAAAGAGCGAGGAATAGAGAGGATGCGAAAGAGAAAATTAGAATAGGTGGTGTTTCTCGATGGTGGTGTTTCCGGACGTAGTTTTTGAGGGGTGAAATAATGGAAAAATCCTATTGGTTGAAATATATCCCGGTGGGCCAACCACAGCCATGAAAAATCACCTGAAATCATATTATTAATTTTAATTAACCATAATGCCATTTTACCTAGGTTTATCACGTCATTATGACATAATGGTGGGTAAGGATAGATTCCACTAGGGTACATTTTGGATTAAAGCTTTCATGGACCTGATTTGCTTAACCTATGTTTGACCTGATTTGTTTGACATTAGTTGATTAATTAGTTGTTGGTCAGGACTCAGGGACCAGGGTATTGAGATATGGCATGATGTCTGAGCCAAACCATGTTGTAGTTCAGGATATGGCCCATTTGTTAACTAATTAAAATTAAATAATATACACAACTAGAACTTCACCCGTGTCGTAACGACACGACCACCATAGTAAGTAAGAAAAATATGTCAATTTAAAACCCTTGTCATTATTTTGTTGGCTCTATATAAAGTGACAATTTTTCCCCATATTTTTTAATTGTTATGTTTTTTCACGGAATTTCTAGGTTGATCGAAAATTTGTCTCGAAAAAATCACCGGGTGAAACATATAGAGGGATCAACCGATAACCTCTATTATCCCTATCATCGCTGGGTTTTTTTCGGGTTATTTTTCGAAAAAAAATTATGGTCAGCCTGTACAATTATTTCTTTTGTGTTAATAACCATTTTATTTTCAAATTAAAAAAATCAACCACAACTTCCATAATAATGTGACATGTTAATTGATTTAATATGAAATAAGTTTATAATGTACTGTATTAATGAAATATATTTATTTGATTAGCTAAAAAAATATTATGAAATACCAATAAAACATTTTTTATTGAAAGTTAAGTAAACTAATCATCGTTCGGTCGTAGATTTAGCTTTCCCAAAAATGAATCTAGAGCGTTCTGGTTTGGTATCTTACATTCAGAGCTTGGTTTCTTTATAGTCCTCAACCATTCATCGTTTTTCCTGTCCCGATTTGATAAAAATCTGGCCTATAATATTTATTTTAATTTAAAAAAAATTAAATAATTTTTTTTAAAAACTAATACTGTATCAAATAAAAAGAATAAACCAAGGGTAACTAATTAATTTATCTATCTTATAGGACACCTTTCTCATCCCACTACCACTACTTCTTCCACCACCACCATCATTAACGTCATCACTCCACCATTATCACTAACCCCCATCGCTGATCCACCACCCCCGCCCACCATCACAACCACCATTAGTGTCAAATGATTTAGCATAAAATAAATTTATTATGTATTGTATTAATGAAAGTGTATTTATTTGATTAATTAAACAAACATTTATTATGAAATATTAATAGAACATTTATTATTGAAATTTAATTAAACTGATTATCTTACAGCCGTAGATTTAGCTTTCCCAAGAATGAATCTTGGCCGCTCTTTAACTTGCCTAAGTTGTCTAAACTATATGCTTTATAAGGGAGATTGTGCAGGGACCTATTATGTGTGACCATTTTTTGGGAATTATACGGATAAGGGGTACAAGTAGTAGTTCGGGATGGCATACGTACGGGAATTATACGGATTTGGACAGATCGGATTCGATCAAAAATCCGGTCAACGGTTCGTTGTTCGGGAAGTAGTTCGGAACGGCATACATACGTGCATATTCATTTTATAAATGTGAGTTCGGCACTTAAAATTCGACTAACATATATGATAAATTGATAAGTATTATGACCTTATTATGAGACTAATTTGATTTGTATATGATTTATAATATGGAAAAAATCATTTTAGCATGATTATTTAACATGAAATAAACAATTTAATCGCATAAATGTATTATAAAAACTTATAGACTTTTAAACAAAAATCAACACATAAAACAGTGGTTAAACAACTACCAATAATTGTATTTAAATATAAAGTATATACAAAATCAAACAAAAACCAATCAACGGAACTCTGGTGAGAGAGTTACCTATGGGAGTTCTAGTTCGGAAATATCATTTGGATTCGGTCAATTCGGATACGTTCGCAAATCATTCAGGAATGATTCGGAGAATTACTAACTAGGGGTTGGGTTAACCCACCCAACCCATGCCCAACCCGATCGTTAGGAGAACATGGGCAATGTATTTCAAAAATTTGGGCAAGCTTGATCATAAATTTTATAAACCCGAGTTAAATTTGGGAAAGCATCGACACAAATGTTTTTAGCCCAAGCAACCCACCCAACCCTAAGAACAATGATATAGCTATATAAAACTATCTTTATAATTGACATTATTATCTATTTAGAGTAATTTTAGATATTATCTTCAAATATAATAATGAAAATATATATTATATTTATCTCATGAATCATGAGCCATTATTATCTATGATGAGTAAGCCTTCCAACCCGCCAACAAACCCAAGTCCCACCCATAGGTCAGGTACTTGAGATATGGCATGATACATGAGCCAAACTTGTGAACCCTGGTGAACCATAATGCTACAGTTATGGACTTCAAATTAGGAAACCTCCTTGTTTTACTCTTAAAGATAACGTTGTGTGCAATTAAGAGATGATGAGATGGCTAATAATAATGTATTTTGAAAAATTGTGTCTTGACTCTTAACACTGATGAGGCGTGGTCTACCAAGGGACAAGAAGTTTAACCATGCGCCATAAATGGACATTTATGGTTAATCTAACCACTCTACAAAAGGATAAGAAACTGACATGCAATTACTTTTTAATCAAAACAAAAAAATAAAGAAAATTTGCAGAGAAAAGAAGAATAAGAGATGGCTGAACCAAACCAACCTGATGTTATTGAAAATCAATCACCAGCATTAGAAAATTCAAAACAAGCAACTCATGCATTAACAAGTGAATAGGCTGGGAGATTGATTTCTTATTTAGAACAAGAAATTCCAAATAAGAGGATTCATGAAGAAGAAAATAGGAGACAAGAAGAATTTGATAGGCAAAGGATTGAGAACGAAGAAGAGTACTAGTTTTGGATCATAAAATATGAGACAAGATGTGCAAGGAAGAAGAGAGAAAGGATATAGAGATATGAACGTCGTTGGATTAAGAAAAGAAGTGCCACAGAAAGTTAAAGTGATGAGGAAGGTGGAGAAGCAGTAAAACTTGATGAGGATGATAGCAGCAGTCATGGATCTAATGATCCAGAAAAATAGGCTAGAGAGAGACAAAGGCATGAGAGAGATGATGTAGAAATGTATCTACTCTATTTGGCAGAGAAAGCTCAACCCCGGATATTTGCTCGTACTATGTCTGAACCCCTAATGTGGATTCAGACGGTGAGGAGATACCGGGGATGGATGTAGATGACAATCCTATTGCAGCAGAGGTTCGGAAAGAAGAAAATGAAGGATCAGAAGATTGTGAAGATGATGAGGATGAAGGTTATGGTCCTGCAGCTTCTACTAGCACTGATAGCGGCATAGACTTCTCCTATGAAGAAGAGGGATTTAACACAGACGATGACGATGATCAGTGGTGATCATATGAAGAGCATTGAGAAAATATTTTGAGGAAGACTTAGGAGGATTGCATTCCTTGAAGTCTTCAGATCGTCTTCGTGAAAATTCACAAATATTTTCCTAATGCTTGTAGTTGCTGGTGTTGTTGGAACTAAAAGAGAGGTCTAGTCTTCTGTAATACATGATACATATTATAATGCATGGTAAGTGTTTTTTTTTTTTGGGTTTTATTTCGGAACAAGGTTTGATCTTGTAAATTTGTTGTTTTGGTGTTGACAAAGATCAAACTCGGTAGTAGTAGTAGTGGTCGGTATTTTGCTGGTACTTGTTATGGAGGTTATGGGAATTTTGCTTATCGGACGGCATCGGAGTTGGTTGTGCAGGTGTAAGTCGAACTGGAATTGGTAGTGTGTCTAGTTCTTTTGCTTATGGTTTGATTGTAAATGGAACTACTTAGTAATTAGTGGTCTGATCTGTAATGGTGATGGTGTTTGTAAATGTGGTTAATTTGGAATTGTCTTTTTTCGGTTTCTCTATGTGATTTCAACCGTGGTATGTTGAAAAAAAAATAAGCATTATTCTCTATCCAGTATAATTCACTTGATGGAGAGGCATATATACACCTAGTATGAATCTACAATCTGAGATGTTCATAATTACCAAAAGATGTTCATAATCCTAAATCACCTACAGTCTGAATCTACAATCTGAGATGTTCATAAAGCATGCAATTGAGATGTTCATAATCACCAAAAGATTCTCAAATCAAGGTCCAATTCACAGCAACATAAAAATAAACCTAAAATCTGAAACATAGAGATGTTCATACTTCATAATCACCATAATAATAAATTGTACCACTCAATAAATATACACAAGTGTGCTGATTTTGTTTTGGTTATTGACCTATTTTGTTTGACCTTATGTTTGACCATTTTTTTATTTTAATTATTGGTGAGGGACTTGAGATATGGCATGAGACATGAGCCAAACCATGCTGCAGTTCAAGATATTGCAATACACCAGCGTCACATAATGCCTATCAACAGGTGCTGGCTCTATGAAAAACGCGTAAACCCTGGTAAACCGTGCATGATCAACAAGTGCTGGTGTCTATGAATTTTGCAAAAAAATCAATTATGATTGTAGTAATAATGTAGTAGGAAAAGTTGCGTCTGAAATTCAATAAGGAAGGAGTATTTTGTTAAATAAGGAATGTAAATTTTAATTTTAAAAAGTGTACTATCTATCTCATTGACATGAATGCTTAACGTGTCAGGATATTTAGAGATATGTTTAGGGTTACGGCAAGATTATAGGCGTCTAAGTAGAACTGAAAATCAGTAGTCTAATCCTACAATCCTAATTAAATGCAATATTTTTCTGCTCGGTCTCGCAAAATCCGCAAAATCCCACTTTCCATATATTACCTTGATTTTCATTTGTTATATTCATGTTAAACATAACCCACCCACTATATTTAGATTTGCATACTAGATATGTATAGGGAAAGAAAAAAACAACACTATATTTAGCTAGATTTGTATCCTAGAAATAAGAAATTAGATACCTCGTTCGTAAGTCAAAGAAAGTAATAACATAGAGTGTGAGAGCATGTGAGTTGTGAGTGTGCAGTGTGTGTTGTATGCACGTGTGCGAGTATATTGAGATTGAGTAAAGTGTCGAGTCTATATAAGACTGAGTTCTATCTGTAACAAAATATCTTTCTCTTAATCAATTTGATTCAAACCGTAAGCAATGTAGACATTCGATTTATCAATGTTACTATGGTATCAGACTCAGAAATTATCAATTTCTGAGGGTACCGATCCTAGCCTGTGATTCTTCACCAAAACCTCCATTATTTCATCTTCAACAATCACCACCGCCACCGTTAGTTCATCGTCTTCTGCTGCTGCTACTGTAGATCGGGAATTGAAGGTTGAATTCACCAAATCTTCTTCGTTTTGCAGCAAATTTGACTCATCTATGTGTTTCTATCTACATCTACAACAACATTGGGTAAATTTCTTCATCCATCTCCATTAATGGTGTTTTCTGTTTGGAATTAGGGGTTTTGATTTGGTTGATACCTCTGTTACGTCAACAAACAGGATTAAGCATGTATTTTAGATCTAAAATTCAGTTTTAGGGTTTGAGCTCTTGGTTATTTCAATTTCCTGTTTGGTGTTTGGATTGAAATCTCTTACCTCATCAACTAGAATTTGAGTCTCTGTTGGTAATCTCCAATTTTCATGTTTAGATTACTTTAGATTTAATCTCATGTGTTCAATTTATACATCACTTGCTTAGCTACATCCAGTTTCATCTTCAACTGCCTTATACATCATAATTAGCATGTATTTTGCATCTAATTTCTTTATCAAGATCTGCTGTTCTTGATTCTTGATGCCGAGATAGTCTGAGCGTGTTCTAGTCCGCTACACCAAGGTCTAGTTAGGGCGAAAACTTAAAGTCGTTCCACCGATTGGATTCAGCAGAAGATTGAGAAGTTGTTGGTCTCATATCTTACTTCAAGGCAGTCCTCACATATGTGTTGAAGAATCTTACGTATTTTTAATGATGTTTCTGCGATTGAACATCGAATTGGAGTTGTTGAGTTACATTAAGTACATATTGGAGTTCTTTTGTTGAGCTTGTATACATTCAGTATGCAACCTAGTGTTCAATTTGCATATATGTCCGATGTGCAACCTGTTTTTCTTCTACTTTTCATGCTCTTCGAATAATTCAGTTGAAGTTCATCTTCAATGGTACCTTTTACTTATATTTCTTATTTGTGAGTGAATAATCCAAAGCGCTATGGCCTTATGGAGAATAATCAAAGGATAATAATATGGTTGAAGTTGAAGACTTTGCTTCTTTCACGGTGCACTGATGCAAAAACTGCCTCAGGATAATACAAGTATGGCTTTGTCTATTTTATTTATGATGCTCATGGTGTTGTGTGTGTGCTTTTCATGAAACCGTTGGTGCTGGCTCGTGTTAATATACTTCAGCAGGATCGTCTGTTTCTCTTAATGGTGTTCGCCATCTGTTTTTCGTGTGTCTGCAACCAGCACTGCCTGATGTATGGTGAATGCAGTTTCAAGTTTGGACTTTGCTTTTAATCTACGACACTACTGGGAGTTTGTGTACTGCGGCGTCAAGTGTTTATACTCACCTATTTTAGTCTGTTTTATGCTATTGTGCCACGTTTTATCTACTACTGCATCAACTATGCCTATGTTTTCACATTGCTCCAGCTCATTTTGTTGGTATACTCAACTCAAATAGCTCCTCTTGCTGAAGTCCTGCTGTGAATTTATGGTCTTCTTCCAGCTATGCTGTCCTAAAATGCCTAAATATGATCCAAAGGCTACTCGTATTAATGCGACTCTTTTCTGTAGTTAGCTTGAAGTTATATTTCTATTTGCTGGTGTTGGGCTATTCTTCATACACTACCATTTACTGGATTTCTTACACTTCACTTGGTGGAGCATTTCCTTATCATCTTATGCACATTGGAGGCTTTATATGGTGCTGGTATAGTAATGGAGCCAAGCTGGTGGTGTGACTAATTCTTTGACAACAGTGTGTACTAGTGGATGTTTCCAATAGGCTACGGAGTTACTAAATTTTTAATTGCAGGGTGTGCGTTATTATATAATGTGATGCAATACTCAGCTGCATGTGCATGTATCCTTAGTGTTTTCCTACCACACCTACTGCAACTACTACTCCTATTTTTGGTCGCATCCTTCACCAACTACATCCATGACTACTTCTCCCATGGGACCATTATTCACTTACATGTTCCGAATACTTCCCAATATCAATTGCTGGCATGTTTCAGTTATCTTGTAGTTTCTTTTTTATTGGTGGATTCTGAAATTACAACTCTGTTTGACACATGACTGAGTTTATGTTGCTGATGCCAAACTGGTGCGAAGCTCAGTAATTGAGAGTTCGTGGTTAAGATCTTGTCAGTCTCAACAAGTGTCAGCAGATGCTCCCTATGTCTACCATATGCTAGTGAATCGATACAGATGCTGCGTTTGATTGCTTATTGGTATTTTCGTTGGTTTTGAGAATAGTTTTCATTAGTTTCAGATGGTTGGGATCAGTGACAGTGTGATGGCAGCTAAGAAACCAACAACATTACATTCTTGCCAGCTTATTTGTTTATCTTTGCGACAAGTTTTCGCCATCTGTAAGATCCAATTGACCTACTGAGTATGGATATGCAGCAACTCTGTCCTACTGTGCAATGTCATCTCTCACACTTCTCCCTTTATGCTTTCACTGCAACATTGGAAACTGCTGTTGTTACTTCTGTCACTGCATCCAATATTGACCAAACTGCTGTTATGCTTCTCCTTTGTCATTTGGACTGCATACTTCTGGTGAAGATAGAGATATATGCTGGTTTGGGTGAGAGCATGTGAGTTGTGAGTGCAATCTCAAGTTGGCTTAACATCCCACTTGCGATTGAGGGAGGGTAATAACATAGAGTGTGAGAGCATGTGAGTTGTGAGTATGCAGTGTGTGTTGTATGCACGTGTGCGAGTATATTGAGATTGAGTAAAGTGTCGAGTCTATATAAGACTGAGTTCTATCTGTAACAAAATATCTTTCTCTTAATCAATTTGATTCAAACCGTAAGCAATGTAGACATTCGATTTATCAATGTTACTAGAAAGAAGGAATTGAGAGGATGAGTTTTAATGAGAAATTTGTTGTTCCTGCCAATGGTCTTATTAATAATGATCCTCTTCCTCCGAAAGGCTTTGCTTCATGGGATGACTTCGTGGAAAGCATTGGTGATATACTAGAAGATTTTTTCGATGAAGAATGGGAATTAGTTCATAATAAGAAAATGATACATGTTGAAAATGATCCTCCTCCTAAGGGTTTTGCTTCTTGGGATGCATTTGAAAAAAGCTATGGTGAACATTTGGATAATGATTACAATGAATAAGAACATGGGAAGCCACCAAGACAAACAAATTTATGGCTAAGCACTCGGCATTGACTAAATTCAAGTTTTTTACATTATTTTTAGTGTGCTAATTTTATTAATGTGTAAGCACAATTATGTAGCAGTCGCCTACTGTTCAATTGTGCTCTCAATTCTGATTTTTTTTTTTTTTGGTAAAGATTGTCATATTTGGCATTGCAATTTATGAAAAATTTGGTTATTTTTTTCAACTCTGATACAAGACTCAATATACAGTCCCTATCATATTCATGATTCTATCACTTTAACAGCAAAGCCACAACAAAATCATGGTTAACCCTAACATCCAAATCTCTACACCAAGCCCCCTTACTCGTTCATTCTATTTTGTCAAAAGATTGATACTCCAACAGATGAACAATGGACAGAAATTAAACAACATATGCACTTGGAACCTAAAGAAAATATTGCATCCGTAAATATTAAACATTCACAAAAACTATACTTCCAAGCAGCTTTAGAAAAGACTAATTAAACATAAAAAAAAAAAAGATTACACTAATAATCCCCACGCTTAGACTTTGCGCTAGTCCTCAACAAATCAAAATAAAATAAAATACAACAACTCCGTGTCGTCGAGGCTACGGTCACTTTTAGCTTAAATAACAAGCCTTTGAACCCCTAGGTGTCCCTAGTGGACAAGTTTTAGTCTCGTGAAGGTTTACAAGAGGTATACCTACAAAACCTATATTTCCAACTTACTAGTTCTCCGAAATGATAGCATCCAACGCGCTAAGAAGACATAAAGATTCTGCACACTAGTCATAAGAAGTTAAACACATAAATGAATACAATCTCATCCTTAAAAGTTGAGAGAGAAATAACCATCCCTTATCGAAAGAAATTCGGGTTCGGAGTAATCAAAAGTCTCGACTCTGCCTCACAAGAAAGGGTTTTATGAAGTTTCTCTCAATAATAAATAGCTTTTTTATGGGTCACACATGTGTCCAGGTAGGAATTAAGAAAGAATCCTGTGACACGTTGAATAGTAGGAAGGCAAACCCTCCGAATTGTTTTGAAACCCCACATATTTTATTCATTTTGAAAACCCTTTTTTTCTGACGATCTCTAAGAAATGAAATCAACCACTTAACGAAGGTGGGAATATGCTTACTTACCTCGTTATCCGTTCGACGTGCAGTTAGCACCACTCTCACAGCATCCATAGAAACGTCTTCAGTCTTCAATCCTTTTCTTCGGTCTTCAACTCTTGATGATGAAATCTTGAACTTCGTAGAATCTTGAAAATGTGATTCTTTCCTCTAATTCCTTGTTGCTTGAAACTTTATTATAGATATTTCTTCGTTCCATTGGCTTTATTGGAAAAAAAAACAAACCAAAATATGATACAACACATTTTTCTTGTCTCTTTTTTTTTTTTTTTTTTATTTTTTTTTTAGTGAGACAAGAAAAATAAAACAAAAAAAAATAATAAAACTAATAATGAACCTAACAAAATTTTCTTTTGTCTTTTGTCTTTTTTTTTTTTTTTGACAAGAGAAAATGAAATACAAATAAAGATAAAACAAAAATGTAAGTATAAAGGCCATGGTGTAAGTACTTTACCGCTCAATTCTTCACAACTTGTATGTCTCGATATCATAAACTTCTTGAATTCTCATCTTGATAATCTTCACTCTTGTACAATAGTCTTCAACTTGTAAAATTTTTGCTTCCTGTCTTGTTGCTTTACTTGAATATGAAATCTGCTCATTTTTGTACCATTGCTTGTAAACCTTGAACGTCTTCAACGTTCCTTCGAATTTGTGATGCTCCTCTTGTTGATGATGATGGTGTTTCTATGGACCTGTTGGTGTAGAGAGAGATAAAGTGGATGGTGCTAACTGCGAACAAGATTACAAGTGGTATGTAAATTAGCAATTCGATGTCACCATCATGATTAATAAAATAGCATTCAAGATATCAAAATAGTGCTTTTATTGGTGGGAGGTTGGGTAGCTCACAATTCTACCCGGAGTTTAAGTACGGTGACATACACTCTAAAAGCACAAATTTCTACAGGTACAAAAATTGAAGGTCGGTGCCTCTCATGATGTAACATTGGGTAGTCTCCACTATAGGGGACCACTACTCTAATACTGAATTCAGTCTGCACCTTATTTGCCACTAGCATGGTTAAATCCAACTTTAACTCTCATACAAGTAAGAAACCCGATCACGTTCTCTGTCATCTCTAAGTTCAGTCACTCTTATGAGAATCTCAATGTAATCTTAGCAACATGTATACTATGTGAATCTAAACTAACTATAAGTTGGAGTTTTTTATTCACTAATTTACAAAAAATTTGAATTTTTTACAATGCAAATACTTAAACACTCCCCCACACTTAAACTTTACATTGTCCTCGATGTAAATTGAATCGTCCAAAGAAAGTCAAGGTGGGAAATCATATAATGATAATGTGACAAGAAATCAGAAAAAGTAAATGCAAAACAAGAAAAAGCTAAAAACAAGACAAGAAATACTCATCCAATGGGTGGCCTCCCATGCAGCGCTTGGTTTAAAGTCGTCAGCCCGACTATATCCTTGCAAGATTCATTCCCCATACACCAATAATCTGAAAAGTTGGGGATCCTTCCATGTAACCTATTTTGCAAACAATCGCTTCGCACAAATATTAGTACAAGAAAATAGAAGCGAAGCTATCACCCAATAAAAGTTTCCCCCACACTTATTCTTGTTTACACTTGGAAGTGTATAAAGAACATAAAATTCAGGAACTTCTATGGTTTCTTCTTTGCAAACCTGCATAGTATGAGAATCAAAGGTCTCTAATTGCGGAAATCGAGAAACAAAGTCATTCAACAATATTATCGAAGCACATACATTCAAACCAATAAGAGGTAAAGGAGGAGAATTAATAGGCAAAGGGTTAGAAAGACCTTGCAACTCTTGTATTATAGTATCCTCTTCATCCTTAGAAACTTCAAATGAATTACTTACCTCTTGCACATTGTAGTCCTCTATCAAACCTTGCAAGCATATTTCTTCGTCGTTTTCTGCCTTAACCAAAATATCGGCATCAACATATGCATTACAATCATTTGCAAGCTCAATTGGGTCTTCCACAACATTATACATAATGGTCACATTCTCAACATACTCCTCCTTGTTGTTCGGCACATACTCTTTTGCAGATCCAAATTTCACTATGAGGAACTTTTTTAGAATATTCAAAAATGCATCATCCTCAAGCTCCACCCTTTGAATAGGCTCTTGATCATTATTAATATCAATGCTTGAGTTATCTACAGAAGTGTCATCATAGTCCTCTTCGTCTTCATCTTGATCCCAAAAAGATTCCGATGTACACCTTTGGGAAATGTCACCATGAGTTGGTTCAAGCGATGTATCTTCATAATCATCTTCACTTTCATAGTTAACATAAAGTTGGTCGTCACTGAATTTAGTGTTGCTAGTCTCAAACTCATCCTTTTGAATAGGTGAATGATCATTATTAAGATCAAGAGTTGAGTTAACTACACAATTATCAACGAAAGACCCCAAAGGTTGCCCTTTTTCAACATTAACATTAATCAAATATTCATCACAAACCACGGCATATTAGAATAGTCATTGCTTTGAAAACAAAGTTCTTCTTCATACCTTTATTCTTTGTATTGATCAATATCTCTTTGTAAGTTAGCAATACCTTCACGAAGTTCTTGGAGTTGCTCGTTTGTAGTCTCTTTATCTTTTTGAAACTCTTGTCGTACAAAGTTGGAAAAGTTGTCTAACAAGTTAGAGACTTGTTGTTCACGAGCATAAGAATCCTCCAATCCTTGTGGTTGATCACACATATACCCGTCATAAGGTTGTTGATACGTAAGAGGACCACAATATTCCATAGGATATTGATCATAGCCAATAAATTGGTTTTGATTATACCCATGGAATGGTTGGAAGTTGTCATGTTGTTGAGATTGTTGGAAACCATATCCATTGTTCCAATATGCTCCATCCATGAGAAATAAGTACCTGAAACACGATTCTCAAAACAAGGTTAAAAGCCAGAAAAATAAAAAATAAATACAACTAAGAACAAAAATAAGAAACTAAAAACAAGTGACAACCGCTGCCACCCCGGCAACGGCGCCAAAATTTTGATCACTGTCGTAGGCGTCAAAAATAAATTACACTTTCTCACTACTTAAAATATAAATATAGCAAGGGTAAGAAAGGATCATTCCCACAGAGAGGGCTAGGTTGTCAAAATGTTTCGGTTTCCTATAATAACAATTGGGGGGTTTTCTGATTTTTATAAAGTAAAATAAACTAAAAGAAAATAAACAAATAAATCAAGTAGAAGAGATATTGGTTAAGGATTAGTTTTCATTCACAAACATGCTTTCAAAACAATAAGTAGAATTGATATTTAATCTCAACTTTTATCAAAAGCCCTAGGATACCTTGATCGCAAGAATATCCCGCTAATTTCCTCTTGTCATCAACAAACACATTAAAAGATGCGAATATGAAGTCTATCTAATAGAACAACCTAACGTGTAAAAGAACTAATTAAGTTTAATTCCCTAGATGCATTAAGTTCTATGAAATCAGGCCAATCAAAGCAATCGAACGTGTAAAAGCACTAATTCGATTTAACAAAGGTTATGGTTCACATATGATCATAAGAATATATCACTACAAACTATAATCATATTTATGCTACTTGCAATCTAGAATTATCACTTTTGCGTATAATAACCCTAATCTAGCAATAGATATGCGTGTGAGTTCTACCAATTTGCAACTTTCCAAAACAAACATTCAATCATGTAACAATATTAATGGTGAATCATAAACGATAATATGAGACATAACTAATTTATTGAACAAGAAACATGTTATGTGAAATCAAATCAATCCATCACCAATAATAAGATTAGCTCATACTCAAGGAGTTCATAACAAGGAGTAAAAGAAGTTCTATCATGTTTAAAACCCTAGGCAGAAGTAAAAGTAGAAGATAAAGATTCGAGGTCCCCGGAGATAGGAAAGGTCTTGCTTTTATATCATGACTTGTTCCCCATCTTAACAAACTCTGCCACTGTACGCTTCCACATGGCCCATGAGTAAAGTCCAGTAAAAACATCTCCAAATCCATCTGAGTCAAACCGGATCAGATGAGTCGGATCGGATCACCGAGTCAACTCGTCCTGGTAGAAAATCCGGAAGAGTCTCCTTTGTTTGCAGACAGTGCTCAGATCAATTTATGGCCAGTTTCTTCCTCCCTGCTTTCCAATTCACAATACCAACACAGATAGCCACCTGCAGCAACATTACTTCAATTGCACCAACATTACCTGTGATGCTTTTACTCGCAGTGCCGTTCAACACAAACTTGCACCATTTCAGCTTTAACTGCAGCTGCAACTTCATGTACTCTTGTAACAGTTCAACAGCACCAGTAGCACATAATGATTTCATTATCGTTACCAGATTCCAACATCATTTCAACTTCTGTCGTGCACTACCATTGCAGCTGCATCACTTGCACATATCTCCAGATTCATTCCTTCTCTACATTGCCGCATTCCATTAACTCCATTACTTAAACATATCTCAAACTCAGAGCATTCATCTTTATTCCCCATCTTAACAGTTACAACTTCATCTTTGCATTCAATTCCAGCCGCTAGAGCTCTCAAACCATTGCTTATGTCACACATTGTTCAACTTGGCACCACTCTTCAATTCCTGCTACAGACAAGTATCAATAACCCATAAACACATAAGCTACAAACTAGCTGAATTGCAGCTGCATCACAACCTATATTGTCAGCTCGACACCAGCAACTCCTAAGCCTAGCCTGCAACATTTCATAACATCACTGAGTCTTGCAGCATCACACATTACATTCCATCTCCAACCATCACAGTTCCCATCAGCTCATTCATACCTGACCTGCAAAGCAGCTCCTTGGACTATTGTTCAAGTCCAATAGAATTCACCAACAACCATTCTGCAGCTTCTTGAACTCCAGCAGACTTCGAAACTCAACAACACAAACAAGCCACCTTAACCAGCAACAATCCAGCAACACAATCTCTTCACCAGTACCTCATAGTTCACGTCATAACTAGCTAAACACGGCAATCATCTTTAGCTTCAGTACAACTGCAACTGCCGTAATATCTCTTCCTTAACTCGAGCTCAGATTCGAACCTCCATCTCACCTGCAATTCCATCATCTCCTTTACAGCACCAACCTGACAGCATCATTTGTAACTGCACTTCATTCCCATTTTCCGTCTAGTTCCAGCTCCTAAACCAAGTCTCTGCCAATGGCAATCATGCCTTGCACATCCAACTATAGCAACAATAACTTAAGCCTCCACTATCTCTGCACAACACTTCATAGTCTCAATTCAACACACTGCACCTGCATCAGCTCAACCACTATTCCATTGCTTCAGCTTCAGTCATCCTCTATTATTCCTTGGCTTCTAAAATCAGTCAAAACCCTTCATAAACTCCACCAGAACTTGCTCATATGGCAGCCATCATCTGCATTCTCCTCCCTGAACTGCGCCTGCAAATGCCATTTCCCTGCAACTCAATGCCACCACCAGAACCATTGCAATAAAACCAACAAACCCTCTTTTTCTTGTTTCACATCGAACCTGCAATACCCATTTAAGTTCATACTGCATATCGGTAACTGTACTATCCATTACTCACAGTTCCGAATCTCCAACTGCAGCTCAGTTCAACCCATTGTTTCTCTGCAACTCAACAGCAACATCATTGCAGCTCAGCGTACTTTCCTTGTCGAACAGCGACCACCACTACAACACTATCTTGCAAAGCCAACAGCAACAGCACATATCACTGCTTTCTTTGTTCATCACCACAGCAGCAGTACCAATCTCACACCCACAATTCTGCCATTTCATCATTCTTCAACTCCAAGTCGAACCATTCGCACCCAATTGTTCATATACCACAGAAACCCTTTCTGCTCAGGCCCTAGTTTCTGAAGCTTCATGACAACAAATCTCATTCAAAAACCCTTACAAGAACTCATCCACTTTACTGCCAAATACAAATTCAGCTCAAACCCTGAAACTCGTGGCTTGGTCACTGAGGCCATCTCTTGAACACCTGTTGTGCCCTGAATCTGTTAATGAAGAAACATCTTTTCCAGTGATTTCTAAGCTCCACATTTGATTGAGAGAGACCTTCCCTGTAACAATTTAACATTCAACATAAACCCAATCATTCAATCGTTCAAATACACTTCAATCCAGTCCTCAAAACTCCACCAAAACTCGACCATTAAACCACCAAAAGTCGCCATATCTGTCGTATTATTTCAGGCTTCAGTTGTTTCTCAAAACCCACCTCTAATTCTTCCATTAGCAGCAAACCCAATTGTTCTTCATTTTCATAACACCGACACTCAATAGCTTCATTGATTTCTCTAAAGTTCTGCATCTCCAACTTTTCTCGTCTCTGATTATAGAACAGCCGCTATGTTGTTTTCTTTCTTCTCTGATAAATTTGAGAAATAGGTAAATGATTAAGAAACTCTTAGATATAGGGCCATGTAGGAACCAAAATTGCTACCAACATCCAGTTTCTGGATAAGGGTAACCCAGCTCATAATTGCCTTGTCGGTTCCATAAAGCTGACATGCTCGTTTTCTTTCTTGCTCAACTGTCAGTTCCTCATAACTGACAGTTCATTATTCACCTCCTTGTACGACCTAGCTTCCTCCACATAAAACATGCATGTGAATTGACCTTTTTGTCATTTTCGCTCCAAATGGACGTTGTCTCCTTCTTTTGCTCGTAATGACTCCATTTCACCTAATAAGCTCAAAAGCAAACATAAGATACATAATTTACAAGAAAAGTAGCAAAGAAAGCATAAATACTAGATATAAAATTAGGTGTTTTAGACACCTATCAACTAATAACACAAAAACTAAAAAGATATTTAACTAAACAAAAGATGATGGATCAAGATGTGATTGAATACCATTCTTGCATAGCAGAACCATGAAAATAGAGGACCAGATCAGTTATAATCCCCTTCTTCTTCACTGCTGGCATCGACAATGGTAACCACATCTTTGTATGGACAATCATCATCATCGTCTTCATCATCATCCTCAAGCACTGGCCCAAACCAAAATAAGTGTTATGGATCATCTAAATCATCATCCTCATCCTCCTCATCATCATCATCATCCTCAAAATCATACTCATCATCCTCTTCATCGTCTTCTTCTTCTTCATCATCATCCTCTTCTTCATCGTCAACATCATCATAATCATCAACATCTTCAAATCAAGGAACAATCTCGCAACCAAAATAACCAACAATCTCTTTGTCTCCATCGAGAAGAAGAAATCGGAAGGAAGTTACTAGAAGAGCAGTCATTTTGTCTGGTTTGATACTAAAACTTTTAGTTTTTGATACTGAAACCCTAATACTGAAACGCTAGTTTAGAGAGAGACTTGGAAACGAAAAAGCGGTATTGTCCAGTCTTCATTCCTTACCGTGACACACGTTTTCACTTTACCTCTAGCTTAGTGTCCACGTGCAAACTTGGCTAGTGAACAAGTATGCGGCTTTGGAAAATAAATAAAAAGTAATAAAAATATAAAAATATTGGATGGAAATCAAGGAATTTATCTGGGTGGAGATACTCCTAGTAAATTTAGATTTGGACGATAAATACTTGCTAAGAATCATGACATCGAAATATAAATTGGTTAACAATAGCTCGTCCAAGAGTGACATCGGTAAAAATGGAAAATTACCATTAAGCAATTTGTCTCAGTGGAAATACTCCCCGGAAACTTAGATTTGGACGAAAAATTCTTGCTAAGATCATGACATGGAAATAAATAAAAATTGGTTTAGAAGCTCGTCCAAGAGTGACATCGGTAAAAATGGAAAATTACCATTAATCAATTTATCTTGGTGGAGATACTCCGCGTAAACTTAGATTTGGACGATAATACTTGCTAAGAATCATGACATCGAAATATAAATTGGTTAACAAGCTCATCCAAGAGTGACATCGGTAAAAATAGAAAATTACCATTAAGCAATTTGTCTCGGTGGAAATACTCCCCGAAAACTTAGATTTGGACGAAAAATTCTTGCTAAGATTGTGACATCTAAATAAATAATAATTGGTTTAGAAGCTCCTCCAAGAGTGACATCGAGTCTTGTCGACGAAACCAATCATAGTCGTTCATGAATTCATAATGCCAACCAATCAAATAAACTAGTTTCACCTGATAACCTAACATCCCCAAACATCCTTGCCAATATTATCGGCTGATCGGTCTGATACGACCAATAATGCGATATCATTGGATATTCGTATGTATCGTTGATATATCATGTTTCGTCCAGATTAAAGGCACAAACATGATAAAATCCTATATTGTCGGCTAGTATTTTAAAAAATAAATATTGATCTCGGTTCTTTTAATACAAATTTAATTGTAAGATCTAGCTAGAATTTCTTCTAAGAATATGAATTGGAATTTTAATCAAAAAAATTGCACCAAAAAGCATCTATGATCTTCCAAGGCACTAGCTAGTACTCCAAGGAATATGTTAATCATTTATTATTTTGCTCTTAAGAATATGTGAATTGGGAGTAAAATAGTGCAATGTAGTTGACTCAGTAGTAAAGAAAAGATATTATTCTATCTAAGGTACCAGTAACAAAGGAATTAGCTAGTACAATAATAAATACTTCAGTTTGCAGTGGTATTTTTTTATGTTTGATCATTTCTACTTTAACAATTTGTGCAGAATATTGTAGTGGGACCCTGTCCTAAATACCAGCCGCATCACTAAATACTAGGAGTATATATATGGAACATTCCTATGATTGATTTTTGGATTTAAGGGTACATTCATATGGTAGTTGTTCTTTAGGACTTATTGTTATGTGTGACTAAAAGAAAAGTATGAGTCAGTATTGTATACCCCACAAGATCTAATTACTTTCTGTCTTATCAAAAACAATAAAAAGTTGGTATAGCCTTCTCTCACTTATTGTAGGACCAGAATATCGCCACAATTATATTCACGAGAGAATAACGACACCTCTGCGAGCGTCACCGAAAACTCTTCATCAACATTTAGCGAGCGTCACAAAGTAGTTTAAAGAATGACGTAATAAACAACGACAGCCTAAAATATGAGAAAGATGTGAAAAATTTGTAGTTAGAGAGAATGTTCACGAGCACAAGGCGGGAGCTCGCGAGGAGCATAGCAAAAGTCCTAAAATATGGGAAATATGAGTTGTCATCCACCAAGAATATTACCTATATAAAGAGAAGAGAAGAGCAGGAGAGAGAAAGGGGGGGACATAATTTTAAGAAAGAGAGAGATATTTTGCAGAGATATTTTTAGAGAGGGAAAATGTATTTTTCTTTATTATCTTCTTCCCCAAAACTAGATTTAGAACTCCATTAATGGAGATTATCAAATGTAAATTTTAAATCATAGTGGAGAATCATGGATGTAGATCAAATTGATCGAACCATGTAAAAAATCTTGGTGTCCGTTTATAATTTTAGCAATTTTACTACCAATTTTATATGTAGATCTAGAAATTAATATCAAGATATGATAAGGGGTGTGTTGTGGGAAAACCAGCAACTACACTTATATTTTTTAAATTTACTTTTTTTGGTAACAAGATATAAAGCACAAAAAGAAAACAACCTAACTATATGCTTCTCACACCTTTGACTACCTAAGTAGATTTTTTCAGTCATCATTACACCTCAGTTTCTCATATTTCACTTCCACTAATATACACAATCACAATGAGTCCCTTATTTTTTGTGCGCATGCAAAAGAAGAAGATCTAGGTAGCTGTTACGGTCCTGAAATAAATGGGCATTTGACAGTAGTCATAATGAGTATCTTGTGCGGCTTTGTTGGGTACATGCAAACGAAAAGATAGATCTCTTCAGTACTCCTCTTCTTATGTTTTGCTAAATAATATAGAGAAGATTATTTTTTGTTTCTAAAATGTCTGTCACATTGGGTTGGCTTGACCCAAATTTGGCATTGGTGGCAAGATCCCTTGTGGTCCAGTCTTTCCATTAATTAATGCTATATTTCTTCCATTTTGGTTGTGCCTAAATTATAATTAAAAATCTGATAACTGTCATAATGGATTATGTTTATATAAGGTATATTATGGAAAACTGAGTTGACTCGACGAGTTAAGATAATGAAAATTGATTGATTAACAAACAAATATCAAGCAAAGAATTTGAACACGAGCATATATTAAAGAACCAATATTTTTATATTATTCATTCTTAAACTAAATGAAGCAAAATAATACCAACATCCTCGGTATTAAAAAACAAAAACCGCATTATTCAAAAGTTTCTTTGATAATCTGCTCAATTAAAACCATCGCATCTGGTACTCGAGTTGCAGCATTAGCAGGCTGTGCTGGAACTTCAAGTACCTTTTCTTCTAGAGGTGTCTCTCTGGGTATTTCTGGTGTGCCATACACAGTTTAACCAACAGGCTCATTCGAAGGAATGGGAGCATGGGCACTATCCATTTCAATAGAAGCAGAAGCAGGAAGAGTAAGATTGTCAACATGATCTTGAACTTCAGCTAACAGGGGCATGCCAGGAACCTTACACATGCCATCAATAGTTATGGCTACTATCCTTGGAATTGTTTTAATGCTCTCGGTATTGTTCTTATTGGAACTCATTTTCTTCATCTAATATATCAATCTATCTTTTATGCTAGTGTGGTTTGTATTAGAAAAAACCCTAGCATAAATATATCAATATATATGTATTAGAAAAAACCCTTTTTTTTTTTAGGTTAGGAGCATTATCTCCAATTACCTAATTTAGTTGTATTCCGCATATCACTCCCAAATAAACAAAATATAACAGTTTCCATATTCATAAATATATTCTCATATACGCGTACAACACCATATTGATTTTAGTATATAGTATGATTTATCTAAATACGAAAAAATTGAGTAAACACAACCATGTTGATCGAGTACATGGAGTATATGTTTTATCTTACAGTAGATCATAATCATGTACTCTTCGCTAATGTGCATGCCTTGGCTACACTATTTCCAAATATGTAGGTATCTGAAGTATCTCTCTCCATGATTCGCCGTGCCTAATCTTCTCTGAACAAATTTCTATTTTTGGTGTAATTCCCTCGGTAATTCACACCTACTCAAAGCCATGCGCAACAATTCCGTCCGGCCAAGCGCTATAACCATGCCCAAAGATTAATATACTATGGTCATAACCCTAATTTCTTATCTTCAAAAGATTAATATACTATGGTCATAACCCTAATTTTTAAATTTGCAATGGACACATAAATAGAATGTTGATAAACTGGAATAAATCTCACAAAAACACGTCAAAATATCTGTTTCTTGTTTGGATCATGGATTTTTAAATTAGGCATGCTGATTAAGGATGCGACCATTGGCCAAACGGTGTAACGGTTTGCACCCCTTCGTATTACGCTTCACATAAACCGAATAGATTTTGAAACACCAAAAGACGTGAAAATTTCAACAGGTGTGTTGTGTGGGGACACATATTGCATCCATTGGATGTCTATATAAGCATTCAACAAAAACGAAATCCTAAATACTTCTACATTAAAAAAAAAATATTTCACCAGTAATAGTAATGGAAATGTTGCCGGATTTAACTCCTGAGATACTACACCTCCTCCCAAGTACAGAAGGTATTTTGGCAAGCAAATGTGTATGCAAAGAGTGGAATTATGTCCTTGCAGACAAAATAATTGGACTCCTTTTCGGTTTCACTCAAAAAGAGACAGAAGAAAAAGTTACGCAACTCTTCTACAGAGAACAAATTGAGGAGGAAGATTACTACACGATAATGGGAGATTTTTATCAGATGTTATTTGGAAACAATGGTACCTGGAATATTATCCAATCCTATGATGAAAACATGTCACACCCAATCGTTGGATCTTGTAATGGTCTGGTATGTTTTTATGTTTCACACCACGACATACAAGATCCTATCTATATTATGAATCCAACAACGGGTGAGCACCTCCGTTTGCCACAAATATGCGATCCAACACCAACGCCACAAATTAGTTGGGATCCACGATTCGTCGTAGGGGGTTTCGGCTATTGTGAACATACCGGTGAATACAAAGTAGTTCGAATTCAAGTGGACAGTAAAGTGTACGTACACACTCTAGGAGACAATAGGGGATGAAGGAACATTGGAGATTTTCCTTTTACTTTTTGGGATTCAGGTGTGTACGCACATGGTTGCATTTTTTGGATAAATCATTATTTTTATGACAATATTCAGATAGTATCTTTCAATTTGGACAATGAGACATTCCAGTCACATTCGCCACCCCCGCATAATATTTATGAGAATGGTGGTTTCAGTACTCCAAAACTTGGAATGGTCTTGTATGGAGTTCTCCTTTTATTTTACAACATTCACGATATTTATGATCTCCGGATTGATTTTTGGGCACCTATTTCCGATAATGATATTCATGCATGGGCACCCAGTGTATAATGGAATTGGGAACTTAAGAGGAGCATTGTCTTGGAAGAGCCTTCGAATCTATGGTGGCCGCGTTATAAGCTTATAGTCTTGGTAAAGAACAACGACGTCCTATTGCAAAACAACCGTTGTTTAGCGCGTTATAATGAACTCACCAGAACATTAACAGAAATTGCGGAGATAAGGTGGCCAAAGGTTAGAGTTATTCCTCACATGAGGAGTGCCGTCTCGTTGAGGAATTTTGGAGGACAATCGGAAACATGTACTGACGATGTCCATGCCACAAACATATTCCGAGTGTAGTGTTTTTGTTTTTGTTTTGATCAAAGTAATGTAGTTTGGTATTCAGTATATATATATATATATATATATATATATATTTATATATTTAATAGTACTATTTCTCATATTTGATTATTTTTTTGGTATCTTGTCTGAACTAAAAGTTGTTTTTGAAATCTGAAGAATCACACTTGGTCTTATTTTGGGTAATAATGGTTGGTATTTTATTTAATGGAGTTAATGCTTTAAACATATTCCCAACGAATTTAGAGGGGGATTTTCTTTTATGGTGGTCAATTTGGTATATAGGGAGGCTTTTCTGTATTCCATTTGTATTTATGGGTTATAAATTTTTCGAATCTATAGGGAGGCTTTTATGTGTTCATTATAATAAAATCCGAGAGGGGAAAAGAAAAATGTAAAAAGAAGTGAGAATTTGAGATGCAAAGGATATAAGTGATTGATAGACAAATCAATGATGATATTCTTGAAAATGCACACGAATGAAAAAGATTTAATCGTCAACAGTCCACAATTTCCCATTAGACACTCTTAATTCTAATTTTTCATTGTACTTTGATGATACCTATTTCTTGGTCTGCAACAACTGCAAAAATTCTTCTGGGCATTCTACATCTTTTACTTTCTCTTTGATTCTCTTCTTTTTCTCTTCATTTTCTGTCTCATATACTGAGTTTGCATGAAAAAACTCATTCCACAACAGATCCATATCATCATCTTGGTTATTGTTCTGCAAACCTACTTCTTCCTCTTCTCTCATATTCCTTACCTCTTCTTTCTTCTTTATTTTATTCAATCTTATTGCTTTGCATATATAGTACTTAACTTTCTCTAGTTGCTCCAAATCCATTTCAGATACTGCTAATTTGAACCTCATCATCACTTCATTTCTCTTCAAGCACTCCTCCTTATCAACTTCTTCCTCTGTCATTGGAGTCTTGCCTTTTTATGGTTTGGAACCACTCTCTTTTTTTGGGTTATTTGGAGACATTTATCTTTGAAATTTTGATTGGAGAAGTTTCTTTTCTTAAAACACAAAAATCCTATGTGGCCTAAAATATAGGAACTCTCGAATGTCTCATTGGATAACTACTTCATGACGTAATGGTTATCCTTTAGATTTTGTTAGCTTTTAAATAAAAATTCAGTTATAGGTTTAAGATATAACCGCTTATGAGATAAAACGGGAAAATATGCTTTGCTTGCCTGCTCATTAAAGGACGCGACCTTTCAAAGATAAAACATGCAAATATGCGTTACTTGGATACATGCTCATTAAAGACGCGACCTTTCAAATAATGCATGCTCATCAAGGACGCAACCATTCGCCAACAGGTGTATTGGATGTTTATATAAGCATTACTCATATCTGCTTGTAGCATTCTACAATATTAAGAAAATCTTAAATGCTTTAATATTTTTTTATTATTTTGATAATCTTTCATCAGTATAATAGTGATGGATATATTGTCGGAATTAACTACCGAGATGCTACAGCACCTCCAAACTGCAGAAAGCATTTTAACAAGCAAATGTGTTTCCAAAGAGTAGAATACTATCCTCGGAGACAAAAGAATTAGACTCCTTTTTGGTGTCACACCAATAATAGGGAAAGAAGTTACTCAACTCTTTTATAGAGAGGAAGATTTCAACCCGATCGTAACAGCCAACAATCACGACGCCCCAAATGATGGAACCCATGAAGATTTGACTAAGTTGCACCCCATAGTTGGATCTTGCAATGGTCGGGTCTGTTTTTATGTTTCACACCACGGCATACAAGATATTGTATATGTTATGAATCCAGAAACTAGTGAGCACCTACATTTTCCACAACTAGGCATCCCAATTATTGCACGAGATCAAGTACTTTCTTGGTATCCTGTAATTGGGGGTTTCAGATACTGTCAACGTACCGATGAGTACAAGGTAGTTCGAATTCACATGGATGGTAAAGTTTAAATACACACTCTAGGAGACAAGAAGGGATGGAGGAACATAGCATGGGAGATTCCTTATATTTTTCGGAGTTCAGGTGTGTACGCACATGGCTGTATTTTTTGGAAGGATTGTTGTCAGTGGGATAGTGGCATAGTTTCTTTAAATTTGGACACTGAGACATTTCACCAACATTCGCGACCCCCGCATCATATTCTTAGGAGTGAATTCCCTTCAGTTGGGATGGTTATGTTCGGATTTCGCCTTTTATTTTACTACATCCATGAGGCCTGTGATGAGGGGATTAATCAACCCCGGATAGATTTCTGGGCACCCATTTCCAAAAAAAATATTCATACATGGGCACCTGGCAGGGAATGGAATTGGAATCATAAGATAAGCATTTTCTTGGAAAAGGATGAGGATGAAGGGTGGCCGACCTATTACCCGATAGCTTTTGGAAAAAAACAAGGACCTTCTATTATGGCAGAATGGGCGTTTATTGCGTTACAATGCACTCACCAAAACTTGGACGAAAATTTGGGGGACACGACTGTGGGAAACAAGCAAGGTTGCAATTATTCCTCATATGAGGAGCGTTGTCTCGTTGAAGAATTTTGGTGGACAATCAAAAACATGTACTCATGATGTCCATGCCACTAACACATTCCTTGGGTTATCTATGTAGCTTTTTTTTTTCTTGTAGTTGTGTTGTTGTTTTTTTTTTTTTTTGGTGTATTTTTTTTCTATGTACAATTTATTCCTTGGGTATGTAGCTTTTTTTTCTTTTGTAGTTGTGTTTTTTTTTTGGTGTTTGGATTATTTTCTATGTTGAAATGCACAATTTAGTTTGGGTCATTGTTTAACTAGCCAACCTTTGGTTTTTTTTTTCCTTTTTTTGCGTTACACCTATGGTCCAGCCATCCGGGCCACCCCAACCCACCTAGGTAATTAGTCGAAAAGTAGAAAAATTATTTGGGTATTTCCTAAGAGATCGTGATTTATTTTAGTTTTTTATGTTTGGAATGTATATATTAGATAAAAAAGGAAAATAGATAAACATGAAAATATTGATTCCATGTCTCATTATACTGCTACAATATCTCATTTTTTAGTAATATGGAAATTGAAATATTCCGTGTAAATACCAAAGAATCGTGATTTAAGATAATGATGGAAAACCTAAAAAAATTAGAGTTTTCAATTACAACAAGCATAGAAAAAACTAACATGGAGTATTAAGAGGGATTGTTGATATGAAATTGATGAGAGGATCCAAAACCGTCCTAGACTGACGTGATCATTCACCAACAGGTATATTGGATGTCTATATATATATAAGCTTTATACTCGTATTTTCTTGTAGCATTCACAATAAGAAAATCCTAAAAGCTTGTAATTTTTTTATATATTTTTTTTTGATAATCTTTCATCAGTACAATAGTGATGGATATGTTGCCGGAATTAACTACCGAGATACTTCAGCGCCTCCAAACTACAAAAATCGTTTTAGCAAGCAAATGTGTATGCAAAGAATGGAATACTATCCTTGGGGACAAAAGAATTGGATTCCTTTTTGGTGTCACACCAAGAATGGGGAAATATAAAGTTACCCAACTCTTTTATAGAGAGGAAGATTTTAGCCCGATCTTAACAACCAACAATCATGATGCCCCGAATGATGGAACCCATGATGATTGGACTATATTGCACCCAATAATTGGATCTTGCAATGGTATGGTTTTTTTTTATGTTTCACACCACGGCATACAAGATCCTGTATATATTATGAATCCAGAAACTTGTGACCACCTCCATCTGCGACAACTAAGCATCCTAATTGCACCGGATCAAGTACTTTCGTGGTATCCACGATACAACGTAATTGGGGGTTTTGGATATTGTCAACATACCAATGAGTACAAGGTAGTTCGAAGTCACATGGATGGTAAAGTCCAAATACACACTTTAGGAGACAAGAGGGGATGGAGGAACATAGCATGGGAGATTCCTTATACTTTTCGGAGTTCAGGTGTGTACGCACATGGTTGTATTTTTTGGATATATTGTTGTCAGCAAGATATTGGCATAATATCTTTCAATTTGGACACTGAGACGTTCCATCAACATTTTCCACCTCCGTATCATATTCCTGGGAGTGAATTTTGGATAAATACTTACCCATCACTTGGGATGGTCATGTTCGGAGTTCGCATTTTATTTTACTACATCCATGAGGGAATTGATCGGCCCCGGATAGATTTTTGGGCTCCCATTTCCAAAGGAAATATTCATACATGGGCACCGGGCGGGGAATGGAATTGGAATTATGAGATAAGCATTTTCTTTAAATAGGATGAATGGGCGACTCATAACCCGATAGACTTTATAAATAACAAGGAACTCTTATTTTGGAAGAATAGGCATTTATTGCGTTACAATACACTCACCAAAACTTGGATGGAAATTTTGGGGGAACTACCGTGGGAAACAAGGGTTGCAATTATTCCTCACATGAGGAGCGTTGTCTCATTGAAGAATTTTGGTGGACAATAGGAAACATGTACTCATGATGTCCATGCCACTAACACATTCCTAGGCTTATCTATGTAGCTTTTTTTCTTGCAATTGTGTTTTTTTTTTTTTTGGTATTTGGATTCTTTTCTATGTTGAAATGTACAATTTATTCCTTGGGTTATTTATGTTGCTTTTTTTTCCCTTGTATTTTTTTTTGTTTTTGTTTTGGTGTTTGGATTTTTTTCTATGTTGAAATGTTCAATTTTGTGCATTAACATGATTGTTTTGGGGAGTTCTGGAGAGTTGATAGTGCATTTTATCCTGTGTACAAATCACTCATAGGAGTAGAGATTCGGGAGGGAGTTTGGTCAGAGAAAAATATTAGGAGAAGGAGGAAACGCTTCAGCTTCAGGTATGTTTTTTTCATCTTTTTTCTTCTTCTCTAATCTCCGATTGTTTTGTTTGATTGTTACTATTTTGATTGTTTTGATATTAGTTATAAAAGTAAAAACCCTATTTTTATTGTTTAGGGTCTCACCATGTTCTGTTAACTCTTTTTTGTTTCGATATTCATCTCAATTTGTGTTTAGTTAATCAAGTCAGAACTAATTTCAGGCTAGCAGATTAACCTGTTGTTTATTTATGGTCAAACCTTTCGTAGCAGGATAGTAGCTTACCGGAAGTTATGGTTTAAGAACTACAGAACTAGAGGTCACATGCTTTTTATGCTTATCCAACTCTGAACTAATTAGCTCCCAACTCTGAACTTCCTCTTTAGGCTATTGTACATTAGCAACGTCAGGTTTAGAAGAGGAAGACACAATTTTATATTGCAGTCCAAGACTTAAGAAATCTATATTACTAGCTCATCCACCCCAACAAGTGGCTGCACCATCCATCAGGTATATAGAATAACAAAATCATACAACATTCACCTTCCAGGATCAAGTTCCCATTTAATTCTGCTCGCACTAAACACAATGGATACAAAGAATTCATACAATTGTTGGTTCTTTATATATATATGCCGAATAGCATTGCCACAAGCCAACAGCTGCTCACTGTGTCAGACAACCATGCACATGCCTTTCCTTCAAAGCGTGACTATATACCTGCCTAATAATACTGGTATTATCTATACTCAAAACACATTTAATTATATGCATGTCCAAAATTGTACACATAATTCCACGGCTACAAAACCAATTTAGGAATCTAGTAGAATCATTTTGTCCGAACCCCATTCTGGCATTTAAGTTCATATTAAGTGGATACAAAATTATGTATCGCACTGCCTCCGTTTGAACCATGAGACATCAACAAATTAAATACTAGGAAATATCAATTTACATGGACCCATGTCCAGCATCACTTGTCAAGTATCATTAAGTTAACTATTTTAACTACAATTAGAATTATCTATATGTAACAACATTCACATGTATCTAGCAAGCCAAATGGTTAGGCCACCACTTAAATGGAAATGAGGTGTGCATACTAACAATGGTTACACCCTGCACAAGTAGCTAGTATGAGTTGGAAATCATTAAAGTCCAAACTTTTAAACTAAAGGAAATAACCTTAGTTCTATATAAACTTCCTGTTCTTCTTGGCAACTTTTGTAAAAATATTACCATGATGAGCTTCATTTAGCTTATGATCATCCGGTCATGGAAAATATAAACTTTTTTGTTTTTGTAGAGCCGTATAGTGGGTACTTTTTTAGAATGTTGCGTAATGTGGATGCAAGCTATCACTGCATTGAACAATCTATTCAACCCAAGACAAGATATAACCAAACTTGTATTAGATTGGTAATCTTGGATTGTCGGAATAACTTACAAGTGAGTTTCTATGAGCTGAAAATAGGTTTTGAGCATATAGTTGCTCAACAGTAGAATCCAGATACATTGCAGTAGTAGTACTTGCAATGGTATTACTAACAGATGCATATAGTTGCTCAACAGTAGCATCCCTACAAGTGCATTTTCAGAGATGGGATCATTTTTATTTATTTTTTCTTTTCATTAAAGATCATTTTTATTTGCAAATGAGAATTTATTGTTCCTTAAAAGAGAATGAGTTAGGAGTGAACTCTCCCAAACTCCCTCAAACTCCCTCTAACAAACTCTTTCAAACTCCCCACACTCCCCCAAACTCCCTGAACTCAAAAACACAAAACTCTCTCAAACTCCTTACACTCTCTCAAACTCTCTCAAAATCCCCAAGATTTAAAATACACTCAACTCCCCACAAATCACTGTTGGTTTTTTCCTTTTTTTGCGTTACACCTATGGTCCAGCCGGCCGGGCTACCCCAACAGACCTAGGTAATTAAATTAAAAAGGAAATTAGATAAATATGAAAATATTCATTCCATATATCTCATGAGATCATAATTTATTTTAGTTTGTTATGTTCGTTATGTATATTAGATTAAAAAGGAAATTAGATAAACATGAAAATATTCATTCCATATCTCCTTATATTGCTACAATATTCGATGTAAATACCAAAGAATAGGTGATTTAAGATAATGATGGAAAACCTAAGAAATTTGGGTTTTCCTTAGAAATATATATAAATTACACCAAGCATAGAAAAAATTAACATAGAGTATTAAGAGGAAAATGAGTTCTGCTAAGAGGGACTGTAGAGATGGAACTGAAGAGAGGATCCAAAAAATATCCTTGACTGATGGCTGGTCCTCGTAAATTGAGGATTATCATTACTGTGGACGTAATAACTATTGTTCCTGGTGTTCCTCTCGACGATGTTATTAGTTCTGTTGTCAGTAGTGTTGACAATGATGATGTTCCTATTTATGCTGATGTTATTCCTGGTGTTCCTCTGGACGTTGTAATCAGTAGCGTTGAGGATGCTGATGTTCCTTCTTATGTTGATGGTCCTACTATGAATGATGATGCTCCTGCTTTTATTATTGAAATTATAGATGAAGATTGTCCCGATGTTCCGGATATGGCAGATAATCCAAAAGTTAACAAGCATGATCTTAACAAGCATGTGGAGCCTGATGAAGCAGAAAATGACAAATCTGAGGATGACAAGGTGCCAAAGCCTACTGGTTGGAGTGATCAGGTTCACCTCAGCATTGCAAGAAGAATTGTTTGAATATGGGGATGGTTCATTTGATATGGTTTTTTTTTATGATATGGTTTGATTTATCGATTTAATTTTGTGGACGCTTTGAAAGTTGTTTTTGTTTCTTGTTTAGTTTGCTAATTTTGTCATTTAGAAGAAGGTGATGTTTATGAAATAAATCAGATAATTATTTACAAGTTCATAGACTTTACAGAATGCAATATACTCTTGCAAATTTATTTATTTATGAGGTGTGTATTCTTTTGGAAAAATAAATATTATTATCTGAAAGAACGGAGGAAATGTAGAAAAATACAGTCCCTCCGTAAACAATAAGAATTAATTTATCACTTTAGGTCTAATCTTATTATCTCCTTGCCAATACTTTTAACAAAAATACGAGTTTGAACAAGTAAAGTGCTATTGAAAGTAAAGTACTGCTATACGACGATGTTAATGATAATGATCTTTGCGTGGAATTGGATGAGAATGAGGAACCAGACTAATATGACAAAGAACCAGACTCATCTAACAAGTTCTTTGCTTTTAAAACAGGGTTTTTGATGACCATTTTGTTTTTAGTGGTGGTTTTATTTATTTTTTAAGTACTGCACTAGATGGAGGCTTTTTACGCTGATAGATAGGTTGACATTTATGTGATGAATGATTCACGTTGAACTTTTATGTTTTCTGGAAATGATGAACATGAAAATGGATAGGTTTAGTTTATTTATCTTTATTAGCTTACTGTATGATTAGAATAATACGTTTCCTACATAGGTGCCACTAATAATTCATACGTTTCCTCCCTAAACCAAGAATAATACAGGAGGCAACCCAGCTTAAAATTATTAAGATAAATATTATTCGAAATAGGAATTTTTTTCTATAGCCTCTTCTCGAGTTGGTTAGAGATAGGAAACAAAATTTCGAAAATTTTGGGAAACAATTTTATCATAACTGTCTATGATATATTCTTTCATAAAATAAGGAAACTAACTATATTGGTTAAACATCTAAAATTTAGAAAAAAAAAAAGAAAAAAACCAAAAATCTTTTGTTTGGCGGGTGATAAAAATGGATTTTACTGGGTGGGATGATTTCAAAAGGAAAATCAATTCCCGCCTGATGGTTTGGTTAAATTCCAAAAACAAAAAGAAAAAGAAAGATGAGTTCGATCTACTTTTTCAGTTTTTATTACTCGGTTCATTCTCTCTATGAAATCATAATTCTACTACTATCTCTAATCTTTACAAGGAACCTACCTCTTCAGACTCGATCTTTGTTGTTGGTATTATTTCTACAACCCATTATCGAATGAATATTAAATTGATGTTAGATTTTTTGTTCGATCTCATGGAATCAGATGTTAGATCTTATAGGTTTACTAGTTAAAGCATGATTAGGGTTTTTATTCTATCACATCTTATAGGTTTACTAGTTAAAGCATGAGTAGGGTTTTTATTCTATTACTATCTCTAATCTTTACAAGGAATCTACCTCTTTAAACTCGATCTTTGTTGCTGGTAATATTTCTACAACCCATTATTGAATGAATATTAAATTTATGTTAGATTTTTTGTTTGATATCATGGAATCAGATGTTAGATATTATAGGTTTACTAGTTAAAGCATGATTAGTTGTATCAAAGAACAAGTTAATGACAATCACGGGTTGTACGATGAGATGTGATTTCATTTTGTTACAACAATAATATTTTAGGCTTAAGTTACATGCATGAATTATTATAAGATTTAGGTAAGGATCTTTCTTTCATGTTACTTAGTTAGGCTTTACTAGTTAGTTAGGTTTTACAAAATAAAAATAAAATAAAAAACTTAACGATGCTAATTTTTTTCTAGGGTTTTTGTTATTGTTTGGTTTGGATTTTGATTGAGAGTTAATAACTCAACTTTGATCAACGATGTTGTGTCAATCATATTTATATACAAGGCTTCTCAAGATTGAATCATTTGAGTCTTTGTTACTTGGAGAGCCTGTAACGTCTGTATTTTAAGTTGCCACTTTTAATAATACCATGTTACTGGTTGGCCAATTTGACTATATCTTCAAGATAAAAATGGATAATCATTATCTGGTGCTTTAATTAGTTCTCTTGCTTTTTGTAACAAAAATTTATATAAGACCGTTTAACCGGTACCTTTCGCTTTGTGGATAACACAATAATCATGAGGAGATTTTGTGTGTTGCAGTGATGTTTTAGCCTCAAGTTACATGCATCAATGAGTTCATGTTTGTTTTCTTTTCATATAATAGAAAATAGGTGTAACACATGTTGCCTATCCTGTTAGGTTTAGCTAATATTTTCCAAAATAAGCTCAAATTCCTAGCTGAGATGCACGTACCTACACAGCTTTTGTCATGGGAGAAGATGATGATTACGACCAATTGAGGGAATCAGATTCCGAGGAGGGTTCTGATGAAAAAACGGTGGATTTAGATGAGGGTCATGATAACATTGTACAATCAGATGACGATGATGGTGAAGATATGCTCCACACTGCTAGATTTGAAGACTTAACAGGTAATGTGAGAAACCTTGTACTTACTTGTTTCTACTTAAACATCACATGGTTTCATATGTTTCCTCGGTTATTTACAGAGTCAGAAGATTCTGAAAATGATGATTTGGAGGTGTTAGAAAAAAAGAATTGGAAAATGCTCCAGAAGCAGAAGAGCAGCCACAACAAGAAGACTCTACAGAAGAGATCATAAAAGCGAGGGGAATCACAAGAATGTTGAAGCTGCATAGAGACTTCTCGAAAGAAACTACCAAAAGAAGGGATATTGAATTTGACAGAATGTTCCGGCCTATTGATAGACACATTTTTGTGTCTAATTTGTGTCGCTTCTTTATACTGATAGTGCTCATTTTTGTACTTATTATGGTGTTTTATGTGTGTGTAGGTATTTTTGGCCAATAAATATTTTTGGAAAAAATCGGCTCGAAAAGTTGTCAAAAATACCCCGGAGAACAGTTGCTATACGGACCCCCAGTTTGGATAAGGGGTAACCTAAGGGGAAACCCAAGGCAGCTGCTATTTGCACCCCATCAGAGGATAGGGGGCGACCAACTTCTTCCCTAAATTTGAATTTCAGAAAAGGCTGGAAAACATTGCAACGAAGCTAACATATTAGGGTTGGATTTTCGGAACTGATTGGTGGAAATTCAATAGACGGATTTAGCTTGGATGGACCTGTTAACACTAAACAGGCTTGGTATAGTCATTAGAATCGAAAGAGTTGGGCTAGATTTACATGGGTTCTATAAAACATAGGAGGATTATCACGGGAAAGTTTGGGCTGGATTGTGATCGAGATTCAGTCGGAGTTAGACGTGGATTTTGATGGATATGATCTTGTTAACACTAAACAGGATTGGTATAGGACTCAGATTCGAAAACAAAGGGGTTTATTATCGGTTTAATCAAAACAGAGTAGGAACAATATTATCGGGGTTTTGTTGGTTTTATTTTTTGGAAGTTAAGTCGAGCAGAAGGAGAGAATATCTTGTATCAGATTTTACTCTATCCTGAGGGAGTTTGGATGCCTAAGATTGACCCAGAAGACGCGTAAAGGGATTGAGGAGATTGAGAGTTTCCGTAACTTTCTGCCGAAGAAAGGAAGGAATTAGATGGAGTTGTAGGGTTTCTGATGGCTATATAAGGATTGGTTCGAGTCAAAAAGAGGGCACATACACTTTAGGAGAAGTTTAGAACTGGGAAGAGCAAAAATATCAAGTTTCAGAGATCACAGCGAGAGGTTGAAGAAGAACTAGAGAACAGCATTTAAGAACAGTCGTTTATACCGTGGCCTTTTCTTTCAAATTCAATACCTTTTTTCACAACTTCTGTAACAATTATTTAGAGTTCGCAACAGTTCTGTGTTAGGGTTCATTGTAACAGTGGTTATGTAACAATTATATCTGTTACAAACACGCTGTTTTATACCTTCTCTTTTATTTAATCAACTTTTGAGCAACAAACATGTATTTTGAGCAAGTGGTTAATATGAGGAGCTAAACCCCATTGCTGAGGCGATAGAGGAAGATATTTTTCCAACAAAAAGTGGTATATTCTATTTTATCTTTTTATTTGCAATTATTATATGATTATTTGCCTTGAACTATTATATGATTATTTGCCTTGAACTATTATTGAATATGATTTTTATTTGAGTGATTGTGATCTATTTTGATGGAGTATGCTTAGTTTTAAGATTCTTGATGCTTCATACTTGGTATTTACAATTATTACTTGTGAAAATCTACTTGTTGCAATAGTTTAGAATCAACTTGAATGAGAAAATTGCATAAATATAATTATTGGATTAAATCACTTTGAACTTGGAAAATAGTTGAATCTTAGCCTCAGTGTTCTTTTAATATTGATATCAACTTTGTCAGTGTTTTCTATAATTTTTAGTGTGTTTTCTATTTTAGTTTTGAATTTAAGTCTGAAAAATCCTTCACAAGTCTGAGAGGAATGACAACTTTACTACCACTTTTCTACAACAATTAAAATCACATCACCTATTGGTAACCATAGAATTGAGTTTAGTAGTTACCTAGGATATTTGGTCCATGATATGGTTGGCATAAAACATTTATGTTGGAAGGAAGTCCCTCCAACAACAAAAACAAATATGCGGGAGAAAATTATGGTACGCATATGCGGTTACGAATTCGTCGTTTTTGTTGTCTAACTGCGAGTCTGTGATTAACATACATTAGATGTTATTGCAGCTTCATTTTGAGGTGCCCCATGAGCTGAAATGAGTGGTCATGAAGCGTCTACTTGTTCATCTATGGGACTTCAGAAGGAAATTGTACAACAATCATGCAAAACCCTTCCTTGAAAGGCCGCAGAAACTAAGAAATTTCCCCAAAAAGTATGAAACGGTAATGGACTAAGAAAACTAGGATAATTACCTTGATCATGTACTAAAATCACCTATATTTAAGGTATGTAATACACATTGCTTTTTCTGTTTCGTTCTTATTGTCTATCCCAGCATACTAATGAAATTATTTTTATTTCCTCTGCAAGAAAAATTCGGAGAGGGGAAAAGAGGCAATATTACAATCCAAGTTGCCACATCGGACGGGATGAGGAGGATACTCGGGATTAAAACTAAAATTAGTAAGTCTGTTGTCTTATTTATTATACACTACACAGTAAAACCGGCAATATCAGATACTTCTGTTTTGTATGTCGTGTTGCGTGTATATGTCGTGTTGCGTGTCTCATATATGCAGAAACCTATAACGGTATATGGATGTGTCCTCTTACACCAATCTGGAATTTTATCACATTAGATGCTTTGGAATAGGTTTTCTATTTGACACAATTAATATCTGTGCAGATGTAAATCCTTACTTGTTTCTGGTAACTACTAGGTCCAAAGCGGAAATGTTGTCGAAGAAGATCTTGAAGACCGGTGCTTCATGTGGGAAAGAGCACGTGAAAACAAACACGGAATTATTCCAGACGAGTTTGTCAGGAAGAAGACATCTGAAGTTGTGAGAAAACAGAAACTTTACAGTCCTCATGTTTTTAACCAAAGTAAGTGAAAAGTAATTACGCAAGGTTTAAATCAGAATTTAACACATTATTTGAACAAGAAGAGAAGCGGAAGATGATTCAAGAGGGAACTCTAACGGTTGGTCATAACGAGGATGCCCTAACAGTTGCAATTGTCCCGGATAAGGGTGGACGTGTCAGGGGGACTGGATTTGGAGTGATGACAACCCTTTACTTTCCAAATGGAAGAAAACCAAGACACTCTAAAGAGAATGATGAACTGCGTGAAAATATGAAAGCTAAGGAGAAAGAATTAGAGTCTACTAAAAATGCGTATCAGAGATTGACAGATAACTTGTTATCTCAAGGAGTCGATATTGCGAAAATTATGGGCAACAATATCGGCCATCCTGGAGGAGACGTAAGTGAACCGAGTTTTGATTAGATTGTGTAATTTTTTGAAAAAATTGGCAGACGGTATCTGATTTTTCAAACAATATGTTCAACTACAGTCACATGATGCAGGACCTAGCAACGCCTCCAATCGATCTAAGAATAACATAGGTCCAGAATCAGTTCAGCAACTTCCAAAAAAACATGGGAAATCCGGTCCGCATAAGTCATCTGAAAGCACCAAAGGGTCCGCGAAGCGGGTCTCTCCTTGTACTAAAATGCCGACCATTTTTACTGAATCCCCGACGTCTTTAGTATCAAAAAAGAAGTCTCTGTCTCCTCCATCCACTGGGGAGTCTCAGAATGTACCATATGAAATATTTACCATTGATGTATGGTTTTCCAACGCATTTAAATTTTTAATCTTCCATTTACTATCTCTCATGCGCCTTGTGTTTCTGCAGGGAACAGGATGCAAACTTTGGTTTGGAGAAAAGGACAACATTGTTCCCATTGGTAGAGCTTACTCTTCAAATAAGGTATCTTATAAAATGAAGTCAGGAATGACGGGTGAGGTTACATGCTATAGTGTCATGGTTAGTGAAGTACTAAATGAAACCATCAAATTACCCTTTGGCACATCTTCTGGGATAAAAACTTTAAAAGATGTTGGTGATGCTGAAATTTGTTGTCCATCAAATCAAACCATCTTGGATCAAAAAGTTGGTTGCTATGCTTGTTTGCTTTATTAACTCATTGGATATGTTTTTACACAACCAGTTTTATATATATATCTTGTTTGATATAAGAGATGAATATGGTATCAGCTATATGAATCACGGACGTTAGTGTATATTTTAGAGAACCTTATAAAACCAGATATGTGGTTAGCTATTTGATTGTGAGTCAGTTGTGCATTTTGCTTAAATGGTTTCACTGCAAAAACAAGGTACAACTTTCATTTCAATTTTCTGATGCAGGTAAGTCAACCAAAACATTATGAGGCTGTGAAATCACCGGATCTAATCAACGAAAGCTAATCTCGTATTGCAATATCTGAAAAAGTTCCGAAGGTATGTGTTTTAAACTAGTTACATGATCTTAAGGACCATATGAGTCTAAAATATGCTATCAACTACTATATGAATCACGGATGCTAGGGTGTATTTTGGAGAACCTTGTATATTTGTTACCTATTCATCCGTGTCTTCACATTCAAGGTGGAATTTGGCATATTTGACACCCGAATATTACTCTAATGCTGCAGGTAAATCAACATAATTCGGGGAAACATACTCTGGATGTGACATCAAAAGATCCACCTAGTCGGAGACAATCTGAGATCACGACAACTAAATCAGTTTCTCAGGTATCTGTTTTATTTTTACATGCATTTTAAATCTCAATTTGTTTTGAAGTTTTCGCTTGAAGATGTTCATATGCCATATATTTCCGTAGGGTAGAAGGTGCAACCTTTTTGATGAGTTGTCTAAGGCAAACGTCCTTGCTAGAGGTAGAGTTTTTCGGTTAACAGGAAAACAACAATTACATGGAAAGGATAGGTTGGAGGTTGATTGCTACAAAATCTTGATTGATGAAGTAATAAAACCGAATTTCTGTCTACCCGTACGATTTGCTGGTATGGAAACATTAGGGAAAACTTTTGGAAAAGGGATTCCTTGGCCAAAGTATGGTGTTCAGTTTACCGAGCCTGCTAAGAAGGTTAGTTGCTTGCCTTGTTTGATTTGTAAGTTGAATATACATAAACCAGTCTATCAATTATATGAATCACCGATCCAAGTGTAAATTAAAGAACCTAGAAAAATAGAAACATGTGTAACTTTCAAAAGTAACTAATAACTCTTTTAATCTTATGCAGAACCCTACCAGTAATTCACAACCAACTACTTCTCTGCGGAAGTCCCCTTCATGTAGCAACCCTTCTGATGGATCTAAAAAGCAGTCTCCTAATCTTATGCAGAACTCTACCAGTAATTCTCGACCAAATCCTTCAATATCTCTAGAGAAGTCGTGCACATCTATGACAGAACATCTGGATAAGACATCTAATGGAGTATGTTTTTTTTTTTTTTTTTCTTCGTAAATCTATATTGCTAATTCTATCATCTTCTTTTTATATGATGCTCATATGCCGTATCTCCGCAGAAATCAAAATACGACTTTTGGAATGGATCTAGGGGAAACGTCGTTGCTAGAGGCAGTATTTTACCTATGGTGCCTAACCAGAAAATACATGGACAAGATCTTCCTAGTAACTGTTATGTTGTCAATATTCAGGAGGTTATAATTCCATCGTTCGTGTTAACCGAACCAAGTGGTGAGTTTAAGTTATTAGGGGAAGCTAGAGATGGTTTTGTGGCATGAACGAAAGATAACTGTTCCATCTCTGATGACAAGGTTAGTTTCTTAGCTCTTTTGCTTTGTTAATCAAGTATATAAATAGTTTTACATAAATCGTGTATTCAGTTTGATTAAAGAATAAGTACGAGATAGAAATATATTAACACCTAAATGGAACATGAATGCCAGTGTAAATTTGAAAATTGATATTTGGTTACGGATTTTATTATAGGCGTCAGCTGTGAAAAATGTCACGGCCTTCAGTGAAGTTGGCTTTATTACATTGTTGGAAAAAATGACTTTTGTCTGTCTCTTGTTGAGAATTCACATGACAGACGAATTCGCCTTGGATTTAGAATATATATATATATATATATAATACATTTAATCTCTTACTGCAGGAAACTCCACAGCATGGAAAACCTCATGAGCAACCAGAACCAGTTTTAGATTCTGAGAAGAAATTGGACAGTGAAAAACTGAATGAGGAGCACCTAGCAGTCAATCCACATTCAGGGAGTCATGCAGCCTTTGAAAATATTTCTCAGAAGACTAAAAAGGCGCAAAGAAGGTTATATGCACCAACTGTGCAGAAGGCATACCAACTTTCAGATGGGCAACAGAGGAAGACAAGGTTTGGCGCGTCGAGAATGTCACAACCTGATCCATTGCATGCAGAGACACCACCATCAAAAAGTTGAAGAAAAACTGATGATTTTTGGATAAATGCTCATCTGACAAGTTCTTTGCTTTTTTAAACAGGGTTTTTGATGTGTGAACTTTAAAGTTTACGTATTTTTTAAGTACTGCACTAGATGCATGCTTTTTACGCTGATAGATAGGTTGACATTTATGTGATGAATGATTCACGCTGAATTTTTATGTTTTCTGGAAATGATGAACATGAAAATGGATGGGTTTAGTTTATTTATCTTTAGTAGCTTACTGTATGATTGATTACCAATCCAGATGAACCATGGGTTCATGCTGTTAATCCTTTAACTGATATTGTATACAAATAGGGGTCTTGGATTTGGCAAGGCATATGCACAGGTTTGAATATAATTAAAAGACATTACATATGGGAGATAGGTGATGGTACTTCTGTGAAATTTGGAAAGATTCTTGGATTCCAAATATGCACAGACCTCCAGATAGTCATTTTAGCTCTTTTAATATGAAAATTGTGAATCAGCTCATTGACCAAGACTCTAAGTCTTTGAATTTTGATATTTTGAATGCTTTGTTTGATGAAGATACTGTTAAAAGGATTACTGACATAAGAATTCCTATTGCAGGTAAAGATAAGCTGAGATGGGAGCCTTCCATCAATGGAATGTTTACTATAAAATATGCTTACAATGCCATCTTGAATGAAAACTTAGCTACTAATCCAACTAAGAACAACTTAGACATCTTCTGGAAATCCTTTTGGAGATATAAGCTACCTCCCAGAATTCAGTATTTTATATGGAAATTCCTACATGGTTGCATTAATACTAAACATAGACTTTCTAGTTTCACTAAACATAAAGATAGTAGTTGTGCTATTTGTAGTGGTAACCCTGAAACTATTTAACATCTGTTCTTTGATTGTCATCATGTCAGACATATATGGGATTCAGTAGACTCTATATTATCTACTATCCTCTGGGGTCTAGACTTACAAAATTGGATAAGTGGTTTCTTTCTAAAGGAAAACAATGGTATGCCCAGGTATTTTAGTCTGTATGAGAGTGCCAGTTTCATTTTGTGGCTAAACTGGAAGGCTAGATGTGATACAGTTTTTGAAAACAAGCCATTTAACAGTAACATTGTTATAAAAAATATTGTCAGGCAGATTGAGGACTGGAAAAGGGATAAAAGAATGCAAACTAGTAGCAACAGTGCTTTGAGAATAATTTATAAGAACTGGAAGGCTCCTATAGATGATATATACAAATTGAATTTTGATGCTTCATATATTGATAAAACTGCATTATCAGGATGGGGACTGATTTGTAGAGATTCTAGAGGAAACATCCATGGACTGCGAGGAGGTGCATCTCTAGCCATTGATCCAGAGCAAGCTGAAGCGCATTCTCTCCTAGAAGCACTACAATGGGCTCGCAGTAAGGGATGGCGAAAAATTCACTTGGAAGGAGATTGTCAAAATATTATAGCAGCTCTGAATGGGAAGGCTACAACAGTTAAATGTAAAACATATAATTTAATCCACGATGCATTAGTTATATTAAGTTATTTTGATTCTTGGGTTTGCACTTATGCCCATAGGGATGCAAATCATATTGCAGGCTCTATATCAAATTATGCAAGAACTCAAACAATTTGTTTTTGTTGGATTAATAATCTGTCTGTATGGATCAATCTTCTGATTCAACAGGATAAAAACAATATGTAAGCTTGCTTATCAATATATTTATTCTTTCCTATTAAAAACAAATACCGTATGATTAGAAGAATACATTTCCTACATATGTGCCACTAATAATTCATATGTTTCCTCCCTAAACCAAGAATAATACAGGATACAACCCAGGTTAAAAATTTTAAGGAAAATATTATTCAAAATAGGAAAGTAATTTTTTTCTATGGCCTTTTCTCGAGTTGGTTAGAGATAGGAAACTAAATTTAGAAAATTTTGGGAAACAATTTTATCATAACTGTCTACGATATATTCACTCATAAAATAAAGGAAACTAATCACACATCAAAAATTTGGAAATAAAAATAGAAAAACACCAAAAATCTTTTGCTTGGCGTGCGATGAAAATGAATTTTACTGGGCGGGATGATTTCAAAAGGAAAATCAATTCCCGCCTGATGGTTTGGTTAAACTCCAAAAAGAAAAAGAAATATTAGTTCGATCTACTTTTTCATTTTTTATTACTTGATTCATTCTCTCTTTGAAATCATAATTCTGCTACTATCTCTAATCTTTACAAGGAACCTACCTCTTCAGACTCGATCTTTGTTGTTGGTATTATTTCTACAACCGAATATTAAATTGATGTTAGATTTTTTATTCGATCTCATGGAATCAGATGTTAGATCTTATAGGTTTACTAGTTAAAGCATGATTAGGATTTTTATTATATTACTTCTTATATGTTTACTAGTTAAAGCATGATTAGGGTTTTTATTCTATTTTTACTATCTCTAATCTTTACAAGGAACCTACCTTTTCAGACTCGATCTTTGTTGTTGGTATTATTTATACAACTCATTATCGAATGAATATTAAACTTATGTTAGATTTTTTGTTCGATCTCATGGAATCAGATGTTAGATCTTATAGGTTTACTAGTTAAAGCATGACTAGGGTTTTTATTCGGCTGTATCAAAGAACAAGTTAATGACGATGAGAGGTGATTTTATTTTGTTACAACAATACTGTGTTAGGCTTAAGTTACATGCATGAACTATTATAAGATTTAGGTAAGGATCTTAATTTCTTTCATGTTACTTAGTTAGGATTTACTAGTTAGTTAGGTTTTACAAAACTTAACGATGCTAATTGTTTTCTCGGGTTTTTGTTATTGTTTGGGTTTGATTTAGATATAACTTTACTTTGATGGAAGATGTTGTGTCAATCATATATATATAAGGCTTCTCCATGTTTAATCATTTGAGTCTCTGTTACTTGGGAGCCTGTAATGTTTGCATTTTAAGTTGCCATTTTTAATAATACCATGTTGCTGATTGGCCAATTTGACTATATCTTCAAGCTAAAAATTGATAATCATTATATGGTGCTTTAGTGCTCTTGGCTTTTGTAACAAAAATTTATATAAGACCGTTTAACCGGTACCTTTCGCTTTGTGGATAACACAATATTCATGAGGATATTTTGTGTGTTGCAGTGATGTTTTAGCCTCAAGTTACATGCATCAATTAGTTCGTGTTTGTTTTCTTTTCATATAATAGAAAAGATGTGTAACACATGTAGCCTATCATGTTAGGTTTAGCTAATATTTTCCAAAATAAGCTCAAATTCCTAACTGAGATGCACGTACCTACACAGCTTTTGTCATGGTAGAAGATGATTACAACGTGCCCCCAGAGGAGGACCAATGGGATGATGAAGTGGATTCTGATGGTGGCCATAGAATTGAATTCAGTAGTTACTTAGGCTATTTGGCTCGTGATATGGTTGGAATAAAACATTTATGTTGGAAGGAAGTCCCTGCAACAACAGAACAAAATATGTGGGAGGAAATTCGGGTATGCATATGCGGTTATCAATTTGTCGTTTTTGTTGTTGAACTGTGAGTATGTGATGAACATAAATTAGTTGTTATTGCAGTTTCATTATGAGGTACCCCAAGAATATAAGCAAGCGGTCATGAAGCGTCTAGTTGTTCAGCTGCGGGACTTCAAAATAAAATTACACAATAATCATGTAAAACCTTTCCTGGAAAGACCGGACAAACTAAAAACTTTACCTTTACCCAGAAAGTACGAAACGGTAATGGACCAAGAAGGCTGGGACGAATACCTTAAGTATGTACTAGAATTGCCTATATTTAAGGTATGGAATACATATTTCTTTTTCTAATTTGTGTTTCGTTCTTATTGTCTATCCCAACATACTAATGAAATTATTTTTATTTCCTCTGCAAGAAAAATTCGGAGAAGGGAACAGAGGCAATATCACAATCCAAGTTCCCACATCGGACGGGACGAGGAGGATACTCGGGATTAAAACTAAAATTAGCAAGTCTGTTGTCTTAAACCAGTTACATGATCTTAAACCATATGTCTGAAATATGATATCAACTATATGAATCACGGATGCTAGGGTATATTTTGGAGAACCTTGTATATTTGTTACCTATTCAATTCATCAGTGTCGTCGCATTCATGGTCTAAGAAGCAGTCTCCTAATATTATGCAGAAATCAAACAGTAATTCCCAACTAAATCCTTCAGTATCTCTGGAGAAGTCGTGCACATCTATGGTAGAACCTATGGCTAAGACATCTAATGGAGTATTTTTTTTTTCTTCGTAAATCTATATTGCTAATCCTAGCATCTTCTTTTTATATGATGTTCATATGTCGTATCTCCGCAGAAAGCAAAATACGAATTTTGGAATGGATCTAGGGAAAACGTCGTTGCTAGAGGCAGTATTTTTCCTAAGGTGCCTAACCAGAAAATACATCGACAAAAAATTCCTGAACACTGTTATGTTGCCAATATTCTGGAGGTCATAGATCCATCATTCGTGTTAACGGAACCAAGTGGTGAGTTTAAGTTATTAAGGGAAGCTAAAGATGGTTTTGTGGCATGGCCGAAAGATAATTGTTCCATCTCTGATGACAAGGTTGGTTTCTTAGCTCTTTTGCTTTGTTAATCAAGTATATAATTTGTTTTACGTAAATCAATCGTGTATTCAGTTTGATTAAAGAATAAGTACGACATAGAAATATATTAACACCTAATGGAACATGAATGCCAGTGTAAATTAAAAAATTGATATTTGGTTACGGATTTTATTATGGGCGTCATCTTTGAAAAATGGCGCGGCCTTCAGTGAAGTTGGCTTTATCACTTTGTTGGAAAAATAACTTATGTCTATCTCTTGTTGATAATTCATATGACAGACGAATTCACCGTCGATTTAGAATATATATGTATATATAATACATTTAATCTCTTGATGCAGGAAACTCCACAACATGGAAAACCTCATAAGCAACCAGAACCAGTTTTAGATTGTGAGAAGAAATTGGACAGTGATAAACTGAATGGGGAGCACCTAGCAGTCAATCCACATTCGGGGCGTCATGCATGCAGCCTCTGAAAAGCTTTCTCATAAGACTAAAAAAGCGCAAAGAAGGTCATATGCACCAACTGTGCAGAAGGCATACCAACTTTCAGATGGGTAACAGAAGACAAGGTTTGGCGCGTCGAGAATGTCACAACCTGATCCATTGCATGCAGAGACACCACCATAAAAAATGTTGAAGAAAAACCGATGATTTTTGGATAAATGCTCTTTAATATTATTTTTTTGCAAACTTTTAGACCAAAGCTCAACATTTTTTACTGTGTTATTAATAATAATATGAATTTTTGGAATAAATGAATTTCAGATTTAACTACAATTTATAAAGTATATAAGAGAATTTTGGTAGTGCCAGGTGGATGGTTTAGATGCGCCATATCTGAACGGCTTAGAGGCGCGACGCTTCGAGATCAATTGGCGTGGCTAAACATAACAATAAATACACATTAAGCAGATATAAATTGGCGTGGATAAATATCATATAAAGCCACGCTATATGGCGTGTTTATAGGTTCTCCGATGAACGGATCCCAATGTTACATGTGGGCGGTCAACGTTACATCTGAATGGTCAATATTGCATCATCTTAAACGAGATCCAATGGTACCTAATACAGCCACGTGGATGAAGTTAATTGTAAATTGGCGTGGCAAAATATCACATATAGCCACGCTATATGGCGTGTCTATATGTTCTTCAATGAACGGCTCACAACGTTACATATGGACGGCGTAGGATGCATATAATTTAACGGTTAATATTGTATCATCTTAAACGAGATCCAATGGTACCTAATACAGCCACGTGGATGAAGTTAATGTAAATTGGCGTGGCAAAATATCATATATAGCCACGCTATATGGCGTGTCTATAGGTTCTTCAATGAACGGCTCACAACGTTACATGTGGATGGCGTAGGATGCATATAATTTAACGGTCAATATTGCATCATCTAAAATGAGATCCAACGATTCCTAATACGGCCACGTGGATCAAGGTAATTTTAAATTGGCGTGGCTAAATATCACATATAGCCACGCTCTATGGGGCGTGTCTATAGGATATCCAATGAACGGCTCACAACGTTACATGTGTATGGTATTCAACGGTTCCTAATTCACCACGTGGATGAAGGCAAGTGAAATTGGCGTGGCTAAAACATAACATATAACCACGTTAAACCTATTAGGCGTGGCTATTTGGATAACCAATGGCTACGCCAAAAAGCAATTTGCGTGTCTAAAGTGAACAAAATAGCCACGCCAAAACGCAATTTGTGTGTCTATAATGAATCAAATAGCCACACCAAAAGCAATTTGCGTGTCTAAAGTGAACCAAATAGCCACGCCAACCAGAAATTTGGGTGTCTAAAGTGAACCAAATAGCCACGCCAACCAGCACTTTGCGTGTCTAAAGTGAACCAAATAGCCACGCTAAAAAGCAATTTGCGTATCTATAGTGAACCAAATAGCCACGCCAAAAAGCGATTTGCGTGTCTATAGTGAGCCAAATAGCCACGCCAAAACAATAAATCGTGTGTCTATAGAGTACCAATACTTAAGTTTTTGGGACCCTATATAGCAACGCCTATATGGCTCTGGCGTGTCTATTTCATGCAGCAATAGACACGCATGGCAGGCGTGGCTATAAGCTACCTACAACCACGCCATGTTACCTAAAACCACGCAAGCATAAGTCACGCCTAGTCCAACCGAAGTGGCATGAAAAAACCCCTATGGACACGCAAATTTGGCGTGGCAAAAGGGTCTCTGTGTACTAGTGGTGTAGCTCAAGAACCTAGTCCACTATTGATGCTATGAAGATGGAGATTAAAATGGGTTTTGTTGCGGAAATCATGACAGAGAAGATAGGTGGTGTTGATGATGGTGGATGTACAAGATGAATAAAGCTGCTGAGTGTTGAATTGAAAAATGGTTTTACTATTGGCGTGGAGTTATCATCTGAGGTTTGAAACAGATGGAATTAGAGATTGAATCCGAGATAATTCTGACATCAAACAAGGAAATGGGTTTGGTGGTACTTCAATTTACAAATCGAGAGAAAATATGAAATTGAGATGGATGGAATCGTTGCTGCTGGTAGGAGGATTGATCGGTTTGTATGGTAACTTGGGTATGATTCAGAAGTGAAGTTGCAGATGTTTCATGATGAAGCTGAAGGAGGCCTGTAATGGTGGTGATAATGGTAGAGGATAAAAAATATTTTTATGAAGGTTAAAACCATAAAAGTGAAACCTAGTATCCTACCAATTGGGATACCAGCCTATATTTTTGAAACGTCTATTTTAGGAAACCATCCTATCAAAAAGTAACGTATGGAGTATATACAAGGTTTAAAAAAAAAGGTGCAATTCAGTGGCAAAGAAAGGCAATTTTAGATGGAGCTAGAATCCTGGCAGTCAAATTAATCTCTTTTTGTGGGTTTTCAGTTTGCTAATACAAAGGTGAATGGGGTAGTAGATGTACTTCCAAATAAAGGCAGAACATCTACGTCCACAATTTCTTATGAAGATTCGATACCATTTTTCTAAATCCTAGTTTAACAATTTTGACATTGTCAAAGCTTTCAATGTTTCTAATTTAAATAACTGTGTTATAACAAGAACAGAAAAAACAAACCTAACCAATTTAACCGTCGTTGGGACATCTCATATGGATTTGATCCCAAACGAGCCTGAATCTAACAGATTAGTCAATTCTTTGTAAGTTTGTTTTGGTTTTCAATCTATCTCACTTTCAAGAAAGAAAAAAAAGCGATGTAAAAGTCTTTGAATATTGCTTACACTAGTGAGGCTAGTTGTTAGGTTAAATCCAATGGAATGAATGTATAAACATCCACATCTCATGGATAATACAATGATAGGCCAACTCCAATGATACGGATGATCGTAATTTTGAATATATTTTTTCCGCTATGGAAAACCTAGATAGATATCCACAAGTCTCGACCCACATTTATTATTTTTAATTTTAGATATATTAGGTTAGGTATTTTTCATAGGTTAGGTATTGTTATTCAAAAAGGAGTTGGCGCCCATCTTGTTGCTAGGTTGCCAAACTAAGATTTGTATTAATCTAATCTTAATAAATAAACTATAAAAGTGATAATTCCATAAAAAAATTATAATATTTATTTTTTATTTTTTATTTTTTATGATATATTAAAAAACGTAAAAAAAAAATTATCATTTGGTCAAAATATAGACATATTTGTTTTCGAATAATAAAGTTTATTTAAATATTTGTTGAATCCGATCAGTAAGTGACCAGACAAAGAAAAAACAAAATCAAAAAAGTATTCCTAGATGACCTTATATCCTATCCGGCCATTCAATGTCCGGAAGGATACTCCACATTGATCTCTTCAAATTTGAGGAGTACCTGTTGGACCTTATTGATTTGTGGAGTGTTTTCTTTCTGCATTAGCAATTTTAGTCTACATCTTGTAGACTATCACAGACTTCTGGATGAAATTTTTCTCCATATAAGTTGCTCTTATAATGGACTGATTCAGGACTTAATTTTGAAAAACCGTGGTTAAATCACATGAATAAGATAGTGTTCAAGGGTTTGTTTGAACATGAAGTTAGATCAAGTTTGGATCATCCCACGCAGTTAGGCACAAATGAATTTTATTTTTTTGTTACGAACCATTAATACTTCAAATCTGCATCACCGTTTTTTTTTAAGTTAAAATCTAGTGGCTTCATATAATTGTGCGCATCAAATCGTAGCCAACCAGATTTTCTTATATAATAAGATAAAATCTAATGGCTTTATCTTTTTGCGGCAACCATCTGGCGCCTCTCATGAACTATTGTAGCAGTTAGCAGCTGGTTCAGGCTGATGTGGATTCAAGTTAAAACTTGAATTTGGAGCACATAGAGGTAAGCTTAAAAATTTCGAGAATGAGCTTCATACAAGCACATGTTAACTGCAGTTTCCTAGCAACATGCAGATTGGAATGACCATGGCCAGCCCAACCGCCTAATATTTAGAGAAATCCAGAGAGTTAGTCGGTTTATGGGTCGGATCTCTAAATATTTTAGTTAATAAATGAAAAGATGAGGGTACCCAACTTACATATCCATTGCAAACCAGAAAATATTAACGTTGCAAATTTGCTGAAATGGTGTAGTGCTAGTTCACTTAGTTTCCTCAGTATCCCTGCGCTTCCAACTTCGAAGGTCACGCACTGGTATAATTCCTTTGGATTGTATTCCAAACAGTGAAGGAACAACAAATCTGTTTGGTAGCAACTCTTTTGATTCTTTCAAGATAAAGATATCTTAAGTCATACGCAAAGGCTCTTCCGTTTAATCTAATAAACTCATTTGCCTTGTTAGATCAATCTATCCAATAACTACCAAAGTAGTTAAGTTTAGATTCGCAATCAATCAGTATAAATCTCAATGATAAACTATAAAGTGATGTCGATCTCACGCAACTAATCTATCGAATAAATATGATTCTAGTTGGATCCCAGTCGATCGAGGTTTGTGCACATACAAAGATATAAGAACTAATAAGATATCTTATTCGTCTTCAAATCTTCTTTAATCTTCAATAATAACCTGCACAACACCACTTGAATCTCCCGTGATCAATCACACATAGAACAGAGTCTGTTAACAATCACAAGATGTCTTTAGATCTAATAACAGTTCTAAAGATCCCATCGATACTTTGATCTAGTTTGAGTGAATCTTATATCAGAAGAGAAGATTCTCAAGAATAAAAAAACTAGGTGCAATCAAAGTCTTAACAAACGTTAGTCAATCAAATCAATCAAAAACTAATAACACTCCAATAATCTAGTTTCCCACCAACGGTACTCGTAGAGCTTCTTCATCCCACAGAAGTCTTTAAACGAGCGGTCGTAAGATATTTCACCTAATTAGTATAATTTCCTCTCTGATTAGGTGGATCCACCATAAACAACAAGAAATAAAGTTTGTCTGGCTCTTAGGATAGTTTGCTACAAATGCAAACTTAGGTATTCATAGACCAAAGATGTTTGGACATCAAGGAATTTCCAAAACCGGAAATATTATCAAGATATGCAATGAGTTCCAAAATCGGTTTTCTTGATTCCAATAAATGCTTGTCCAAAATTTTCGAAATCTCTCAATAGAAAATCTCCAATTAGTAAATGCACATTACTAATTTTTATTCTTCAGAGATTGCATTTAATTTCTGGTAACTAAAGCATATAAAACCAAAAACCTTAATTAAAAGATTCTTAATTTATTTCCGTACTAGATATACTTGAGTACTAAGGAATATCTTTGAACAATAAATGATAAGATTTATTGTACGTGTTTAAAGTATGTTGACATCTCTTCACTGTAAATCCTTGTTCATATTTACATGGATTTACATTCTTGGAATCAGTTATACCACACTTCGAAACAAGTTTAGAATTGGTTAACATGTATTCCAAGATAACTATGTGATTGATCAAATATCAAATCACATACATGGTTTCAATCGGTTCTACCAATCACTAGGATCGGTTATACCTCAATATGGAAATACTTGTTATCGGTCACACAAGTTACCAGAACCGGTTACATCAGTTACCAGGATCAGTTACCATATTCACATGGTATTGCTTGTGATCAGTCACACCAGTTACCAGTACCAATTATCAATTACAAGGATCGATTACACAATACTTTGTAATCGGTTACACCAGTTACTAGGATCGGTCACACCAATTACCAATATCGGTCATACCATCTCATAATGATTACTTAGGGTAAGTTACACCAATTAATGAAAACTAGTCATCCCAAATCATAAGTCAGTCTTTGTGATTAGTATACCAAGATATATAACCAAGGTTAAGATCGGTTCTACCATATCACACATATTAGACATCCAAAGATTTGCAATAAATAACTAAACCAATAAGCCTAATGATTTCCCTTTCGATTCACAAAACAAGTTCATGAATGTACGTCCTTTAAAAAAATGTTAAAATTATTTCCTATGATGAAATCTTCACGATAACCTATTCACATAATCATAACAGTATATACAAGATTATGTCAATGTCATATCTACGAAGTTCAAAAGATAAGTGTTATACTTCGTAGTCTAACTAGGATATGACATGGCACGGGCGTTGTTTAGTTCTTGTTGTTCCAACTATTAGCTATGTGACACTTGTTTAATTTAACGTTAAAAATAGGGGTACCAATTTTCTAGGGGATATATGTTTTGTCTTATATGAATTTTGGTACACCCCCAAGCAAAATGAGGCCTTTATTAGCAGTCATAATCTTATCGGCGTATATATGCACTTTATAAGTATAAGTTTTGTAGCAAATACAATATAAGTTTAGAAAGAGAAGGAAAGTTATAGCTTTAAGAGTTGTCGACATGGGATTTGAGTTTTAAAATGTTCCGTAAATGATTTTTTAAAATGGGCTTTGAGCACTTTATAGTTTTAAAATGGTCCGTAAATGATATTTTATTTGGTTCCAAGATGACGAAGAGGAACTCACGAGGAGACATCAAGGTCGCTAATATATTTAGAATGCAAGAAGCTAAAAAGTGTCGCCAAATACTTGAGAAATATCATAAAATCACTAAGAGTGCTTGACGTTAGGAATCATCAAATTGTGATTCACTATGATGGTAGGAATCATGGAACACGTTGTGTTCGTGGGTGTTTGATGTTAGAAATCATCCAAATTTAATTCAATGTGATGGTAGGAATAACATGTTGTGTTGTTGGTTGCTTCAGGACCTTGAGATTTTCTTTATTGTGCGAAAAAATAGAAAGACACAAATAATCAAATGAGTAAATGCAATGAACTAATTATGTGGAAAGGAAATAAACATGAAAAATCCAAATCCTCTGGTTTTTTTTTCTCCGTTAGTGAATAATTTGTCCAAGGCATTGATCAAATTCGACTAGATGATTAATGAACTATATGATTTTCTTACGTGTCAAGTGAATCAACTAGCGGATTTGATATTTCCATCTGCTTCCAACTCATTACTCCGCGGATTTTACATCTGTGAGTGTGGGCGAATGAATATATCGGATGCGACAGGATAGAAAAGGCCAAAGTAACATAAGAATAAAAAAAACATACCTAATTTATAAATCGATCAAATCTGAAAAAGTGGGGGTCTAACAACCACACCCAATATTTCGATTAGCAATCTGTATGGACAACTCCGAGTTACTTTCTAAAGAATCAACTAGACAGTCAGACTTAAATATCTTAAGGAGTTATTATCTCAATCTCTCAATTTGATCTTTACTCAAGAAAATACAATCTGCGAGTCTTTATCAAAGAGTGATAACTTGGATAGTACCAAAGACAAATATCCAAGTGTCAATCAATTTAAATCAACAACCAAAGAGGTCGGATATTCTAATTGATTGAACAACGCACAACCTGTATTATTTTAATTATATAACAAAATATAATGCGGAAAAGAAATAACACATACACCAGAATTTTGTTAACGAGGAAACCGCAAATGCAGAAAAACCCCGGGACCTAGTCCAGATCAAAATACACTGTATTAAGCCGCTACAGACACTATCCTACTCTAAGCTAACTTCGGTCTGGACTGTAGTTGAACCCCAATCAATCTCACACAGATCCAAGGTACAGTTATGCTCCTACGCCTCTGATCCAAGTATGATATTGCGCACTTGATTCCCTTAGATGATCTCACCCACAACCAAGAGTTGCTACGACCCAAAGTCGAAGACTTTAATAAACAAATCTGTATCACACAAAAAAGTCTATAGTAATAGATAAATTCGTCTCCCACGAATAAACCTACAAGTTTTGTTCCGTCTTTTAATAAATCAAGTTGAACAGGAACCAATTGATAAAACCAGACTTATATTCCCGAAGAACAGCTCATCTTTATCAATCACCTCATAATAGTCTTAATCGACGCAGCGAAAAAAGATATTGTGGAATCACAAACGATGAGACGAAGTGTTTGTGACTACTTTTATATCTTACCTATTGGAGATAGAAATATCAAGCCAATTATTGCAATTGTACTTATACGATAGAAACAACAAGATCATATCACACAACTATAAGAAAAGTAGTATCGGTCTGGCTTCACAATCCCAATGAAGTCTTTAAGTCGTTAACCTGGTTTTATAAGAAGATAGCCAAAGGTTAAAGGAGAATCGACTCTAGCTTAGCAAACTAGTATCACACAAAATGTGTAGGGATTAGGTTTCCCATTTGCTAGAGTTCTCCCTTATATAGTCTCTCAAATCATGGTTTGCAATCAATGTTAGCTTAGTAAAAAAGCATTTAATATTCACCGTTAGATGAAAACCTGATTAGATTCAAGCTAATATATATCAACCATTAAATCGAAAACATAGCTTGTTACACACACATGAAATGCACATTTGTAGGCTTGTGAAAACCGTACCCAAACTTGTACATTAGTTGGTTCAACAATAATTAACCAAATGGTTAGACATATGATAACTTTAATATCAACCATATTCTTTTTCACCATAACTAGTCATAATGACTCAAATGAACTAGTTAGAGAGTTGTTCAATTGCAAGGAAATCTCATGTACTACACAAGACACAATCGGACCAAAAATGATGTGATTCACTCAAATCGATTCATGAACTATAAGCCACGGTTTGCAATAGCATTCCTTAGTTTATTAAGATAAGTTCACAAACATCGTTTTTAGACATAACCTACTCAAGTTCGCGGACTTAAGTTCCCGGACGGAGTTCACAAACTCCAACAAAAATTCTCGGGTTCGAGAACTACGCCAGTTCGCGGACTGAAGTTCACGTACTACTTCGGTTTCACTTGATCAACAAAGTTCGCAAACTTCGGTTCAAGCAATAAGGACTTATACATATATGTGTTTCCATAACAATGCTTGTATCCTCCAATGGTTATATTATCTAAACTCTCATTTCAATCATTGAAATATTCTCAGAGGGCGTTATATAGTTGTTATTCACAAACTATTTTTCGTCAGAGCTATTTCCAAAATGATTGAAATATAACATGACTTTCGTCACTAGGTAAAGATGAACTTGGATAAAGCGAAAGCTTTACCAACACATATTTCGAGAAATAGATTAGCGAGATATACTCAGCTCGAAATATCACATGTGTATAATCTTAGTATGACTTTTGTCTCAAGATAGGAGATAGAGTAGATAGACTTTTGAGAGATAGATAAGTTCAAGTCTCCACATACCTTTTAGTCGATGAAGATCCAATGGTTCCTTGAGTAGTCCTTCGTCTTGTATGATGATCGCCATGGAGTTCTTGAGCTCAACCACACTTTCTATCCTAGTCCGAGACCTTAGCTATAGTAGACTAGAAATCAAGATTTTATAGTTTGATCATTAACATTGGCAAACATGCTTGAGATAGCAACGCATGCGAGTTCGACCAAGCAGTGCTATAACAATCTCCCCCTTTGTCAATTTTAGTGGCAAAACTATTAATACATATGGAATACCAAAAATATATAAATAAACTTTGTAGCTCCTATTCCACATGTCTAATCTTCAACATTACTCGAAATCTTCGTCACTTATAAGTAGTCCAATGATCCCAAAGGTTGTAAGTTTAGCATCATCGTTGTTGAAAATCCATTGCTATAACAACGAGAAAACATGAGTTCTCAATCATTGTTATACAGTGTCATAATATCATTACACGACGTCAAAGTCCAATTGCATCACAACTTTAACAACAATACTATGGTGATACTTCACTCCCCCTTAGTAAATACTCCATCTCACATGGAAACCACTCCCCCTTACATAATGATCCGAAAACCATATGTATTTGTAGCATGAACTACATATTAATTCTCCCCCCTTTTGTCAATAAAATTGGCAAAGGTACAAGAACGGGATCCTAATGAAATTTCCGTAAAAAATGGTTTATGACAAAAGGTAAATGCATATCATCTTGTTTAGATGCAATCATAAAGCTGAAGCTAAATGCATTCAATGAGTTCATAAAGATACAAGATAACCCTATAAAACTCCACAGCCGCACTCCCCACAAAGATTTGGAAATTAAGCACAAGTTTAAAAGAACTCCCCCCATAAAATGTCATTCTCAAGGAAACAACAAGAGCGACCTTAATTTCAAAAGAAAATAAGGATTTCTTTGCACTCAACAAAAATCATACAGGTATGAATTTGGAATCCAAAAAATAAATATTCAATCAGATTAACCGTAAGCGAACCATGATTAATTTGACTAAATATGCTCAACACAAGTAAACTTATAGAGACTTAATAACTCGATTATATTAATCACAAGAGAACCCATAATTAATCTAACCGGAATACATAATTAAACTAATCACAAAAGTAATCAATTTAGTTGTTTATACTCATATAAGAAAATCTATGGAGCGATGACTAAGTTAATCATAAAAACAACCAACCCAGTCGAAAATGCTCAAATATAAGACAAACTTACGGAGTCATAACTAAATAATCACACAAGATGATTAATTTATTTCAATATTCTCTACATAAGGTACCTTACGGAACACAAACTAGTTAATCACAAAAATAATCAACTTGGTTGTCTAGTGCTCAACATAAGACACATTACGGAGCCTCATAGTAATACACAAAAATATGGATCAGGGAAGATCAATTATTGCGGAATAAACAAGGATTCATTCTATGTTTTTATAACCATTTGCACAATGACATACAATAGACATAATCCGTGAATCACAAAATATTTTAACCTATCTTACATCAAAATTGACAATATAGGCTTAACTTTTGTGTTTGTCAAAAGTCTATTCATTCTTTTATCAATACTTTCATATCAATTCACGAACGACTTTACTTTTGACAAAGTATGGGACAATCAAGTTCATGGACGTAAACACACATATCCCATAACAATATTGCAATATATAAAACCATAAAGATTAATACTGCAAAAACCACCTTCCAAACAAATTTAGAGTTTAAACCAATAAATTTAAAAACAAGAAGATGAAAACATTGGACATAGGTATGTCTAATCACAATACTGGCTATTCCAAACACTATTTATTCTTCTAAACAAAATAAGAAAAATAGAAGATTTACTAGGAAATAAGACCTTTGAATAATTCTTTATCGTCCCCGAACTCCTTGTCATCAACAGCCATTGGAACATAAGGTTCTTTAAGTAGGAGTTTATATTAATAAACCTTCTAGGTTGTTGTTGTCAAACCAGGGCCTTCTGAATCTCATGAGTTTTATACACAAAAGCCTTTATTTGTTGAATCTCCTTTCGCAGCTCCTTTAACATTTCAAGAACATCAGAAAACTTCTGAGAATTTGAAGGAACATCTCTTGGCTTCCTTACATTCCTTCTTTTTCTTTTCAATGTTGGAGGCAATGGAGATTTTTATTTTTCCTTCATGATTGATGGCTTAACAATCATATTACCGTCCTTTCCATCAGAAGACATCGTACTTGGAGTTTCCATGAACGTATGGATTTGTGAGAGGAAATCACAATTAACTCAACAAGTAGTCTTGAGATAAAAAGAGGTATTGAGAAGGAAAAGGAATGTAGGGTTTGAAACCTTTTAAACCGGTTCGTTAATGACCAACCGTCAACCCTGTGAAGAGTGGAACTGTCGATAATACCCTCTCTCTTTTTTGATAGACAAAAGAAAAACTAAAAAAGAAGAAATAAACTTTTCTTAAAGCCCGAGAGGTACAAATCATTGTCTCTTTTGATCAGGCACATGAGACAAGATTCCAAAGACAACACAATCAAGTTGAGTTGTGGTGACTAACAATTTGTCTACCATCTTCCTCTAGAGAGGAATCCACATACCTATGTCTATCAAAACGACTTGACCATACTTTATTTTCTAATGGTCTTGTTTTATCCTTGGAAACTAACTTCTTAGATGAAGATAAAATCTTACATACCTCAGCGGTCTTCTGAGCAAGTTTAAGCTTTCTTGCTAAATGATTTGCTCTTCGTTGAAGTTTGTTGACGTGCCTTTGCTTGTGTTTGGTAACACTTTAAAAGTTCATGACCCTTTAATGAACAATATGAACACATCACACTTGGATAAAAATCAGGCTTCTGAGATGTGCAAGCAACTAGGCACATAGTAGAACCTGAAATATTATAAACCGTGTTTCCAAAGAATGGGTCAACTTTGTTTTCCAGAATAGTTGGATTATATTCTGAAAGAATATCAAGATTGATATGTGTATTGCTACAATTATCAAAATCAATATTTTCATCAATAAGTGCAACACTTGATTTCTCGTCTTTATTAGAGTCATAATTGTCAGACATTTCATTAAGAGTTGCATCAAGCCCTTTGTTCCCAGTGTATTTTCTCCGATTTGGACACTCGTTTGCAAAATGACCAATTCCCTTACACGTAAAGCACTGAGGCATATCCTCATCTTCAGTTTCATCAATATCCCTATTTTTAGGAGGAACACGATTATGAGGCTTGACTGATGCCTTATGCTTATCTCTGGTGAACTGTTTACCTCTCTTAAGCAGAAGATCACTAAACTGTCTTGTGATCATTGAGACTGATTTGTCAAGATCTTCATCTGATGAATCTGTCTCAGAGTGATCATCTTCAGAGATATACACTTTTTTACTTTTATCAAGTAATTTAGTGTCTTTCAGTGCTTTGAACGCAATATCCTTAGATTTGGACGAATGTTCATGATCAAAGATCTTAAGCTTTCCAACCAGCGTAATTCTGGAGAGAGTATCAAGGTTATTTCCCTCAATGATGGCATGCTTCTTAGAAACGTATCTAGATGGCAGAGATCTGAAAAATTTTATCACAATGTCCTTTTCAGGAATAGTCTTACCCAATGCAAAAGATGCGTTAACAATTTTAGACACTTATTGATTAAACTCATCAAATGCTTCTTCATCTGCCATACAAAGGTTTTCCCAATCGGAATTAAGATTTTGAAGTCTAGCTTCCTTTTCACTGGAATTACCTTCGAATACAGTTGCTAGTATATCCCAAGATTCTTGCGACTTAGTGCAATTAGACACATGGTGCTGAAGATTTGGGGTAATGGCATGTATGATGGCATTCAAACTGTCAGAGTTTTGATTTGCATCAAGAATCTCGGCAGGGGTGTATTCACCAATATTCTTTGGAATGTTTACACCTCCAACTGCCTCAACGGGAGCATCATATCCATTAACAACATATACACATGATTGGAAATCACGTGCTTGAAGAAAAGCTCGCATAACAATTTTCCACCATAAGTAATTAGAGTCGTAGAAGACTGGTGGTACGTTAATTGAGATAACACCTCTGTGCATAGAGTCAGATCGCTACAAACACATACTTGTAAGGTATTGAACGTGTTTTCCTGCCCTGATACCAATTGAAAAAGTGGGGGTCTAACAACCACACCCAATATTTCGATTAGCAATCTGTATGGACAACTCCGAGTTACTTTCTAGAGAATCAACTAGACAGTCAAACTCAATCAATAGAAAATATCTTAATGAGTTATTATCTCAATCTCTCAATTTGATCTTTACTCAAGCAAATACAATATGCGAGTCTTTATCAAAGAGAGATAACTTGGATGGTACCAAAGACCAATATCCAAGTGTCAATCAATTTAAATCAACAACCAAAGAGGTCATATATTATAATTGATTGAACAACACACAACCTGTATTATTTCAATTATATAACAAAATATAATACGAAAAAGAAATAACACAGACACCGTAATTTTGTTAACGAGGAAATCGCAAATGCAAAAAAACCCCGGGACCTAGTCCATATTAAACATACACTGTATTAAGCCACTACAGACACTAGCCTACTCCAAGCTAACTTCGGTCTGGACTGTAGTTGATCAATCTCACATTGATCCAAGGTACAATTATGCTTCTACGCCTTTGATTCCAGCAGGATACTGTGCACGTGATTCCCTTAGATGATCTCACCCAAAACCAAGAGCTGCTACGACCCAAATTCGAAGACTTTAATAAACAAATTTGTATCACACAGAAAAGTCTACAGTAATAGATAGATTTGTCTTCCAAGAATAAACCTATAAGTTTAGTTTCGTCTTTTGATAAATCAAGGTGAACAGAAACTAATTGATAAAACCAGACTTATATTCCCGAAGAACATCTCAACTTTATTAATCACCTCACAATAGTCTTAATCGACGCAGCGAAAAACTATATTATGGAATCACAAACGATGAAACGAAATGTTTGTGACTAATTTTATATCTTGACTATCAGAGATAGAAATCTCAAGCCAATTATTACAATTGTACTCATATGATAGAAACATCAAGATCATATCACATAACTACAATAAAAATAGTATCGGTCTGGCTTCACAATCCCAATGAAGTCTTTAAGTCGTTAACCTGGTTTTAGAAGAAGAAAACCAAAGGTTAAAGGAGAATCGACTTTAGCTTAGCAAACTAGTATCACACATAATGTGTGGGGATTAGGTTTCCCAGATGCTAGAGTTCTCCCTTATATAGTCTCTCAAATCATGGTTTGCAATCAATGTTAGCTTAGTAACAAAGCATTCAATATTCACCGTTAGATGAAAACCTGATTAGATTCAAGCTAATATTTATCAACCGTTAGATCGAAAACATAGCTTGTTACACACACATGAAATGCACATTTGTAGGCTTGTGAAAACCGTACCCAAACTTGTACATTATTTGGTTCAACAATAGTTAACCAAATGGTTCAACAATAGTTAACCAAATGGTTCGCCATATGATAACTTTCATATCAACCATATTCTTCTTCACCATAACTAATCCAAATGACTCAAATGAACTAGTTAGAGATTTTTTCAATTACAAGGAAATATCATGTACTACACAAGACACAATCGAAGCAAAAACGATGTGATTCACTCGAATCGATTCATGAACTATAAAGCCACTGTTTTCAATAGAATTCCTTAGTTTATTAAGATAAGTTCACAAACATCGTTTTTAGACATAACCTACTCAAGTTCGCGGACTGGGTTCGTGGACTTAAGTTCCCGGACGGAGTTCACAAACTCTTGCAGAAATTCTCGGGTTCGAGAACTACGCCAGTTCACGGATTGAGTTCGTGGATTGAAGTTCACGTACTACTCTGGTTTCACTTGATCAACAAAGTTCGCAATCTTTGGTTCAAGCAATAAGGACTTATAAATATATGTGTTTCCACAACAATGCTTAAATCCTCCAATGGTTATATTGTCTAAACTCTCATTTCAATCATTGAAACGTTCTCAAAGGGCGTTATATAGTTGTTATTCACAAACTATTTTTCGTCAGAGCGATTTCCAAAATGATTGAAACATAACATGACTTTTATCACTAGGTAAAGATGAACTTGACTAAAGCGAAAGCTTTACCAACACATATTTCGAGAAATAGATAAGAGAGATATACCCAGCTTGAAATATCACATGTGTATAATCTTATTCTATATAGTAATACGACTTTTGTCTCAAGATAGGAGATAAAGTAGATAGACTTTTGAGTGATAGATAAGTTTAAGTCTCCACATACCTTTTAGTCGATGAAGATCCACTGGTTCCTTGAGTAGTCCTTCGTCTTGTATGATGATCTCCATGGAGTTCTTAAGCTTAACTACACTTTCTATCCTAGTCCGAGACCTTAGCTATAGTAGACTAGAAATTAAGACTTTATAGTTTTGATCACTAACATTGACAAACATGCTTGAAATAGCAACGCATGCTAGTTTGACCGAGCACTACTCTAACAAAATCGATTATTGATGATGAATTAATGAAATTCTATTGTTCCTTTATTGTTCATCGGTCTATCTTTCTCTTCATAGTTTTCAATGAGAGAAAGAACATTAGGTTTTTCTTTCTTTTTGGATCGTCTTTCAAATACATGGTGTTCAAATTACATAACTCCATAGTTAACTAAAGCTTTAATTTCAATCGTATAATCTTCTTTAACTACCTAAATTAGTTGTAAATAATAATGTGGACCTATCGACCACAGAACAATTGCTTAAGAAGTTTCAAGAAATTGCAGATAAAGATGCGCAAATCGAAGTAAAAATGTCGGGATTCATCATTTTTACCACCGGTTCTTGTTAGGTAGGACTTGATTTTAATATCCATAAGTAATATTATAATGATCGTGTGTCTCACTTAAATAATGGATTATATTTGAACAGTAGCCTTGATGATGAGAAAAGGAATATCATTAAAAAGAAAATTAATAGTAGCGATAGAAGATATAATGAGTATATAATAGTATACCCCAATCAATTCGATATTAACCAATTCAAGATACACCTTGTGTGATGTAATATAAACATGAACTGTCAAGAATATGACAACTACAATATGTACGCTTGGTATATAATATAAGTTCGAAACCAGACCAAACTATGGTATCAAACCAAGTGTTTGACTTATGCACTAATGTATTTACTTCAATTATAAAGACAAATCAATATAATAGTAAGTAAAGTATATCACATGACACACAAAATTTTGTTAACGAGGAACTGCAAATGCAGAAAACCCTGGGACCTAGTCCAGTTTTGAACACTGTCAAATTTAAGCCACTATATAAAGACTACAACCAACTTCGTATAGTTGAGACAAAGTAAACTACCTATAAGTTACTATGTTCCTTTAGTATTGTTAGAGCACTGCTCGATCAAACTCACAAGCGTTGCTATCTCAAGCTTGTTGTCAAGTTTAGTTATCGAAACTATAAGTTTTGATTATAGTTTACTTATAGCTAAGTCTCGGATTAGGATAAAAAGTGTAGTTGAGAATTATACTTCACGACGTTCATCAAATGAAGACGGAGAACTACTAAGGAGACATTGTGGAAATTCATCAACAAAAGGTATGTAGAGACTTGAACTCATCTATCACTCAAAAGTCTATCTACTCTATATCTCTTATTGACACAAAAGTCGTATAACTATATAGAATTCAATTATACACATTTGATATTTCGAGCTGAGTTAACTCGCTTGCATATTTCTCGAAATATGTGTTGGTAAGCTTTTGCTTTAACCAAGTTCATCTTATATTTTTGACGAAAGTCAAAAGATGATCATGTGAAAATCACCTGGTAACATCTTACATGATTTGTGTGAGACAGTCATTTGATGTAGACTCGGAATATTTCATATTGATCATTCGATCACTTGAAAATTTCTTTGAAGCTATAATAGTTTGTGTGAGACATCTATTGCCTTCTTCCGAGAATGTTTCAATGATTGAAATGAGAGTTTAGAACAATTGGATATAAGCATAGTATGCGTACTTGCATATATGTAATCCAAGTCCGGGAACCATGGTATGCATACCCGTATGCATACTTCTTGGTTTGGTGAAAGTCTGGGAACCTTGTACGCGTACTGGCGCGAGGTTCAGGTTCGGGAATTTCTGCTGAGTTTGGAAGGTATGTGTACCAGTTCGCGTACTACGAACCCAAACTTAGTCCGGCCATTTAGGTATGCGTACTCTTTTGCATACCTGAGTGGATAATGTTTTAAAATCGGTTTGTTCATGAACTAATACATTTATATAATAAGGAATGCAATCTTTTGCAAATCGTGGCTATAATGTTCATGACCTTGATTCGAGTGAATCAAAATCGACTTTGCTTCAATTTTTTCTTGTATACTTCTATGAGAATATAAGCAATTAAACAACTCTAGAACTAGTTTCATTTGAGTCATTTGAACTAGTTATGGTTAAGATAAATAAGGGTGATATGAAAGTGTTCATATGGTTAACATCGGTTAACTGTTGTTGATCTAGCAAAGGTGCACACGTTTATGTACGGTTACTCATATCTAAATGAAGTCACTTTTCATTTTTGTGTAACAAGCTAAGTTCGATCCAATGGTTGAAAGATATTGGATTGAGTCTAATCAGGTTTTCATCTAACGGTGAATATTGAATGCTTTGTTACCAAGGTAACATTGATCGAAAACCCTGATTTGAAGACTATATAAAGGAGAACTCTAGCAACTGGTAAACCTAATCCCCACACCTCATGTGTGATACTAGTTGCGACTATCACGAAACCCTATAGGTTAACGACTTGAAGACTTCATTGGGATTGTGAAGCCAGACCTAACTATTTTCTCTGTAGTTGGGTATTCTTATCTTGTTGTTTTCTATCGTGATTGAGTACTATATTCTCTAAGATTTGCTCGATATTTAATCTCCGATAGTCACAAACATATTCGTCTCATCGCTTGTGATTCCATAATATCTTGTTTTGATACCATACGATTAAGATTATTGTGAGGTGATTGATATTTCTAGGCTGTTATTCGGGAATATAAGTTCGGTATATCAAAAGATGAAACAAAACTCAAAGGTTCTTGTTCACCTTCATTTATCAAAAGATTGAATAAAAATCAAAGGTTTATCTGTGGGAGACAAATTTATCTATTCAATAGACTTTTCTGTGCGAGACACATTGGTTTATCAAGTCTTTGACTTTGGGTCGTAGAAACTCTTAGTTGTGGGTGAGATCATCTAAGGGAATCAAGTGTGTAGAGTCCTGCTAGGATTCAGAGACGTAAGGAACGCGGTTGTACCTTGATCAGTGTGAGATTGCTTAGGGATCAACTACATTCCATTCCGAAGTTAACTTGGAGTAGGCTAATGTCTATAGCGTCTAAATACAGTGTGGTGTTCAAATCCGGACTGGGTCCCGGGGGTTTTCTGTATTTGCGGCTTCCTCGTTAACAAAATTTCTGGTGTCTGTGTTATTTATTTTTCGCATTATATTTGTTTATATAATTGAAATATCATAGATTGTGCGTAGTCAATCAATCAGATAATCCAAACTTTGGTTGTTGATATAAATTGATTGATACTTGAACATTGGTCTTTGGTACCATTCAAGTTGTTTCACTTAATAATCAGGCTCACGGATTTCTATCTGTTTGATTTGCTGATTACATTGTAAAATAGAGATACAAATCTTGGATATATTTTCATTGATTGAGTTTGACTGTCTAGTTTATTCTCTTGGAATTATATTGGAGTTGTCCATACAGATTGATAAGCGAAATATTGGGCGTGGTTGTTAGACCCCCGCCTTTTTAATTGGTATCAGAGCAGGAAAACACGTTTAAGACCTTATAAGTCTGTGTTTGTAGAGATCTGAATCTATGGACAGAAGTGTTATCTCTGATAAACGTATCACCAGAAACAAAAGTTCCGTTTTTATGAAATCTATTAAAGAAAAAGATTTTTCAATCTCAAATATAGATGAACCTAGTGTTCCAACGAAACATGCTTGCATTGACAAGTGTTATCCCGATTACCTTTGAAACGAGTCTGACTATGTTGAAGAAAGTGATGCATCCGAAGAGAGTAAACTGATTCTAAATCTTGTTAGAATCCAGGCTGATATATCGGTTGAAAAACAACGTCAATACTCTTATTGGTATAATAAATGTTTGTGACTCTGAATTAAAGATCGTTTTCTCTTCACGAACCTTACTCGATGAGAAACTCAAAAAGGATGCCTTGGAAATTGAACAACTTTTGAGTAAATTCTCTATTCAAGGATGTTCTAAAGAGTCCACTATACTAACTACTTCTGACTCTACTACAAAAAATTTAGTTCCAAAAGCAAAGTTGAAATCCCTTCCTATAGATAAAGAAGTGCCTGGTTCTTCCATTAATCATGGATTTACCTCGTCTCATGGAAGGAAGAAATCTTCTAATGATGTTTCTAATGCTACACACTCTAATCACTCAGGTGATCAGAAAGTATGTCTTTTTTGTAATTCAAAAGGATATGTTCAACGGAAGAGCAAACTGAAGTCGAATGACAATTACCTTGGACGACTTCAGCATACCTTGTATTTAATTATCAAAGGTGTAACTTACATTCATATGTCTAAACCTATTGGTTATAGTACTCTCCATGTGAATTCTCCTGGAAAAGTCAGTTCAAATTGCTTATCGAACGTTCGAACCAATTGTAGCATTAATACAAATCGTTCAAGGTGAACTCAGAAAGATCCCTCTCAACCTAATGTAATAAATGATGTTCAAGATGTGAAAAAGGTTCCTATATATGGAAGCAACGGTGATCAGAAAGTATGATAATTTTTCACATCAAAAAGGATTATTTCTTATAATTGGATGGAAAAAGAGACTCAACCGTGAACACCATTCACTTAATGAGCTTAAGGCTCATACTTATGTTAATTAATCACAATGATTGAATGCTTACTCATAAAAAAATCCTGTTGAGTAAGATTTGCTAATAATATAATATACTTTCGGCAAAAAATGCTTTCTGTTTAGTTGAGTTATTTTGTTATCGTCAATAACTAAACTATTGTCCACAGATAGCCTTGCCTAAGTATTAGTTATGTCTCAAGAATCTCGTCGATTTTTTGTTGTTGTTTTAACTATGTTGCTTGCTACTCTTGTGCTATAAATTGTTTCTCCGTGGAGATATAAAATTTATTAATCCAGAATGTGTGAAAGAAAATTTTCATGTAGCAAAATTATTCTGTTGAGTCTTAAGGTACTTCTCGTTTTTTATTTTGATTTTTGATTTTTTTCGTACGGATACTCAGTTACTTTTCACGAACTGTCTTTAAAAACCCTAAAATTTACCTTCCCTATGAAACCATTTAAATACAAAACCTATTTAGTCACGTACGTGTACTCTACGTTATTGTTGTTTTGTCAAGAATTTCTTCACCTTTCCGCACTGGAGGTTTTGCAAGAGGTTTTCTTGATAAAGGTATTGATTTAGAGTCCAAAGGGAGGAAGAAAAGAACCTTAGTAGAAAATGATGATCAAAATCCTAATTCCTTATGCTACTATTCCATACTCATCGGGATGTTGAAAATGAGGATATGGTTTCCGCTGAAGTGGTTCATGATTTTCTTAAATACTTTGAGGAAGCAAAATTGCAACTCGTTGATACTATGAAGGGTCTTGATGTGTTAATAAATGAGTTGAAAAAGGTTAATTCTGACATTGTTCTCATGAAGACACATGTTAAAGATTTTCTCAATGAGGATAGCTTCTCTGAAGAAGCAGTGGATGTTGTCAATCACAAGCTCAATGGATTCAAGACTCGTGGGGGTTCCGGAAGTGATCTTTGATTTGCATTCACGGTCGGTTTTTGATTTTTTAGAGTTTTTTTGTTATTATGTCTAGGAAACTTCTTATGAGAATTTGTTCTTGTGTTTTAAGAAGGATAACTAGGGTTTGTAATAGCCATTATTGTGAGTACACATATCTATTTCCAACGATTTTCATCTTGCGATGTTTTTAGATTTATTTATTTAAATTCTAAAGCTTATTTAGAAGATGAGTTTGTAGTATTAATCTTTATGGTTTTATATATTGCAACTTATTATGGGATATGTGTGTTTGCGTCCGCGAACTATGATTTTCCCATATTTTCTCAAAAGTTAAGTCTTTCATATGTCATTATGCAAATATTGAATGAACTTTTTTTTACAAAGATTAAGTCTATTACATGTCTCTATGAAGATATTGATGAAAAATAGAATGAATCTTTGAATATTCTGCAGTATTGGTCTTTCCCTAATCCACATCTTTGTGTATATACTATGTGGCTCCGTAAGTTCTCTTATGTGAGCATTTCCGATTAAATTAATTATGGGCTCTCTTGTGGTTAATTTAATTGAGTAATTTGGATACAAATTCATGTTTCATGGTTATTTGTTAAGGTCCAAAGAAATCTTTGTTTTCTTGTGACGATAAGGTCGCTCTTGTTGTTCTTTTGGGAATGACATTTTATGGGGGAGAGTTCTTAATTGAACATGTGCTTAATTGCCAAATCTTTATGGGGAGTGCGGTTGTGGAATATTATAGGAGTTTTCTTGTATCTTTATTAACTCCTTGATGAATGCATTTAGTTTCGGCTATATGATTGCATCTAAACAAAGTTGATATGTTGTTCACTTTTAGTCATGAAGTATATATATGAAAATTTCATTAGGATCCCACTAGTTTTCGTACCTTTGCCAATTTTTGTCGGAAAAAAGGAGGAGAATTAATGTGTAGTTCACACTACAAATACATATGGTTTACGGATCATTATGTAAGTGGGAGTGGTTTTCATGTGAGATGAAGTATTGATTAATGGGGAGTGATACATATCACCATAGTATTGTTGTCAAAGTTAGTATACAATTGGACTTTGATGTTTTGTAATAATACTATGACACTGTATAACAATGATTGAGAGAAAATGTTTTCTCATTGTTATAGCTACGGATCTTCAACAACTATGATGATGCTGGAAAGAGATGAACACATTCGGTGTTCATTTCTTTAATCACTAGAGTTTAATTACAAATTGGAAAATAAAAAGTACAATTTGACGAAATTAAAGATTAACGGAAGACGAGTAATGTTAAAGAACCATGGAAATCAGGCATTTGGATTGAGATCTACAAATTTTATTTATTTTGTATTCCATATGTATTGATAGTTTTGTCACTAAAATTGACAGGGGGGGGGGGATTGTTAAAGATTTTACAAACCCAAAATTGAGAGTATCATAAAAGTGATGGAGATTTGATACGTAAATTTCGGTCAAACTCTGCATCAAACAAATTGAATAAACAAACGTTTGTTATCTTAAGCTTATTGTCAAGTTTAGTTGTCAAAACTATAAGTCTTGATTTCTAGTCAGATTAGGATAGAAAGTGTAGTTGAGCATTAGACTTCACAGTGTTCATCGAATGAAGACGAAGAACTACTAAGGAGAGCTTGTGGAACTTCATCAACAAAAGGTATGTGGAGACTTGAACTCATCTATCACTCAAAAGTCTATCTACTATATCTCCTATTTGAGACAAAAGTCGTATAACTATATGGACTCAATTATACACATTTGATATTTCGAGCTGAGTTTAACTCGCTTACATATTTCTCGAAATATGTGTTGGTAAGTGATAGGTGTAGAATACACCTAATTTACTATCTAGTAGTTTATGCTTTCTTTGCTATTTCTCTTGTAAATTATGTATTTTACGTGTGTTTTTGAGTTATTAGGTACTCTGGAGTCTCACGGAGGAAAAGAAGAAGAAATCACCAAATTTGAGCAAAAAAGGTAAAAAGGTCATTTCAGGGGCAAACATTGTATGGAGCCCAATAAAGGTTAAGGGGTAACTCTGTTTTGAAGTTTTAAAGACAGACTAATCAAGGTTAAGGGGCTGCCATCTGGCTAGCCCTTATCAGAAGTGACATCCTATTATGGGCACCCAGTTGGGTGGTTCTTATCTTGGGCGAAAATAGCCATCAATGATTAACCTAACCCTAAAATCGATATTCTTCCCCCTTTTCTCTCATTCTTTCATTCTGTTACTCAGTTGATGCAGCTGCTTGTGAATTTGAGAAAGTTTGCGAAACTAAGAAGAACAACAGCTGATGTTATCAAATCCATTCGAAATGCAAAGAAATTTGATGAAGGAACTAAGAAGATTCACTGGATAGAAGCAATTAGGGTTTTGCAATCAATTCAAAAAGGTTAGGGTTCTTGGTGGAAGAAAGAGATGGGTTTGAGCTCCTGAATGTCGAGATGAAATTGTTGTTGTAGATGGGTTTGATACAATGGAAGTGATTAAGGAAGTGAATCAAGAACAGGGTTGTAGATGGAGTTTAAAGCAGCTAGATGGAATCGACAGGGCTATTGTATGCTATAATGGAACGAGATAAGTCTGTGAAATCTGGTGGAGGAATTGAAGAAGTGTAGTGTGGGGTCGAAATTGGTGGATTGATGAGGTGAATCTGTGTGATTATGCTATTGATTCAGGGAGAAGAGCTTAAAATGGGTTTGTGGCTGCTGAGAAATTGAAGTTAGATCAAATTATGTTGGAAGATGCAGTTGTGCTATTGGAGATTGAAGCTAATGAGGAGTATCAGAAGTTGTACAAAGATGCTGCAAATTGGAAGACGCTGGTGGAGTTTGAACTAAGACTGGGTCGATTTATGAACAGAAAAGATACAGGTGGTACTTGTTCATTGGAGCTGAGATGGGTCTGTTGGGAAGAAACTAGTTGGTACTGCTAAACTCAGAGATGAATGGTACTTGTGTAGTTCAGGAATGGAGGAAGAAATCGAAGTGGGTTTGTATCAGATGGGGTTGATGGAGTGAATGAGATGGATCGAGGTGAAGTGGAGTTGCAGAATTACAAGATAATGGAGCTGCAGTAAGGCTTAAACTGAGAATGAAAGAGGGTGCAAGAAATAACAAGTGGTAGCTGCAATGGTGGAAGAAATGCAAGTGCAAGTACTGGTGCTCTACAATTAGAGCTGTTGAATGTATGGCAGCTGCAGCTGAGTGCAATTCAGTGATGGAGTAGCAGGTGGAGTTGTTGTAGCTGAACTGAGATGTTGGCCTGAGCACAACTGAGCTGTGCATTAACATGGCACATGGAGCTGGTGTTGGAATTGCAAGGAAAGTTATGCAGTGTAGCTGAATGACAGAGCACAACCATCTTGGATGTGAAGCACAATGATGGTGTGGCAGGGCCATTATGGCTGGAAAGGATTGCAACTGAGTTAGCCTGGAAACTCAGCCCAGTCAGGCGAGTTTGACCCGAGCTGACTGAGTAGTTTGACTCGTTGACTAATGGTAGACTGACGCTTGACCTCTTTGACTGTTAGTCCTAACGGTGGACTGACGGAATATTCCGTCGACGGAGAAGAATTTTCAGGTGGACGACGACGACAAATTTCGGCCAACTTCCGGCCAAAAACACAGTTTTCCGGCGAGCAAAATTACAGAATTTTGGGTGGACTTCTCTCATGTGTGTGAAGACTTAGAATTGGGAATTGGATGAAAACTTGGAAGTTTTGGAGAATTGGACTAGAAATTGGAATATGGCTCAAATTGGGAAAGTGGTGTTCTTTTAGAATGAGGATTCTTTTCCTACAAAGACATGGAGAGTATTGAAGCCTATAAATAAAGGAGTTCTCTACAACTTTTTACACACATCTACTTTGGATAAGGAGTTAAAGTGTGCAAGGATTGGAGGAAGGAGCAACCATCATCTTTTCAATAAGTTTTTCTTTCTTCCTTAAATTATTATTATTATTGTGTGAACTCCAAATTATGAGTAGCTAATTTTCTTATTGATTGAGGATGAATTCGTAGTTCTTAATATATGGTTTGAGTTTTGTTTCAATTATACTTTGAAGTTTTTCATATGATTATCGTTTGTTTTTACTAATATTAGTGTTTATGCTTGATTGATAGGTCGTTTGGGTGGCCAACTAAATTGATTTGTTAATTAATCTAAAGCTAGTGAAAGTTAGGGGATAAGTAATCGTTTCTTGACTATTTACATAAGTAGAAAACACAAGACCTTGCGGAGGGATTTCGTGGAGCAATTGTGTGTAAAAACAACGTTAGCAAGCGGACCTTGATCTAAGAGTTTAACTACTAATATCAACCTAATAAATTCATGAATCTTAATGCGTTTAACTAAATTACATCTTGGGTGATCTACTACTAGGTGGTTTGGTGAATAGAATCCGGTAGGCGAGAACTTCCGTATCCGGTGAAATAAGGGATTTTGGGGTTAGCACTGATCTAGCTGCTATACCTACGGTTGGTGATAATCTATGACTAATAACAAGTGGAAAAGAACATAACTTTAATCATTGTTTTGTAGCGAAGAAGGATTCCTTGATCTATTTTCTCTTATTGAATTCAACTTACACTTTGTTTATTTCTTTTGCTTTATAAGTTTTACAACCAATACCCCCCTTTTGTGACAATTTTACAACTAATAATCTCTTGCTCCTCGTGGGATCGATCTTGACTACCCTATATTACTTATTAATTAGGTAGTGAAACATTAATTAATTTATTGTGGTTACGACACGCATACAAATTTTGGCGCCGTTGCCGGGGAGCAACGGACGATTTTAGTTGTTTTTATTTTTCTTTTTGATTTATTCTTGCTTTGTTAGATTCTATACCGTATCTAACTTAGTTTTGTGAACCTTGTTGTAGGTGCTATATCTTTGGTGAATGCTTAAAAAGGGAAGACCAAGTCCAATACGTCTTCGATCCGGCACTCAACTAAAGGATTTCATTCGAGCGGTTAACACTCCGCTTCCTCGTTCTACATCAAGTGAATTCGCAGATTCGGACATTGAAGAAGAGGTAATGGGTGATCGTACACTCAAGGACCTAGCTTCTCACAAGCTCGATACACAACAATGGTGTATCCAAACTAACTCAACTTTCGAGATCAAGCCGGGGTTGATTAGAGAATTACCAAAGTTTCATGGAATGGTGAATGAAGACCCAAACAAACATCTTATGGACTTCAACACCATAGTCACGGCCATGCTTCCACCGAATACTAATGCGGATGGAGCAATGTTGAAGGATTTTCCGTTCTCTTTAGCGGGCAATGCTAAGGAATGGTTGTATTATTTTCCTTCCGAAAGTATCACAACATGGAATGGGATGAAGAAAATTTTCCTCGAGAGATATTTTCCCGCATCAAAGGCTACTCAAATTCGCAAAGAAATTTGTGGGATAAAGCAACATGTGGGAGAGTCATTATATGAATGTTGGGATCGGTACAAGTGGTTGGTGGAAAGTTGTCCACAACATCAATTTAGTGACGCCATGATAATCCAATACTTCTATGAAGGTATCCAAACAAGTGATCGATATCTTCTTGACGCCGCCAGTGGTGGTGCACTAGTGAACAAGACGGTGGCCGAAGCTACCGAGTTGATTGAAAGTATGGCGGCAAACTCACAATAATTCTATGCAAGAGGTGATTCAATGGTTAAGTTGGTGCATGAAGTTAGTGACTCGTCTTCACAATCCGATCAACAGTTAAACAACATAGAGAGGGTAGTGCAACGGTTGGCCACGGTAATTATTCCGAATGATGAAACCGAACAAGTAAATGCTTTATATCCAAATCAAAGTCCAAGGTACGATCCATACTCAAATACTTACAATCCCGGTTGGAAGGATCATCCCAAATTTAGCTATGCAAACAAGCAAGCGGCGGATCCTAATCCATATGCGCAACAAGGTGGATTCCAACAATCACGTTTCCAACCTCAACAACAACAATTCCAACCACAACAAGTCAATGAGCAAGATTCTTCGAATAATGACAAGTGGAATGTGATAATGCAAAGCATGCAAGGTCTCACTTCTATGTTACAACAAACCCAACAAAAGACCGATTCGACAATCAAGGATTTACAAACTCAAATGGGACAATTGGAAACCGATATGAACTTAATGAAATCTCAAGCATCCACAAAGCTTCCTTCGCAACCAATTGTGAATCCAAGAGAGAATGTGAGTGCGGTTACTTTAAGAATGTTGGAATATTTTCAACTGCACTAAGGGGGGTCCAGAATGGGTACAATATCTTGTAGAAGGTAGTAAGAATGAAATTCTTAGTGTTACTAAATATGTTATGCATGTTGACGATGACCCTAAAACTTATGCTGAGGCTATGAGTTCCAGATATGCTAGTTTCTGGAAAGAGTCTATCAATAATGAAAAGAACTCACTTTTGACTAACGGTACTTGGATATATTGTGATTTACCTCCAGGCGTAAAGCCTATTGGATGTAAATGGATATTCAAAAGAAAGATGAATGCCGATGGTACCTGATAAGTTTAAAGCCAGATTAGTTGCTAAGGGTTATAAGCAAAAACATGGAATTGATTACTTTGATACATATGTTCATGTTGCTCGCATCTCTTCAATTTGTTGTTTAATTGCACTTGCTTCTATTCACAAGTTAATTATTCATCAAATGGATGTCAAAACTGCTTTTCTAAATGGTGATTTAGAAGAAGAGATATATATAGAACAACATGAAGGTTTCGTATTGGCAGGCCAAGAAAAGAAGGTTTGCAAGTTGGTCAAATCTCTTTATGGCTTGAAGCAAGCTCCCATGCAATGACATGAGAAGTTTGACAAAGTGGCTTTGACATATGGTTTTGTTGTTAATGATGCAGATAAATGTATCTATAGTAAGCATGATAGTTCTGTATGTGTAATTATATGTTTGTATGTTGATGATATGCTTATTTTTGGATCTGACATATCTCGTATTGAAGAAACAAAGAAGTTTCTTAGTTCTAACTTTGACATGAAGGATTTAGGAGAGGCTGATGTGATCTTAGGAATCAAAATCCTAAGAAAGGGAAATGAGTTGGCTTTAAACCAATCTCATTATATTGAGAAATTTCTCAAGAAGTATGGTCATTTTGATGACATCCCAGCCGTCACTCCTTTAGATCCTAATGTAAAGTTAAAGAAGAACACTAGACGTGCTCACGCACAACTTGAATATTCCAGTGTTATTGGAAGTCTTATGTATGCCATGCATTGCACAAGACCGGACATAGCCCAAGCAGTGGGATTACTATGTCGTTTTTCAAGTAACCCAGGAGTTGAACACTGGAAAGGAATTTCAAGAGTGTTGGCTTACTTGAAAGGAACCATTGATTATGGTTTGCATTACCAAGGCTATCCCGTTGTATTAGAAGGATACAGTGATGCAAATTGGAATGATGTAGAATCCAAATCCAAGTCGACTAGTGGATGGATATTTATATTAGGAGGTGTTGTTGTGTCTTGGAGTTTCAAGAAGCAAACCTGCATTTCTGATTCAACAATGTTGTCAAAATTGATAGCACTTACGGATGCATGTAAGGAAGGAGAATGGATTAGAAACTTACTTGAGGAGGTCCCATTTTGGAAGAATCCAACTCCTACAATCTTGATTAATTGTGATAATCATGCTACAATTTTTAATGTCTCTAACAAGACATATAATGGGAAGTCAAGACATGCAAGTCTTAGACATCAAATTGTGAGACAACTACTAAAAAGGGGAGTAGTTTCGGTTAACTTTATTGAATCAAAGAAGAACTTGGCAAACCCATTCACAAAGAGTCTACCAAAAGCAGTGTTTTTAATAAAATGTGGGGAAATGGGACTAAGGTCTGTGAATGAAAGTTGACCCCCATAGCAGAAACCCAACCTATGTTTTGAAAAAGATAGACAAGGTTCAATGTGGTACCAACAAGTTATGGAAGTGGTCATGATGCACAAATAATAAACTTCCCATTTCAAATTAGTGCAATGGTTCTGCAAGAAAATTAGGGATGGATGAAAATCCTTAATAAGTCTAATTTTTACAAGGTGTCTCGCAGAAACACCTTCGAGACTTACCTATATGAGTATGGAAATCAGGACGTTTCCTAAGAGAAAAAGACCGTTCTCTGAGAGACTCATGAATACAGGATAAGCACATGGCCATTAATGTGCTGGCTACAGAACATATAATCACAGGAATCAGTATGTGTTGAGATTCCGGTTCTATCATATGGGGTACTTGGTTCAAGACTGGTTTCACCACTGAACCCCGATAAGGCTTTGAATTTCTTACACTAAGTGAAGGTTCAAATCCAAAAGATACCTATCATTTATGTGATGTTTTCTACGAAGATGCTTATTTCCCAACTAAGCTAGAACTACGTTGGCTTGATCCCACTCGGGTACGTAGGCAGTCACTTCGGTGATGCAGTCTCTCCGGTTTAAAAGTTTTTAACTTTGTTTTATGTTTTTTTTTGAAAATAGGGGGAGAATGTTGGAATATTTTCAACTGCACTAAGGGGGGTCCTGGGGGGCGTAGCCAGAAAGTTCAAATCCAACAGACACCGTTAATGTATATCCAGAAAGTTAAAATCCAACAGACACCATTTTTGCGGGTATGAAATTGTTACGACAGTTATAATGTATATCCAAAAAGTTCAAATCCAACAAACACCATTAATGTCTGTTGATGAAGGGACTCATCGTTTCAGAGAAACCTGTTGGTGAAAAGATGTCTTTTCCCAACAGATGCAAAACCCCTATAAATAGCATCTCTCTGAACTTGTTTTAATAACATCAATCAAAACTTCTTTCTCTCTAAGCATCTTCAGAAACAATAAACTGTGTGTTCTTGGTTGAGTCAAGGGAGTACAACTCTTGAATTCAACAACGTTGTTTGGGCTTCATTCTATCCTGAAGGCAATATTTCACTGACCAATTATACTCGCCAATTATTTGGGAAGGGTCGAAATAATTGCTGAAAAGAATCGTAAGGGATTGAAGCTTGTGTTACAACATTCTTTTCAATTTCTGTTTTCATCCTCTGTTACCCTGTATTTTCCAACAAAGAAGTGGAAGACAAGTGGAGAGTCCAACTTGTCATGAAGAAGCTAGTGAAGAGGTAATCAAAGAGAAGGATGATGCCGAACCAAGGGAGACTTCAACACCAACCGCATAATCCAAGGAACCGGTTCCTACTTTCACTACTCCACCACCTTTTCCTAGTCGTTTTGCTAAGTCCAAGAAGGAAGCTCAAGATAAGGCACTCATGGATATCTTCAAGAAGATAGAAATCAACATTCCATTCATAGAGGCCATAAGGATAATGCCAAGGTATGCAAAGTTCATGAAGGAATTATGCACAAAGAAGGATAGGTTGCTTGATAATGAAATTACTAAAGTTGGCGAGAGTGCGTCGGCTATGCTTTTGAAGAAGATGCCTACAAAGTGCACGGATCCCGGTGGTTTCACGGTGCCAATTACTATTGGTAAGAAAAGGTTTGAACATGCTTTACTTGACTTGGGAGCTTCCATTAGTGTGATGTCAGCCGATATTTATGACTCCTTGAATCTTGGACCATTGAAAGATACAAGAGTTATTATCCAATTAGCAAACAAGTCTAACATTTATCCAAAGGAACTTGTAGAAGACGTTCTAGTGCAAGCGAATGAATTAATTTTTCCGGTGGATTTCTTTGTGGTGGATATGGACAACAATGAGAATCGTTCGTCTACTTCTCTACTTCTTGGGAGGCCATTTATGAAGACCGCAAAGAAGAATATTGATGTGGACAAGGGTACACTCACTATGGAATTCGACAAGGAAGTAATACACTTCAACATATTTGAATCCATGCGCTACCCAAGTGATGTGCATTCCGTTTACTCTATTGATGTGGTTAGTTCATTAGCGCAACAAATGGTGGAATTGAATCGAGAGGACGAACTTGATGTGGTGTTGCAAAAGAGCATTGAATTGGACGTCCACGACGTGTATAACTTGGATGTTGAAATTTTAACGGAATTGGTGGAGACGTGTGGTGCCTTGAAGGCATTACAAGAAGCTAAGGGTAATGTTTCCTATATTTCTTTACCCATGAATGATGAATTACTTGTACCATCTATTGTGAAGGCGCCTAAACTAGAGTTGAAGCCACTTCCGGACCATTTGAAGTATGCATTTTTGGGAGATGGAGATGAGATTCCGGTGATTATTTCAAAGAACCTCACACCGGTACAAGAAGACCGTTTGCTTAGAGTCTTGAAAGAGAACAAAACGGCTATTGGTTGGACAATTGCGGACATCAAAGGCATTAGTCCATCCATATGCATGCATAGGATTCTAATGGAAGAGAACGTGAAGCCGGTAAAAAGATATTAGCTTGAGTCTAATCAGGTTTTCATCTAACGGTGAATATTTAATGCTTTGTTACCAAGGTAACATTGATTGCAAACCCTGATTTGAAGACTATATAAAGGATAACTCTAGCAACTGAGAAACCTAATCCACACACCTCATGTGTGAGTACTAGTTACGACTAGATTCGATTCTCCTTTAACCTTAGGTATTTCACGAAACCCTGTAGGTTAACGACTTGAAGACTTCATTGGGATTGTGAAGCCAGATCCAACTATTTTCTTTATAGTTGGGTGTTCTGATCTTGTTGTTTTCTGTAATATCCTGTATTTTTATTTACCATTTCAGGTATACCATGTAGCTTGTTATTTGGGTTGTTATTCCTTGGCCTTAGTCTGAGTGGGTTGCTTGAACTAGGAAAGTTATGGGTGGAAATAAAGTCACTTAATTTATTTTAGAAAATAGATAAAATTAAGAGAAAATGAAAAGATAAACAAAATAATAAATTTGTTTATTAGTGATAGTTTTAGTATTGTATTAATGTATTTTTTATAATTGTAATTAAAATTATGATTTAGAAGTTAGAAAAGAAAAGACTAAGAGAAGAAGAAGAAGATGGGGATAGGTTTCTTATAGAGAAGAAAAGCATGGAGAATCAAGATGATGATCAAAGGAATTAAGGTACAATGCTAGACCTTTTTTCTTTTGGTGTTTTTCTTCATGTGCTTTCTTGTATGATTTTGTATTGTTAGGTTTCAGTAATTTATTCGTATAACTATGTATATTGGATTGATAATCAGGTTAGTTCTTGTGATAGATAACATGATTGGGTTTTACTGGTTCAAATTTGGGAATAATCCACCGTAAATTCTCCATTGAATATATTTGTTTTTATTTGGATAATAGTTTCTGAAATTCTGGACAGTTTCGTTTTGCTATGGTTTTGATGTTCTTAGACAGTTTTAATGATGTTGAAATTATTAGAGGTCTTAACAAAAGTTGTATGTATATCTTATCTTTTATTTTTCTTTAGATTTGTTTAATTTTAAACTAATATGAATTGTATGGTAACATGATGTTATCTGCCTAGATTTTGTGATGTGTTTGTAAGATCAATATCTTTTGATTGAGTCGTTAGTTTAATGTGAAATTTGGATATGTTATACATTATGGTGTTAGGAATATTCACTAAACTTTTGAGGTAGATCGGACAAAGTTATCAGCCGAAACACATGATGTAAAATGTCTGCAGTTAGTGTGTTTGATTAAATGCTTAAGATAAATGCATAGTGTTTGTAGTATGTTGTTAAGCCATGGTTGCTTGTATTGTTAGTAAAAATGATTTCAAAAGTTGAAATGAGTTCATGTTTTACCGTTAATATGGTTTCATGCTAAGTTAGCATGAAACCATATTTCATCTAATGGTAAAACATGAACTCGATAAGTGGATTGAACCAAGGTTTTCGTACCATGAATGAAACGGGTAATGATCCTTGGAGGAAATGATCCTTTTGTTCGACCATCGAGAGTTAAATGGGTAATGACCCCATGGGAACTTGTGTTTCCCGACCATCAATGGCGGTTATTAATGCCGGTAAACGATAAGTGGATGTATGAACCAAGGTTTTCAATTAATAAGTAGCACACAAACTAACCATGAATGAAACGGGTAATGATCTAAGTCCAAAATGAGAATATATGAAAAAAGAGAATATGGGTATGATCCCTATAGGAACTTTTGTTCACAAGTAATAATGTAATATGACCATCAATGGAGGGTTGTATTGTCGGTGCCGATAAATGATAGATGGGTGTCGGAGAGGCAACTGAAGACACGGGAATGGCGAACCAATGTTTTCAATGAAATATTTATCCAACTCGTTTTTGAACTCATGGTTTCTCTGTGATGATATTAATAGGTGAATATATGTGTTTAATCATTGATGAATGACCTGTTGACAATTATTTTGGTAGTGTAAACTCATGGTTTTTTGGTGACAATATTGATATGTAACTCATGTTTTGAAACTTAAAAGGATGGATTGTTGGAAACATTATTGATGATGTTAATTTGTGTGTTTTGTTGACAATAATATTGGTATTGTGAGCTCATGATTTAACAGATAAATTGGATGATTTGTTAATGTATTATTGTGAAGTCTTATTTAAAATCTTAATTAAATGATTTGTTAGAAACAATAGTGGTATTTTGAATTCACGGTTGGAAAAATAAATTAGATAATTAGTGAAAATAATATTTGTGAGGTAATGTTGTTGGTTGAATATATTCATCGAAGTTGCCCTGTATTTCTTATCGTATGTTATTCCTTGATAAAACTATTTTGTTTCTGAATATTTAGAGAATAGGGGTGCATTCTATTGAGTTGTCATCTTACCCAATTGACATCCTTGCAGATTTATCAGAGTAGCACAACGAAATCTAGAAATGAGTAGCTTAGTGATTGAATTGTTTTATTGTATTGCTTGAAATGTAAATCTGAACTGAAATGTTGTTAAAGATGTTTAGTAAATTCATATGAATCAACTCATGTATAGAAAGATTTAATTATTATTAGCATATAAATAAAATTTTAAGTCTCTTTCCGACCCGTAACGCTTCGAGTTCAGATCCCCATATGGGTTTGACCCTGGTCTGAGGTTTGGGGTGTTAAATTTTCTATCGTGATTGAGTACTATCTTCTCTAAGATTTTCTCGAGATTTAATCTCCGATAGGCAAGATAAAAAGTAGTCACAAACATCTTCGTCTCATCGTTTGTGATTCCACAATATTTTGTTTCCCTACCGTACGATTAAAATTGTGAGGTGATTGATATTTCTAGGCTGTTCTTTGGGAATATAAGTTCGATATATCAATTGGTTCATGTTCACCTTGATTTATCAAAAGATGGAATAAAACTCATAGGTTTATCTGTGGGAGATAGATTTATCTATTCAATAGACTTTTCTGTGTGAGACAGATTGGTTTATCAAGTCTATGACTTTGGGTCGTAGCAACTCTTAGTTGTGGGTGAGATCATCTAAGGGAATCAAGTGAGTAGAGTCCTACTGGGATTCAGAGACATAAGGAACACGACTGTACCTTGATCAGTGTGATATTGGTTAGGGATCAACTATATTCAAGTCCGAAGTTAACTTGGAGTAGGCTAGTGTCTATAGCGGCTTAATACAATATGGTGTTCAAATCTGGACTAGGTCCTGGGGTTTTTCTACATTTGCGGTTTCCTCGTTAACAAAATTTCTGGTATCTGTGTTATTTCTTTTTCGTATTGTATTTGTTTATATAATTAAAATATCACAAGTTGTGTGTAGTTCAATCAATTAGATAATCCAACCTTTGGTTGATGATATAAATTGATTGACACTTGAACATTGGTCTTTGGTACCGTTCAAGTTATTTCACTTAATAATCAGGCTCACGGATTTCTATCTATTTGATTTGATGATTACATTGTGAAACAGAGATACAACTCTTGGGTATATTTCCATTGATTGAGTCTGACTGTCTAGTTGATTCTCATGGAATTATATTGGAGTTGTCCATACAGATTGTTAAGCGAAATATTGGGTGTGGTTGTTTGACCACCGCTTTTTCAAGTATCCGTGCACATAATACCAATTTGGTCAATACACGCGAATCCTAAGATAAAGTCAACTATCTTAAATCGCTTCACCTGCTTTGAAAACTTTTATCACCTAACTCCTTTGGATCGTATTCCAAAACAATAAAATACTAATATGTTTAAGTCACCTCTCTATTCAATCTCCTAGACCAGCAAGTTAATCATAGATAAATTGAGTTATAAAGGCTCTTCCGTTTAAATAATATATAATCATTTGTACCGGTTTAGATCAATGAAGATCAAGATTACCCGAAATTATCAATATCTTAGTTCGCAATCTATCAAATTTGGTTTCTGAAGAGAAACACTAAGCGATAGATTGTCGATTTACACAACAAGCTATAAATGGTTTATGTACTACAAATGATCTTGTTGGGTCCCAATCAATCAAGTTTGCACCAAGTATCACAATGATCATAATACCAACAAGAAAATCTTATAGTATTCATCGTACCTGCACAAACAACTTGATTCCCTTATGATCGATCATGCTCAGAATGAAGTTTGTTAAAACTGGATGATAACAAGTTCTATCTTCAGATCTTCAATTAAAATATAAGATCTGGAATCGTCAATATTTGAACTAGTTCGAGTTACCTTATATTATTTAAAAGAGAAGGATCAGAGAATAAATAAACTAGATATATCAAGGTTCAACTATATTAGTCAATTAAATCAATAATTGAAAACTAAATAACAATATGATCTAGTTGTCGACCAACGATACTACGAAAAACTTCTTAATCCCAAAGAAGTTTTTAAACGAAGCGCATGTAAGAGATTTCACCTAATTAGGATACTTTCCTCTCCAATGAATATTACGAGAATACTGCTAGTGAGATTCCTCACACAAACTACAAGATGAAATACTATGTGTCACATGATAAGTTTGCAAGAAAGACGAACTTCACTATTTATAATGACCAAGGTAATTTGGATGACAAGAAATTTCCAAATTCGAAAATACAAAATATATGCAATAAATATTTATTATCGGTTTTGTATAATTCCAACCGGAATCCAACTAATATACCAAAATCTTTCAAGGATGACAACTCAGTATTAGATCACATACAAAATATACTATACTAATATAATATCGGGAGGTATGCTTTAATTACTAGGAAATAAAAGCATATACTTTCCGAATATCAAAAAGATTTTTTTAGAATATTTGGGTTTGGGATCTCACCTTGAGTATCAAGGGAATCACTTGAAAATGAAGTAATACGAGTTTATCCCATGTTCAAAATTAAGACGACATCTTGTGAACTTTCCATATTAACCTAACTATATTTCCGAGAGCTAAAACCCTAAGTCAATAACATGAAATTGGAAAAAATAATCTTTGGTTAACTTTAAAAATCAGTCTAGCGATAGATCCTTATTAAGGGATCGTTCTTGCTAGAGGTCCTTGGGACCGGTCCTAGTAGAGATCCTTGCTCGAGGGATCAGTCCTACTAAAAACCATAGGGATCAGTCATAATATAGATCCTTGTTTAATGGATTAGTCCTAAACTTGATCATTTAATTCTTTTTGGCTACGAAACAAGTTTCACAAGTCTACCTCCTCAAACTTATGTAGTTAAACATATATTTCTAGGTACGGTATCAACCCAAAAGTTTAACACACTAACTAGTAATGAATTACCAAATAATGTTATGTCGAATCTACGAAGTTCAAAAGATAAACGTTATACTTCGTAATTCATATATCAAAGTTGTGTAAAACAACTATTACACACTTCCTTGACACTTTCACCATAATAAAATGATCAAATCTCTAATACCAGAGATACAAACATGTATATATATACTTCTTATGGCATGTTTTCAATTTAAACGACTTGAAAAAATGTAGATAAATATGGTAACAAGTCAAGTATGTATTACTAACCTCGAACAAAATGATGATGTGTACGTTGATGCCGACACGTCTTCAGGTTCTTCAGATTAACACGAGCAAGTCTCAATATTTCTATTATTCCTAGTCTAACTTAACAAAGTTGACTCTCGTAATCTAATCAAGCAGCCTCGAGTTTTGGAGTTCAAATATGACAACCAAATTTGACATACCAACGCTTGGTGGGTTCAACCGAGAAATGCTCTAACAATAAGGAAAATACTTAATTGATTTGACATTTGTGGGCGAGCGTCCAACGAATTTTTTAAGTGTCAACATCATACGATATACCAAAATGACGGATTTGAAAGGTTCATACGTGTCCAGTCCACCATTAGACAAACACGTGTCCACCATGAAATGATGATCGGATCATGTAAAATCCGTGGATTTGGGTAGTTTTATTTAACCCTAAAAATGGTTATTAAGGATTTCCAGGGACTTACATCCTATGTTTTGATGAATCTCACATACTACACAAAATTATTCCTATAAGCAATACAAAGAACCACCGCAATAATAGCAGATGATGACTACTTATCCAATCGATTGAAAAAAAAAAGACAACAGAAAGAAATCAATGAGATAAAATCATCAAATACCTTATCCTCCACATCTTTGTTAGATTGAATAACACCGTTTTGAATCTTACCGTTGAGGAAATTTTTAGATATTTACCGGAAAGAGGAAAAATAATGAAAAGTTTAGAGAAGTCCACGCCACTAATTGTTTCTTACCTAGAGAGAATTATTGTGATCTTTTAGATACAAAAAAGGGGAAACATATATAAAACATGTGACATATTCTAAATGTAACAGATCGGGTTTAAGAAAAAAAATTCTTCTAAATTTGGATATGCTTCCAAAATATATATGGTGATGCATATGAATGATTTATTAAATCTCAAGCTAAGCCACTTCCATAAATGATACCTAACTTGAATCCCAAGGTACATTACTTCCATTGAAAACAACTAGCTTGGTTTCCAAGCAACATATATTGCTTAAGTTTTAAGCTAAGTCATTGTCATAATTAATTATGAACTTTATTCTTGAGCAATTTACTTATCTAAGTTAACACTTTCACAATATCTCCTTAACAAAATTGTTAAAGAGTTAAATAATGAGTAAAGCACTATCTAACTCATGCAAATAAGATAGTTTTAGTAATTAAAAATTAACATATTTTCAAAAAATATTTAGTACTTTCAAAAATTATATAATAAACTAAGATCAATTGAAATTCAAATTTCAAAAGTGCTTCCTGCATTTAGTTTTTTTTATTTTCTTTTATGTATTTGGATACAGAAAAGTGACACATACTTAAAAGTATGTGACATGTAATTTTAGTTTTTTTATATTTGGATAGATAAAAAGAATACATACTCAGCATGTGACATATTCTCATCGTGGTTTTTAAAATTTTATTGCGATTGATAGGAGAAAGAGCGCGAATCGGCGATTTTGAAAATGTTAACTCATTAAGTAAAATTTTGATCTTCTAATCCTTGCTTCCAAATCCTAATCTACTGCCCATGTTCTAAAATCTTTCCTTAGATCTATATGCATATCTTCGATGCTAATTTTGTCTTTACATATTAATGGTTTAATTCATATGGATCCCATATTGTCTGAATCCAAAAATTTCTTCCATTTTCAAAAGTAATTTCTAAGTATGTCTACCAATTAATTTTCTTTTTCCCTAATGTGTTTACAGACTGTTATCTCCTTAATGGCTTTTGCCTTTAGTTTTGTTGTGTTTACATCGTTTGCTCTGGTAGCTAAGTGGCTTTTTGAAGTCATGTTTCCACCATTGTTGCTCCATCATGAGAATCTCCAACTCAGTCAAAACCGATTCAAGCTCAATCAATTGGAAGGTCAAAGACCAAAAAGGCGAAAGAGAAGAAAATTTGAACTTCAAGAAAATCAAAGTAGTTTTGGTAACAATCTCCTATTTTTCTCTATGGGATATATGCTATATGGTTTGTTTCTGCAAATAGATTTTCCATCAATAACCACCGGCAATATTCTCTCCAAAATTATAGTGACAAAATATCTTTGAATGTGGAAAGTAAACCTATTTATATTAGGCTATCTCATTATATAAATCAAAATACTAGAGATACACAAGTATTAGAATATTGTGTAGAAAACATTAGAATCATGGATGATGAGAATAATGAGCAAGTTGTGGATCTAGCAGAAAGATTTAAACAAGCAGCATTGGATCTAGATAAGGAAGATGATGTAGTGGTAAAAGCAAACAATGAATATTTAGGGAACTGGGATAACTGTCTCATTGGTATGATCATCATGGAAGAAGGTTCTATGGGATTTAAAGTAGTAGAACATCATGTCAAGTTTGCTTGGTCTCATATCCCAGAAGGAGAGGTGAAGGTTGTGGAAATTGATAAGAACATCATGGTCTTTAAATTCAATGATGAGGAAACAAAAAACAACATCTTCATAACCAGGCCATGAAGCTTAAACAAAAACTTGGTGATCTTGCATCACTATAACTCTGAAGTTATCTATAAAGACCTAGATTGGAATCATTAATGCTTTTGGCTTCAACTAAAGAAATTGCTGCCTGAACATCTAAATGTTATCTCTGTTACTAAGATTGGAAAACTGGTGGGTGAGGTTATTGCAATTGAACCCAAAGATGCAATTCCAGTGGACAAAGAAGGAGTCAAAGTGTGTGTCAATATAGACATAAACTTCCCACTAAGAAGAGGAGCAGTGGCTAAAACTAATGCAGGGTGTACTAGGTGGATTAAGTTTTTCTTTGAAAAACAGCCTCATAACATCTGCCCAAAATGCTACATTATCAAGCATACTAAAGGAGCTTGCAAAGCAGCTGAAGATTTTCTTACAAAAGCACATAGTAAACCATATTTCTTTGGAATCAGTAATATTGCCAATAAGAAGATTGTAGAAAGTGGAAAATAGGATAATATTATTCCAATCTGCCCAAAGAATAAGGAGACTAAGAAGACAGGTTTCATCCCTCCTAAGGATGGTATCTTTCTAGCACCACAGATAGACACCTCAGTTCATCCAGAAGGCACAGATGATTCAACAAGATTTGGAAAAAGATTAAGGCTCACTCCTCCTCAAGATCCAGGTGCAGCTGGCACAAGTATAAATTTTCATGATGGTGGACAATTGGAAACACAAGCTCCAGATGGACACACAGCAAATGAGAAAATTTCTGACAACACTAAGGGAATACAAAAGGTAACATACCAAAAACTTTACAATAATCTGATTTCCCTGCATAAGTTTCATAATCTGCATATTAAATACTCTCCTCAAACTCAATCTGTCATAATTTTTGCTAATTCATATTATATTTCTGAAATTATGAAAATCATATCATGGAATATTTGTGGATTTGGAAACAAGGATACAAGAAATCATCTTAATATGCTCATCAGAACCCAAAACTCTGACATAATCTTCTTAAGTGAAACCAAAAATCAGTCTAAAAGAATGCACTACCTTCTGAAAAGATACAAGTATCCAAACATAACCATTCTAGATCCTATAGGCCTCTCAGGTGGTTTATGTATGCTATGGAAAGATGGCATTGATCTACAAATTATTGATGCTCAAATGAATATGATAAACTGTACTGTTAAGTTTGATGGCCAAAATAACAGCTCTCTTTTGACCTGCATTTATGGTGCTCTAAATGCCAGTGATAAGGTGAACCAATGGAATCATCTTTGAAACTTAAGGACAACTTATAACAATCCCTGGATTGTAATAGGGGACCTGAATTTCATCCTTCATCATAATGAAAAAGAGGGTGGTAACATCCATAGTCAAAGTGATATTGATGCTAATAACCTTATTTTGGATACCTATAACCTGTTTAGTATGCCTTACATATGAAATCCTTTTACTTGGACCAATAGAAGAGATGGTACTGAGCTAATTTTGGAAAGACTAGATAGAGTTGTTATTTCTTATGATTGGTTCAACTGTTACCCAAATGCTTCTTTATATCACTTAACTGTCTTAGGCAGTGATAACTGTCCTATAATGCTAATCACTAGAAAAATGGAGTGCAATACCAAAAGGCCCTTTAGGGTGAACAAAGCCTGGTTTAGAGATCCCACTTGCTCTGAACTGATCATAGCCAAATGGAAAGGTAATATCAATGGATCTGATAGCTTTGTTCTTGCTAAATGTCTTTATAACACTAAATCCATTCTCAAAAATTGGAATTATCAACACTTTGGTAATATTTCTTCCCATATTTCTAACTTGGAATTTCAGCTTTCTAATATTACTAGAACTGTTAGAAATCCCAATGATAGCAGGGTGGTTGAGCTGACAAAGAAACTTAAGCACTGGTATGATGTTGAAGAAGACTTTTGGAGGCAAAGAGGTAAGGATGATGCTATACTCTTAAATGATAGAAACACAACCTATTTCCATCAAGGTATTTGGCTTGATGAAAGACAGGATATTGAAACTGAGCTTTTAAGACACTTTAGTGACATGAGTAGAACTACTCACCCTCCTAACTCTAATTCTTATCTTGCTAGCATAGATAAAATCATAACTGACCAGGAGAATCAAATGTTAACTGCAATACCTTCTAGTGAAGAAATTAAGAACATTGTTTTTGAAATGAAGCCTTGGACAAGCCCTGGATCAGATGGTTTTCCACCTGGCTTCTATCAGTTAATGTGGGAGACAGTTGGTCCTGAAGTTATTAAAATGGTGAAATCATTTTTCCATTCTAAGCATATTCTGAAACAATTGAACCATAATTTTACTACTCTCATCCTTAAGAATAACTGTCCTAGAAATGCTGCTGATTTCAGATCCATAAGCTTATGCAATGTTTCTTATAAAATTATATCTAAGTTGTTAGCTTATAGAATATCTAAGTTGTTAGCTTATAGACTTAAGAAAACTTTGCACAAAGTCATCTCTCCTTCTCAGACTGCTTTTATATCTGGTAGATTAATTCATGACAATATTGTCATTGCTCATGAATTGATCCATTCTATGAAGAAATCTAAGGCTAAAGATGGTTGTGTTGCTATCAAACTGGATATGTTAAAAGCTTTTGATAGAATAGAATGGTCCTTCCTCCTTGATAGCCTCAAAAAATTAGGTTTCTCTCAAGATTGGTGCCATATGATCAGCCAGTGCATTTCAACTGTCTCCACCTCCATCCTTCTCAATGGTGCTCCAGGTAAAGTTTACTATCCTCAAAGAGGACTGAGACAAGGAGACCCCTTGTCTCCTTACCTCTTCATTCTATGTATGGAAGCTCTATCTAGAAGTTTAATTCAAGCTGAACATGATAATCTCATTCATGGTTTTAAGGCCAATAAACACTGTCCCTCTATCTCTCTTCTCTTCTTTGCTGATGATTGCCTTATTTTCATTAAGGCAAGAACCAAAGATGCTAGAAATTTAGCTAGCATCATTGATCAATTTAGAAAATTTTCTAGACAAGCAGTCAATTTTGATAAATCAGCTCTTGCCTTCAGCAAAAAAGTTCCTAACAATGTTAAAAATGAGATTGTTAATATTCTTGGAATTAGAAGAATGTCTTTAAATGAGAAGTACCTAGGTGTCCCCTTGCTTTTGCAGAAAAGAAAGATTGATTCTTTTAAACATTTGATTGACAATTCTAAGGGTAAACTTGCTCATTGGAAACCTACTTATCTAGCTCCTCCAGGTAGAACAGTTATGAATCAATCTGTTTTAGGAAGCTTAGCTAGCCATCACCTAGCTATCTTCCCTATGCCTAAGGAGCTTACTGAGAAGTTAGACAACATCCAGATGAGATTTTGGTGGGGTAAAAAGGATGGAGAAAAAGGTTGTTTTCCTAAGAGTTGGACAGACATATCTCTTCCAAAAACTTTAGGTGGTTTAAACATTAGGCAAACTGATATTTTAAATCTTGCTCTTCTAGATAAATTAGCTTGGAGGATGGTGGAGAACCCAGATGATACTTGGGCCTGTATTCTCAGGGGTAAATACTTCATGAATTCTAACCCTTTGTGTGATAGTGTTTCTAAACATGGCTCCTGGATTTGGAGAGGAATCTGCATTGGCATGGACATAATAAAGAAATCTTATGTCTGGGAAATTGGTAATGGTAAGTCTGTGCATATTTGGAAAGAAAATTGGATTCCAAATATGCACAGACCCCCCTCATCTCAATTCTACTCTTCTAATATGGTGCATGTTAGTCAGTTGATTGATCAGGATATGAAGTGCTGGAAAGTAGATACCATCAGTGCCTTGTTTGATAGAGACATTGTGACAAAAAAATTAAAGATTAGAATTCCTTTCAATGGAAAGGATAAGCTTAGATGGGAACCAAGCAGTAATGGGAGATTTACAGTGAAATCTGCCTATAAAGTGATTCTGAATGACAGACTTGTACTTAAACCCAACAAGAATAATATGAGTATAAACTGGAATTCATTCTGGAAACATAAAATGCCACCCAAAGTACAACATTTTATGTGGAAATTTTTGCATAATTGTCTACCAACCAAGCATAAGCTTTCTAGAATTACTAAGTATCAGTGCAATCTTTGTCCTATGTGTAACCAACATGTAGAAACTACACAACATCTGTTTGTCTCCTGTGATACTACTAGAAATGTCTGTAATAAGGTTGATACTACTTTGATAAACATACTCTTATCTACAGATCTACATCAATGGGTAGCTTAATTCTTTCCCACAGGTAATAACACTTCAATGCTAGACTTTAAAAAATATGAATCTGTGGCTTTCTGTATGTGGGATATTTGGAAGTCAAGGTGTGCAAAATGCTTTGATGCTATTAATCCCAATATTGAAGTGGTAGTTAATACAATTTCCCTGCAGATGAATGATTGGAGAAATTCTACTTCTACTCTGTCCAATAATATTCAACTAGTTAGACAGATTCAGTATCAATGGAGACCTCCATCTATTGACATGATAAAGATTAACTTTGATGCATCTTTTGAAGACAGTAATAGCTGCTTTGGGTGGGGACTAATGGCTAGAAATTTTGCAGGAAAATGCGATGAAATGCGAGGAGGTACAGATTGTGCAGTAGACCCTGAGCAAGCTGAGGCTCAAGCTTTGTTGAATACAGTTCTATGGGAAAATCAGAAAGGATGGACAAGGTTGCACTTGGAAGGGGACTGTCTAAATGTGATCAATGCAGTTAATGGTTCATAAACAACAGTAAAATGGACATCACAAAACTTAATAAATGATGCTGTGGACATTCTAAATACTTTTTCAGTTTGGTTATGCACACATGTGCACAGGGATGCAAATCACTTGGCTGACAGTATAGCAAAGTTTGCAAGATCTCAATCTATTTGTTTTCAATACTCTTTTAGTTTCCCTGATTGGATACAAACTTTGATCCATCAAGACAACACTATCATGTAATCTTTAATTCAATTTATCGATTTTCCTATTAAAAAAAGAAAGACATATTCTCATCGTAGCAACCAAATTCAAGAAGTTTTCTGCTTTGAATTTGGATGGTCCAATAATTGAAAATTAATCTATTCCGATTGTGTAATATTGAGCCAATTATTAGCATGAAAAATTGTAAATACTAATAAAAAAAATACGAGAAATAATGTAAATTTGTATTGGAGGAGGCAAATTTTGCACTTATATAGAGAGAAATTCAAAAAAATCTATGAAATTTTGTCTTTTCTAATGCAAATTTACATTATCTCTTATTTATTTATTTATTATTGTTTACATATTCTCATATCAATGATTGAATCTATAAAATTTTGTCTTTTCCGATACATATTTAAATTATATATATTTATATTTTAACATATTCTCATATTAATGATTGACTTTTATCTTGTGCATGAAAAAAAAACACTTATTACTTATAGTGCAAAAAGTTAGGACCCTTCTCTTAATATAATGTTCCTACTTTTACAAACAAATGCAATAAAAATTATCTCGAAGTTCGAAAAATAATTAAAATAAATATCTCATGTAAATCTATCTACAACTATCATTGTGCCTGTTTGCTCTGGAATGCACCAAAAATTCACATCGGTCAAAAAGATTCTTCACAATTGGATATAGGTAGTCTTTGTTAAAAATTGATATTTTTATCAAGAACTTTGAACATGTGAGTAATATTTTCGGAGATATACAAGCATCGTGGTGTTGCTCGTATAGAGCTCCTAGAGCTCTAGTAGTGAAGGTGGAAGCAAGGACTTGGTTTATAAAATTTCTCTTCTTTTGATTAAATTGATTGATTCTTTCTTGCTTGCTTGAATTACAATTGATGTAGAACTTGCCTATTTATACTAGTTAGCTAAGCCTCCAAGTGACCAACTCCAATTTGAGTTCTACTTCCTTAGCCTACAAACTAGACCAACATTTTTATCACATGTTTTACCTGGCAAGATTGGGGTATACCTAGATTAATTGGGGCATACATAATAAGACAAAATCAGGTCATTATGAAGTAAATTCAAGCCACCCCTTAACCCAAATTTTTCTAAATGGCTAATATGCCCTTGGTTAATTAACACTAAAACTTCTGATTAACTTAACTAATTGAGTTTAGATTATAATTTTGAAAATAAGAATTCAGAAGATTAAACCCTTAATCATTCTTATGAGTTCGATTTCGATCAAAAAAAATTGTTTTTGAAAATGCACAGCGCCGGCAAGGTATTGGTTTGAACAGAGTGTCGGCTGTTATCTGGCCGACAATGTCTACTTTCAATAACCTGCCGACCTTATGACCGCCGGAATTTTCTCAGTTTAGAACACGCCGACTATCTTGGAGCAGAATTTTATGGTCGACATGAAAAAATTTCCTACAATGCCGACGGTCACAAGGTCGGCAAGCAATTACTTTTTAACAGTACCGGCTGACATGTAGCTGGTATGTTAATTATTTATAACCTTGCCGACTTGTACTTATACCAAACAGAAAAAAGCAAATATGGAAGATGTAATTCACTTTATTCATGCAATTTTGGTTACTACATTGATTGAAACATAAAAACGAATGCACTTAGCATGTGCATCAAGCCTTTAAACCCCTAGGCGACCCTAGTGAACGAGTTATAGTCTCGTGAGGGCTTACATAGAGGTATACCCACAAAACCTACACTAAAACTTCTAAAACCATCAATCTTCCTCCGACGAAGACGATACCAAGTAGTCCGGGTTATCCAACGGGATTCTATCGGCCAAGAAGTGATAGCTTGCATCGAATGCGAATGCTTCCCCCTTTACTTCCAAGTAGCGCGCTTTCACGACTTCGTGCTATAAAAACAAGCTTACATTTGTTAGTGGTGTTTCGTTGGATGATAAAACAACATGGGTTACGTAAAAAAAACCACAAAATGACTTACAAATTCTGCAATGGACAAGGTGAAGGGGCGAGTGTTAAAAATCCGAGGTTGGAGGGCTAAAAAAACAAGTATTTCATTTTCGATTGCTAGGTGCCTAGCGTGGATTTGTTCAATACTTCTTGCATTAGGATTCCCAAACTCGCCGCTAAATTTGTTGTGTATCCTAGCCCAAAAGGTTTTGGAATCCTCCCTTTCGGAGGATTGACGTCTAAGTCGATCTTCCGCATACCAAGATTTGGTGATTGCAAAATATTCATTTGAATCAAATGATGCCATTGTTTTTTGTAGAGAGCTATTGAGTGAGTTAGAGGGAGTGGATGATGATATGAGCTTTGGAGAGTATATGAAACTATTTGTATGTTGTTTTGTATAAAGAAATAGTGTATTTATAGGATGGTGGCCAAATTTGGCCGTTATAGTGCCCAAGTACAAGTCAATCAATGAAATTGTACTTGCAAAAAATTTGAATTTTGAATACGCCGGCGAGAAAGTTTTTCTCAGTATGCCGACTACCAAAAACTGGCAGGGTAAGAAGTGTATAACTATGCCGGCGTTATGATGGTTTTGGGCATCAGGAATTCATTATCTTCTGTCAATACGCCGGCAATGTATTTTTAAATTTTCCTGCGGCTATGTTATGGTCGACAGGCTATAAATTGAAAATAATGCTGGCGTTATGATGGTTTTGGGCATCAGGAATTCATTATCTTCTGTCAATACACATGCAATGTATTTTTAAATTTGCCTACCGGCTATGTTATGGTCGGCAGGATATAAATTGAAAACAATGCCGGCGTTATGATGGTTTTAGGCATCAGGAGGAGGTATTTTTTTTGTAACAAATTGCCAACGTGTTTAAAAAAATAATACTTCGCCGGCTTTACCTTCGCCGGCTTGGTATTGATCTGACTAACTTGCCGACCCTGGTATGCAAGCATTTTCCGATGTCAGGGCCGGCAGTCTGACACTTCAAAACCTTGTCGGGCGTTAATTGGTCGGCAATGTAACTTAAAAAAAATATGCCGGCTATTTGTCTTGAAACTTTACGTAGCTAAACAAACCTTTCATTCAACAATTAGAATTCAAACACTTGTTGTCCAAAATAAGAAAACATGTCCCATAAACCTTAAAAAACCATTTGTTCAACCATTAACCTTAACATTTGTCCAACACAACATAAAGAAATAAACTAGGAAACGATTCATTCACCACGACCACAGCCCCGTTTAGGAACACCAGCACTACTACTACCTTCACCACCACGACCACTAAGAGCCATTTTTTTGTCAGCATTCATCTTTGCTTGTGCTTCCCTCCTGGACTTTTCTTCCCTCTTTATTTCAGCATCAACTTGCTTGAACATTTCATAGGCATCCTCATTGTCAAGATTGCTAGCATAGTGAATGTGCTTGGTTTGCTCTTCAATCGATAAAGTCTCTCCTTTTTATCTCGCGCAACACAACATCTTCACAAAGGTCTTCAAATGGCCCTTCTATTTTCAGTTAAAGAACAAACAATTAATAGAATTATTCGATAATGTAATCTTAAAACAGTAAGACCTACTCCAAAATACTTACAAGGAAGTTAGGAATTGTTGCTGAGTCATTCGATGCCATCTTCCTCTTACGAGCCAATTGTTCACCAGTCATTTCCCTAATCACAATAGGACGATCCCAACCCAAGTACCACGACATGTATCTCTCCTGAGCTTCATGACCTTAGGTCACCTCGTCCAAAAGACTCGTATCGACTTTACGGTCAAGTCTTCCGTTCCAATGTTTTACAGTTGGGGGTGGAGCATAAGCGACGATAATAGTTTTTTGGGACGTGCTGCAGTCCTCCCTTAACACTTTAAAGAACGGATCAAGATCGAAATGGGGTTCTTCTTGGACGTAACCCAATTGTCGTATTACCCGATGTGGATCGTACTCAACATACGGTAACTCTATCATACTCAACATTTGAACTCTCCACCTCAGGCCACAACCCGGAGTTTTTGACAATCGCTTGCACCTCGTCACATTCCTTGTCAAGTTTCCAGTTTTTAGTCACTGAACACGAACCTCGGCGCCTCATCAGACGGATGGCATGCTTGTGATCCTAAATACCAAAAACACAAAATGAAAATAAATACAAACAGTTGACGCAAATTTAAGATAGTTACACACTTGAATGAAAAACAAAGACGGATTGAGATTACTTACGATAGTATTTTGGATTTCACATGCCCATGAATCTTTGTATCCAAAAAGAACATTCCCACCATCTTCCGGGGTCCCCTTTAGAGGCTCATTTGGTTTCAATTTAACCTTCAATTCAGTGGGAGGCATGTGGGAATTAGATGGTTTAGTGATAACCCTTTTCTTCTTCCCGGTTGCACTAGTACTTGCAGCTTGAGTTTGTTCCCCTTCTTCTTCTTCTTCTTCCTCTTCTTGTTCCTCTTCCTCTTCAACAATTTCATCTTGTCTGCCCTTACCTTTATCTCCATTACCATCATCATCATCATCATCATCATTACCTCCTCCAACAGGTGGCATGTCTTGATCACCATCACCATCATCATTGTTGCCTCCTACAGCACCCGGATTTATTTCATCACCATCATCATCGTCACCTCTTCTACCAGATGGAATTGATTGGTCTTCATCTGGAGTCTCGTATGAATCATTGGGTTCCGATGGTGGTTGATAATCATCATTCGGTATACGGATCTTTGTCGTTCCCTCCACAACGTATGCCCCTCTATGTCTTGAAGTCAAGAGTTTATCACCAACACGAGGAGGTCTTGAAGGAGGACTAACAGCTTTCAGAGCTTTTTTCTTTGCCTTTTGCAACCTGAACAAGAACAATTAAGAGAAAAAAAATATAAGTCGAAAGGCTCAACATATATAACCATTCCGGCGGCCTAAGGTCGAAAGGGTCGGTATCTAAACAGCATGCCGGCTAAACAAGGGTCGGAAGGGTTTTATTCCAATAACCTGCCGGGTTTTAACAACTATGACTGGGTTTTCAACTTCAAAAGTCGGCAAGGTATACAATAAAAACAACACCGGCTAACATATAGCCGGCGTAGTTTTATTTACATACCATTCCGATCTTTATAATCCAAGGCATCAGGAGACGCTAAAAAAACTAAAATTACGCCGACAAGCTTATAACCGATCCGGCTTAAAAAAATAAAACTAACGTCGGCAAGGTTATACGTTGAATAACATCCCGACCCTGTGAAAGTAGTTACAATAACTAAACCGCCGACAAGATCTTCAACCTAAAAGTCTACCGACCAAACCCTAACTATGAAAAGCCGGCACGTTCGATAACATAATACCTTGCCGGCCAGTTAATTGTAAATTCAAAAATTCGAATTTTCTGACCTAATTTGACATGCAAACATGAAATTGAAGTACTTGAGTGAGTTTAAGTAGGCCCTTACTTTCTTAATCGCACAATTTCTTCGTTTTGAGCGGGTTCAATCTCTTCTTCTTCAACCGTTTTTTTCTTCTCTTTTTGTTGAATTAATTTTGTAAATCCAGGGTTGTATTCATTGGGTTTTATATTAGCGTCTTTCATACGAGTTCCCTTCCTCCGTAGTGGTTCCATTGATGAAGATTAATCGGAGTTTTCGAATCGACGATGTTAACGAATTAATCGTCGGGTTTTGATGGTGGTGGTGGGGGAGGTCGGTATGGTGATGGAGGAGAAGAAGAAGAGAAGAAGGAAGATGAAATGAAAAAAAAAAACTGATTATGGTAATTAGAATTATAAAGAGTTAGGGGTATTACAGTAATTGCACCCATATTTGGCTTCCCCTTAGTAAGGGCACATGTCCATATAAATTTTGGTATACCCCAATTAATCTGGGTATACCCCAATCTCACCAGGATGTTTTACATTATGGTATTTGACCAACCTCTCTTGATCATACTAGATACTTTGAACTCTAGAACACTCATTTGTCAAGCCTTACAATTTTGACTAAAACCTTCCTAGAGAGCCTACTATAATTGACTCTAGATATTTCTAGAGACTCATTTTACACATGTTAATTATCTAACATTGACACTCTAAATTAATCTAGATAGGTGTAAACATTTGACTAAGTTGGTGTTGAATATTCAACAGTTTCTGAGTAAAGTAAATTGTAGAATGATAGGATTCCTATTGGGTTAAAATGAAGGTGTTTTTTGCAAGAACAATAAATAGAAACATATCCGGCAGTCTGTTTCAAAACCCAAAAAGTAAATAGAAACATGGTACGCTCAGAACTGGTCCAATGACTACCAACTCCCCACCACAGTTCAACTCGCCAGAGCCGTCAAAGGTCCCACCAAATTAACCTCCCGGCGAGGTTGGCGGACTCATCAATGTTCCCTTTTTATACCACCTACTTATGTAAAAAAAAAAGACCAATCTCACTGCTTGTTTTTCTTGGGTTCTTTTTACTTGCACTGTTCAAACTACAGTTGTTACCGAAACAGTACTTTTTCTGACACTCTGAGTTTGACGAGACATTTTTCTCTGCCCTAAAAAAAAAACAACCTAACAGTATAACACCCATACCCCCAGTAATTTCTCCAAAACACAAGGGCCTTTCTCGTAACTTTCCCCGATCTGTCAGGCAAGCGTAAATCACTTTCCCACTTAAACACTTCAACTCCCCCCACGAACGCAAAAAGAAGTAGATAAACAGAAGAAAAAAAAAAACACCCGTAACAGTTTCATTAAATCCGTTTTCGTCGCCGCTTAATTTTCCGCCGATACGATTTTTCTCCCGAAAACTTTATAGTACACACAAAACAAAATTCAAAATTCTATTGTACCCTAAAATCTCAGCAGAAATTTCTTCAGCCATGGCTGAATCGGAATCTACATTGAATATTAAACAAGAAACAATTGATTCGGTTAAAGAAAACAAAAACGAAAACGGAGATTCAAAAAAATCCGCTGTTCAAGTAATTGATCTAGATAGCAGTAGTGGTGGTTCTGAATCTGATTCTGATGATGATGAAGATAGTGACGGAGATGCTCATAAGTCTTCATCTAGGGTTGCTGGTGGTGGTAGTAATAAGAGGAAGAAGAAGAAAAGAAGGATTGATAATAGAGGGGTAGTATTACCACTTGGATTTCTTGATCCATTACCTAGTAAAGATAAAGATGTTGCTGGTGTTCCGAAACCTCCTGCTACGCCGAAAGATGTTGTGGTTCCGAAGCCTCCTGCTACACCTAAAGATTTTGTTGCTTCAAAACCTCCAAATACTCCGAAAGAGGTTGTTGTGCCGAAACCAAAAGATTTAGTTATGGTACAGACATGTAAACAGTTTTGGAAAGCTGGAGATTATGATGGTGGTGGTGGTGTGGTGGAGGATCCTTTTGCTTTTTCTACTGGTATTCTTTTACTCTCTTTAAATTGTGAGTCACTACTCTCTTTAATTTGGATAATTAGTCTGATTTTACATTATCATACACAATGTTGTAGCAAAACCTAAATATCTTGTTAATCTGCAATGATGTTAGTTTATTTTCCTACTTTTCTTTGTTATTAGGTTGACAAGAATGTGCATCTGATGGAACAATATGCCCTTAAGTTAGAGTTTTGATGTAGTTTAGGAAACCATTGCTGATGAGTAATTGTGGTTGAATGTTTTCTGAGTGTGGTAAGAGAGTATTTGTCTTCACTGAAGCAGATCTTTCATGGCCAAATGTCTCTAGGATTCCTTGAAAGTTTAAAATTAGTGCAACTGTTGAGATGCAATAATTTGGTCAGTGTATGTTTCCCTTGATGAGATGTTAACATAATCTTCGAAACTTGAATTTTGGAAAGTGGATTGAGATATGTGTTCACTTTGGCTATGGGACTTACCCTGCAGCAGTTAGAGGTTCTTTTATATATAACATTAAAGCTGTATTAGTAATTCCACAGAGTGGGTAGAAATGACCAGAATAACTACGTACTCACGTGGTAAATTTAAACACCATTATTTTCGGTGTTTGGGATGCCTATAATAAACTAAGTCGAGTTATTTTAGTAATTACGAGACAGTTGCAATTCTTATTTTGCATTCATAACCAAGGTTTTTCCATAGCTGGTGGAACTCTAATGTTGTTTCGTTCCTGTTTGAAGGTGGCATGGATCATGTCAGGGTACATCCAAAGTTTTTGCATTCAAATGCAACCAGTCATAAGTGGGCTCTTGGAGGTGAGACTCCTTCCTTTCTTACTCGTGATGTTCGGGGTGTCAATTATGTAAAGTTAATTTCTAATTAAGTACTTCGCGATTAGGTCATTGATGCATTTTTGTTGAATCTTATTTTTCTTCTGCTTCCACAGCCTTTGCAGAACTGTTGGATAATTCTTTGGATGAGGTATTTACACCTATTCACCACCAAGGTTATCGCTTTTATGCCTTTAGACTTCTGTTTTTTTAATTTACTAAAAATATGCACTTTCATGCCAGGTCTGCAATGGAGCTACATTTGTGAACATTGATATGTTACACAACATAAAAGATGGCAGCGAGATGCTGCTGGTGGAAGGTACATAGCTTTGCCTTCGTTTTGTTTTTATATACATATGTTCAGCATTACACCCACTATGTACGAATTCTGTTTGCTATGCGATACATTATCCATGATTTGATGTTTTTGTATCCTTTTATCACATAATTATGATGGTATATTCCTGTATGCCAAAGAAAATTTAATGTTAAAATAAACACTTTTGCTACCTTGATCTAGATGACGGCGGCGGAATGGATCCGGATAAAATGCGACAATGCATGTCTCTTGGGTACTCGGCGAAAAGCAAACTAGCAAATACGATAGGACAGTGTATGTCACCTCTTCTTTAACATGAAAGAAAGTACACCCTTGATTCTTTTACATCTGTTGTTCATCATGAAAACCTAATAAAACTTTTTTGTTATTTCTTGTTTTATTCAGATGGGAATGGTTTTAAGACGAGTACCATGAGACTAGGGGCAGATGTTATTGTCTTCTCACGCTGTCGTGGAAAGAATGGGAATAGGTATTGGGTTTGCTCATTTATGTATTGCTTTGTATCTCAGTAACTGTATTCTTTCACTTATTTATGTGTACTTGATTACCACAATGCTTTTAAGTTGATATGGTAAATCCAGGCTGGAGGTAAATACAGGCTTGATTACTCCACATAAATAAGTAGATGTGCCACCTTTCATATCACGAGAATAATTTTCAATAGGGCTTCCATTCCCTTAAAACGCTATGCCCAGTAGCAATCTGAGCAGGCTAGATAGTATTTGATTTTGTTAGTGGGACAAACACAACTCCTAGGGCAAGCCAGCTTAATCTTCTTCTTTTGCCCCAAGCCTTTCCCCACCACACAATAATTGCATCCTCAGCAGCTCATGTAAGTCTTTGTAGTTGTGGAAAAACTCTCTCAAATACGTCGAGTATAGTAGACAGAGATATGTAGGGAATCAGTAACGAAGAGAGTATAAGTTTGATACTACCTTGTTATATGCATATTCTTTTTCTTTCTTGGAACTTGATGTATTTTCAAGTTGTCAATTTTAACGAAGAGTAGACAGAGATATGTAGGGAACTCGATGTATAGTAGACAGAGATATGTAGGGAATCAGTAACGAAGAGAGTATAAGTTTGATACTACCTTGTTATATGCATATTCTTTTTCTTTCTTGGAACTCGATGTATTTTCAAGTTGTCAATTTTAAACTTATGGAGCACATTTTGTATGGACAAATAATTGATAATTCATTCTATTATCTTTAGCTCTACTCAAAGCATTGGATTGTTATCCTACACATTCTTAAGGGGCACAGGCAAGGAAGATATTGTAGTTCCAATGGTAAGCAGCATGTTTCAGTTTCCGGTTATTGGTACTGCTGATAAGATATTTTAGTACCTTTTGTGTCAACTATCACTACTATTCTTTTTTTAATAAGTCTTGTGTTGGTAATATTAGCTTGACTATGAAAAAGAGGGCCGAGAATGGAAGGAGTTGATTCGATCGTCTTCAAGTGATTGGAGTAGAAATGTAGACACTATTGTGCAATGGTCACCATTTGCAAGTGAAGCAGATCTTTTGAAACAGGTGATTCTTTTCCTCGTCCATTTCCACTATACTTTATATTAGCAACAGTTCAAGTATGTGTTATTATTAACATATTTGAAGGAGTAAATCATGTGTGATATGGATGCTTCTCTTCTATTAATTGTTGCTAGCATATAATTGGAGAACTTGTCCTACATGGGCATTTTGGAACACTGTCATTCTGTGAACGTGTGAGGTTATTTGATTCCTTAGTATCTAGGAGTAACTGTGTCTAGTTTGTAATATTATGCTGTCAGTTTGAGGTATCTCTTTTGAAAATAATCATCTGATGGGACCCTGGGAACTGCAAAAATTAATGTGTATTTTGTAAGAGTTACTTTGTTAGTGGGGAACTACTGTACTTTGGGTTTGGTTCTTTTAGTATTACTTCTCTTAAGGAATAAGAACTTCCGTATTGTTCTTTTGAATTCAATTAGTTTTTGTTCTAACTTCAGTTCAATGGGATCGGTGAGCATGGTACACGGTTAATCATTTACAATCTGTGGGAGGATGATCAAGGTGAACTGGAGCTTGATTTTCAATCCGATCCACATGTATGTTCTCTTTATCCTTTGCTCTCTATGAATACCATATTGCCAGGTGCTTATTTGATAATGTTGAGAATGTAATGCTGTAAATACTTAATTCAGAAATAGAAAATGACTTTACTGTTAATATGTTTGTACTATGGATTAATATCAGTTTTATCCATGTGGTTCGGGCTAATAAAATTGTCTGAAATGTGACAGGACATCCAAATAAGAGGGGTCAACCGAGACGAGAAGAAGATAGAGATGGCGAAAAAATTCCCTAACTCTAGACACTACCTGACCTATCGGCACTCGTTAAGGGTATGTTATTATGTTGTGTTATCCCTGATGTGTATCACATTCTATGATCATTAAGTTTTTTCTTACTCTTTTAGTGAATTTGGGGTTCCTGTGCTGCATTGTTCATTTTTGATAGTCATAGCTGCTAGGCTAAGTTTCCCTTAATTTGACATGACAGAGATCGGCGTTTCTTTGGTTTCACCTCCCATATAACATTCATATCTTTACCAGTTTCCAGACCAAGTTAATTTACCTTTGGTCCTTGTACACGCTGAAAATTTACTTGTTTCTTGCCTTTTTTGTTTTTGTCTGGATTCTTTTCGTAGATCTTTTTACTTAGCACCATTATCTCAATGTTGCAGAGCTATGCATCTATTCTCTATCTCAGAATTCCACTTCGCTTCCGAATGGTTCTCCGTGGTAAAGATATTGTTCATCACAATCTCATTAATGATATGATGTTAGCTCAAGAGATTACTTATAGGCCACAACCTGGTGCTGACGGTATGCTGAAGGATCCTAATGTAGGAGTTCTTTCTTCTTACTACACAATGAATACTTTGCTGATACCCCTGAAAGCTATCTAGCCTAAACTTTGAACTTGGTCTTTCCTGCTTGGATATCAGGTGGTTGCAACTGTGACGATGGGATTTGTAAAGGACGCTAAAGACCATATTGATGTCCAAGGATTCAGTGTTTATCACAAGAACCGCCTTATCAAGGTTTTTATTCATCTTTGATTGCTGTACAACTGATTCTTGTTGTTTATTGTTTTATGTGATTAAAACAGACTTCTTTCCCTGATGAACCAAACTGACTTGATATTTTTCTCAACCTGCTAGCCATTTTGGAGGGTTTGGAATCCCTCAGGAAGTGATGGTCGTGGAGTTATAGGTATTCATTGTTTGTAATAATATATCTTACATTGATCAGTTGAGGCCAGAGGAACATCTAATCTGGTGTGTTCCAAATACAGGTGTACTGGAGGCTAACTTTGTTGAGCCAGCTCATGATAAACAAGGGTTTGAGCGTACAACTGTGCTTGCTAGGCTTGAGGCGCGACTTGTACAGATGCAGAAGACATACTGGTCAGTTACCTTTTCTCGTTATTGAAGGATGTTTTTGTTTTCTTAGTGATTCTTAATTATCTTTCTTGTTACATCCAGGACCACACTCTGTCATAAAGTTGGATACTCATGTCGACGTAACAAGAAGCTTGTAGCAGCTGGAGGTATGTCACAATTTATTTCATTATTCAACTCTTAATTTGGATTTGGAAGACCAGACATATTTCTTACGCTCTGGCTGGTCTACTTGTGTAGATAGTTCGCCTGATTTTCTTCTCCGGCAATCATCCAAAAGTACGATGGGATCTACATCATGTTGGGAACCTGTTAACGGAAATGGGAACAAGTACGGTAAAGGTGAGAACGGAAAGCCAACCAGCAGATTTCGACCTAGATCAAGTTCTTCAGAAGAGGATGACAGTGACTCTGAAAGGCCGCCTGGCATTCGAAAGAAAACAAAATACCAGTGGCAGAAGTCGAAGGATAGGTCAGACGTGAACGGTAGTGAATCTGACGTGATTATACAACAGTTGGAAGCGGAGAATAGTGAATTGAAGAACAGGTAAATTTAGTCTCTTCAGTAGAAGTTATTTGAGTTTCATGTGCCATACTTTCGGTTAGCGTATCTCCAATGTCCCTTGTCTTCTACATGTGTGTTGTAGTTTAAGCAAAATGAAAGAATCCTTCTTGCGCGATATCGACTATGAAAGGGACAGAGTTAAACAACTAACTACACTATTAAATGGGAATGGCCCTACCAACTCTGATCCAGCGACTCTAAGCCGGCTGCGGACGGAGAATCATGAACTGCAGGACAGGTGATTATATATGCTCCATGACTCCATGTTCAGTACTTTGTAGTTTGCTTGATTAAACAGTAAAGATGGGCCTCTTTTTACCATCTTTGTTTGTGTTGTAGAATGAAGAAAATGGAAGCATTGTTCTCTCGCGACTTGCAGTCTGAAAAAGAGAGATGTAATTTACTACAGGCTAAAGTAAGTGTGCTTGTCTATTGATATTTATCTTCAGTTAACCAGTCAGTTATCTTCAATTGCCGTGTTTCAATCTCCTTAGGCTGTGCTCGTGATTTTTTTGGCCTAACAGTATCTGTTGTGGTTTTAGACTTTCGGTTGCCATATGATTTCTGTACTTGAGTTGTTAAGAATCTTACAATTTTGCTGTTTCTGAATCACTAGTTAAAGGAGTCTGAGGAAAAGATTGTAGAAATGAATAAAGAACAGGAAGCTTTCATTGATATATTTGCGGAAGAGAGATGCCGGCGAGAGAAAGAGGAGGAAAACTTGAGAAGCAAATTAAAGGTGAGAAGCTTTGCTTTTATTTATGGGTGGTTGTTCCTTTGTACACACGTGAGACTATATTTGCTTATTTGTAACACCCGTCTTTTTCTGTTTAAAGGATGCTTCTAACACCATACAAGAGTTGCTCGATAAAGTTCGGCAGCTTGAGAAGTGATAAACTCTCCTGGCGGCAGAGTGAAAGATGATGTTTTTCTTTGCAAGTGGTAATGATCAGTGATGAAGGTTCTGAAGGACTTTATATTACATTCGGGTATTCGAACTTCCTCAAGAACTGATCAAACCTGACATCGAGTGCCTTCCACAATGTTATTATTTATTCCCCTGTATTTGCATTCTAATCTAGTTTACACTCTCTCACTATGTAACCTATGTAGCAAATATTGTTTAGGGGTATTTGGTGTTAATAATGTAACCTATGCTTGTGTTGCCTAATTCGATCTGAATTATCTGGTGTACATTTCAATGACATTCAATTAGTCGATTCTCATGTGAAAGTTGGATTTTTCGTATGTTATTGAAGTTTCTGTTGTGGACTAGTAAACATTGATCTGGGTCCGACTGGTCCGAGCTTCCTAAGCTCTATGCTGGGGGGGTAAATCATGTATCCATAATTTACTGGGAGGTAGTCAAACAAGATTTATATGGACTTTCGTAGATTTGTAATTTGAGTGACTCCCAGAGATTCTCTGAAAATCTAGAGACTTCTAATGATTCTTTGAGAGCATTTTAGAGAGTCTTTGTGACTTATAGAAATAAAAAAAAATGAGATTTGCAAAGACTCTTTATGATTTGTAGAGACAAATAATGTATAATATCCCATATAAAATTAAAACGTCTACCAATATTTTATTATCCATGTTACAATGTTTATACCAGTACCATGAATATCTAAGCAAATATGTGTGCATTGTCCCATATATCTCTTCATATCTAATTACTATCTTCCAAATCATTTGTTGCATGGTGGAATATACTCATCATTCACGACATTCTCTTGTAGATGGAGGCTCCATTTGGATCCATGATAATTTCTTCACATCTAAAGAAGTTGAATAAGATTCACGATGATTTCTAGGTTGGATAATGTGATGACAACTAGGTTTGATAAGCATGAAACAGTGACACTTGTTCGTTGGATATCCATGATAAAAAAAAAGAAAATCTAATAATTGGGCCGAATGTAATCCTACATAATTCGGTTAAAGCGAATCAATGTTATCTTGACTCTCATGTTTACCAAGTTTTTTGTAAATTTTCAAGTCTCCCAAAATATCACCTCTTGAGGAGAGATTTCAACTATGCCTATTTTCATAAAAAAGTCTCCCCAAATCTCTAAAAACAACAAATCAATGACTTTCAATTCTTATTCGAATAACAAGGGTGTTAAAGTGACTCTTACAAATTCCTAATCCAATAACATGGAGTTTTAGAGAATTTAAATGAATTAAAAAAAGTCTCTAACGAATAACAAGAGACACCGAGAGACTCTCTAAAAATCCTTATGGACTAACAGTAGATTTGGGAACTCCCCATAAGTCCTCCGAAATCTCGTTTGACTACCCCTTGTTAGAGAATTCAGCAAACCATGTAACCGGTTGCAATCTACCGATTTTGATACAAAACCAGCTGATCATAGAATGACCAAGTCCAAATATAACCGACTGCTGGTGTCCCAATTCTCAAATCAGTTGTGTGAGGGATTTGCATGCTTGACAATACTTAACTGCTTTCAACCGCTTGTGACTTATTAAGCAATCTTGAGTCTTTGTTTGAAAGATATGCTCACCGTTGATGGTACTACTCCACAATTCGATCCATATTCAGTCCTAAGACTAAGTCTTATGGGCTAGATTGGAGGTGCTAGATTAGCACATAAGTGTTGCAATTCCAAAAAAAAGTGTAGCAAAATTTTTAACACTAGTTCTCTTTCCTAGCAGTTGCTAGCAGGTGAACTAGCATGCTAGATTGGTACGCAGAATGATTCAGCGCTAGGAAAAGTAACTTTCGCGGAACGAAACAGTGCTCGGAAGAATATTCCAAGCATCTACGCGGAATGGTCCAGCGCAAACATCTAGCGCGGAATGGAAACGCGCCACAAAAATATTATTTTGGTCTCTATTTATTTTTTTGAATAACCATTTTAGAATTCGTATTTAATACTCGAACTCTGTTCTTTCTTTGTTTGTATCCGAGACATTGAGAGAGAGACTGTACCCACCATCAATCAAAACCTACTCTCTGACCTGACTAGACGAATAGGAAGTAGAAGAGGAGTGTTTAAACAAAACCTACTCTCTGAAGCAAACAGAGCAACATCAGTGATTTAATAGTAGAGTATAAAATGCGCGGAATGGTGCAGCGCCAGGCGCGGAATGATTCTGCGAAAGGTAGTTGCGCGGGACGGTTCAGCTCAAGGCACTGTTTTGTTTCAGCGACTAGCATGCTAGACTAGCACCCCCATAAGACTTAGGTGATTTTGGTGGCTGACGTGGACTGCTAATCTAGGTGCTAGAGTATGTGTATTTTCACTGTTTGTATCGGTTGCTATAGGCTTTTTAACTGTAGGGATTAGGCATTTATCGATGTATTACAATGATAACGTCACTGGGTGATAATACAAATATTTTTATTGTAGGATAAGGATAGTTATGTAGACCGTTAGAATTGAGGGTAATTATATAATTCCCACATAAGACTAAGTCTAAAGAAAGGAAGAAACATTCAACATTTAGAGACCGCTACACGGTTTCCTAGTTTATAGCGAGTAAAAAATATCCTGTCCTTGTTCTCTGAACAGTGTATTCCTAAAATATCTAAATATCCTAAAAATAAATCAAAAAAATCAAAAATTTGATTTTCCTAATTAATTCAGGATTAGGATTTATACTTTTGATGCGGTTTCTTTCCACAAGCCGTTCGAATCCTCTTTTTCTAGTGAGAAACCAATGGAGTCATACAACTGTTCACTCCCAGAAGATATCATAACAGATATACTTTCTCGGTTGCCAGCCGTGTTTCTGTTATCCCTAAAACAAGTATGAAAAACATGGAGAGATCTTCTGGTTGGTCCTAACTTTGCTCGTATCCATCTTCGTCGCCAGCAATATGTTGTTCAGGGCATTACTTATGATGCTTCTATAAGTAACAACTATAATGTGAGTTTTCTTTGCTTTCTAGAATCTACAGAAAATCAGTATCAACATTCAATCCACTACAGAGAGTACCTTGATGATGAAAACCTTCAGAACTTGTCAAAGAGGAAATTTACAATAAATTTTAAGGGTCTTCCAGTTGATTCATGCAATGGGTTAATCTGTTTGTCTTCGGTCGGCCGTCTCCATTGTGTCCAGGAATCTCCCGTTGAAACCAGCAGTGAAGTCCAGGAATTTCCCATTGAAACCAGAACTGAATATAGAGTTCCAAACCTGAAACAGTTCAACTATGTCGACAATGATCCGATCTATATCTTTAATCCAGTTACCGGAGAAGAGTTGAGGCTTCCAGAACTGTTGGTTCCTGATACTTTTGTTGGTCTCAGACTTGCACTGTTAGTAGGGTTTGGTTATGTTCTGTTGGAATATTTAGTCAATCCACAAGATATATCAAGGTGAACGTGTAGTGAGCCGATGTAGCCGTGAAGACCGTGTGCAGTTTATTTAGATAATTACACAATCAATTATCTACAAATGTAATACCTAGTCAAACAAAAGATAACGCATTGTATTATCTCCTAGGTTTAGCAAACTCTATAAATAGGAGTTCAATGTAAATGTAAATTACTCAATCCTCTCAAGTATTGAGCAGTAATCTAATTCACCCTACGGGGTTTATCCGTGGATGTAGGCGTTAGTGCCGAACCACGTATATCGGTTTGTCTCTCCTTTTATCTTTTGCTTTGTGTTATGATTTTGATATTTTGATATGTAGTTTAATTTATCATAATCATTGATTTCCATAATGATATTCATCTTAGTTTTGATCTACATATCAAAATCTAAGATGGTATCAGAGCAGAAATGCTCTCGATCCAATCGCTTCCGCAATCTATTTTCATTGTGTCTGATTTTTTTATTCTTAGCTAATTTCAGTTTTTCTTCTATCGATCTTAGCTTTGAAAAACATCATCAATTCAACCTTTGTGGTTTGTCCTCATTTCCGTGAAGGAAATTTATCAATATTTTTTGTTATGTCTATTTTACCTTTAACAGCTCATAAAGGTTTAATCATCTATTGAATTAGTGATCAAAAGTACTCACTTTAATTCCGAAAACAAATTAAGTTTTCTGGATATCACGTCTATTATATCCACAGTTCTTTGTCCATTCAATATTCTCATGGACTTCCTTTGATCAAGGAGTACTATTTAGTTTTTGACTTTGCTTCAAAGTTCTATAATAACTATTTCACTTTATATCTTAAAATATCGGGTCATCACTGATTGTCATCTAATTTTGTTGCAACAGTTCGAATGTTCCTGGATATATATATCATTATTGGATCTCAAAATTATATCACTGCACCTTCATGTTCGTCAAAGGTGCTCATCATCTTTGTCAATGAACAACAACAGCGTGACCAATTTTTCTTTTTTGGTTCAATGATCTTGTTGTTCTTGGTCTAAACGTATCAATCTGTCTTTAGACCTTACAAATATATCTCCTCCTAGAAAGGTCAATCTTTCAAAATATGCTTACGTTTTTCACGTTCGCATTCTCCAATAATTGATTTATCATAGTTACTGCTTTTTTTTTTTTCGGTAATCTTTGTGGTCGATCTGTTTGAACTTTAAAGCGTGAAGTGCTTTGACATTCTCGTTCATCGATCATTAATTTTATCTCAAATCTCAATCTTTTCCTTGAGAATTTTGAATCAATTTTTTGTAATCAAGTTATTTCCCAAAAAAAAAATAAAAAAAAATCCGTTTTTTTTTTGATATATCAATATATCGATCCATTATTTTATCGTTTTCTTATGATGTCGTCGGAATCGCTATCTGTCGTCTTTTTGTTTTGTGGATAGCAAACACCAGAGGTTTTCATTATTATTCTTCTGGTCTTCACATCCATCACTATAAATTCATATTCTCTAACTACTTGTTTGTACTCCTGATCATGCAATCCAGGAAGCAAAACTTGATGTTACTGATCATTTCAGTCTGATCAATGATTTTTTTAAATCACTTTTCTTATATACCTAATGAAATGATATTCATGTTCTCTGTTAACAGTTAAAGCAATCTTTCAATGCTTCTGCCATTATGGTTTGTTTTTTTGTGTGTGCATTTTCTGTTTTGGAGCACATATTCCAAACTTCACTCGAAGTTGTTTTATAAAGTCTTTCCTTTTATCAAAAACATTCGAAATACAAATCCAATTCTGAATATATTCTTTGATATCCAACTATATTCGTTTCTATCCGAAACTCTTTTTATTCCCAAAATATATTTCCCAACTCTCGGGAAGTTAATTCAATCCAAACATTTTATCGTTTGCTTTCCAAACCTATTGAAGATAATAATTTCAAAATCTTCTACAGTACAGATTTGATCAATCAAATCCATTTTTTACTTGTATGTCGTCTGCATTATCTATGTCACATCATCTGGACAATGCTAAATGGTGGAGTTAAAAGCTTTTGCTAAGATCAAAATTCATTCACCAGTGGGGCACTGTCACATCTCAAGTAACTACTCCGTAGATGTTCCATATACACACAATGAAGACTATGTTTCGGTGTTACCGTTCAAGCATTCCAGTGTTGCTGTTCAAGATTGTTTAAAGGACTCAATGTTAGATCGTCTGAAGTGCATTTTTTGTCCAGTTCAAGTTGTACACTTCAATTCCCTCCGTGTCCAACTTGAGGGGGGGTGTTGGAATATTTAGTCAATCCACAAGATATATCAAGGTGAACGTGTAGTGAGCCGATGTAGCCGTGAAGACCGTGTGCAGTTTATTTAGATAATTACGCAATCAATTATCTACAAATGTAATACCTAGTCAAACAAAAGATAACGCATTGTATTATCTCCTAGGTTTAGCAAACTCTATAAATAGGAGTTCAATGTAAATGTAAATTACTCAATCCTCTCAAGTATTGAGCAGTAATCTAATTCACCCTACGGGGTTTATCCGTGGATGTAGGCGTTAGTGCCGAACCACGTATATCGGTTTGTCTCTCCTTTTATCTTTTGCTTTGTGTTATGATTTTGATATTTTGATATGTAGTTTAATTTATCATAATCATTGATTTCCATAATGATATTCATCTTAGTTTTGATCTACATATCAAAATCTAAGACTGGTGAATACAAGGTTGTCAGAATTTATTACCAACCAAAGGAAGAACTAAAGGACGACCGAACTCCGGTCGGAAAGGTCCAGGTATACACTCTTGGAGGGGAAAGCAGTAGTAGTGGGCACTGGAGAAACAAATGTGATATTCCTTACCACTTTGGATGTTTAGAAGGTGTTTTCTTCAATGGAGCTCTTTACTGGCTGGAGTACGGCCACGGTGATGGAGAAAGGATCATGGCTTTCGATTTGGCAACAGAGGAGTTTTTTGTCGTCAAGTCACCACCTGATTGTTTTCAGGGTGATACTGCTCACGGTTATCAACTTTTCCGTCTGGGAGGTTGTTTAGGTGTTTATCACAACAAAGATCGTTATAATAGGAATGACAGAAGCTGGGATATATGGCTTTTAAAGAAGACCGAAAACAAGACGAGTTTTGTAATGGAGGACAACGAAGAGTACTATGATTCTTCTTGGAGTTGGAGTAGGATATTCAGTATAGATCAAGCGGAGTTGAGTTATGATGATTGTCTGCCGCTGTCCGTCACGAAGAGTGGTGAAATTTTATTCAAATACTGTCGACGATCTGCATTGTGCATCTATGAACCAAAAACCGCAACTTTTAGAACAATACCTTGCCTTGTTAATAGGGATCCGCGGGTAGAAAAACATACTTGCATGGTTCTTCATGTGAACACCTTTGTTTCTTTAAAAGGTATGGCATGAGAATTGCAAGAAATAGTTGGATCGTGAAGCATATTACGCTTTTATCATTGGTTTCAATTTACTGTGATGTTTTTCCTCAATAGTCCTCTTTGGGTTCGCAACTTGGCATAATACTTGATGACTGCTTGTACGGTAAAGCCCGGCGTCAATACACTATGCGAGTGATCTTTTTTTCTCCATTCGAAAGAATTTTGAAGAGAGTTTTTGGGTTAATCTTAGCATAAGATTTTTTTTGGGTTAATCTTAATTTTATGGTGGTGCTGGCGGTGGTGGAGAAGTATTTGTATTAAGTTCATAGTTTGGTGGTGGTGGCAAGGACAGCGAGAAAACAAATACTAGTAAATGATGAAGAACAAGAAATCACGAGAAGAAAATTTTTCAAACACTAATTCTTCGCCGGAATTTTTGTTTAATTCAAATTCAAAATCTTCGTCGCTTCGAATTCGGCGATTAGAGAATTAAACAAAGTTTGGAATTTGGCGGTTATAGAATTAAACAAAGTTTGGAAAAGAGTAGAACTAATTCTACTTCATACGGTGAGGTTCGCGTACCTTGTGTCACAGTGTGAAAGAAAAAAATGGGTTCGGTTTCTAGTTGAAAATATGGGCCAGATGGGGGAGTGGCACTTTAAAATCAGTTTTTTAGATTGGGTGTCGGCTGTACCATTGTGATGGGAACTCTTGCTCCAGTCAGGTAAAGGTTTGAATTAGTTACAGTTCATCCAGAACTGATAATTCAAATTGTTTACTACAGTTCTTCTCATCATTCCAATGCCCATGAATTACATTGCTATTACAATAAGAAGAAAAATTCGCTGCCTATATAATATCATATCTACTTCTTATGACAAAACTATTAACTCTGAAATTAATACAAGTATCGGTAATGTGGAACGTGTATGAGGAAGGCAATACAGAGATTGCAGGTGATGAGAAGGGAAGAAAGGGATGAGAAAATAGAAGAAAGTAATTAGATTTGAGGAAAGAAAGATGGATTGTTCTTGAAAAGGGATTGTATTGAACAACTTGACAATAATAATGAATCTCCTACAAGAACGAAATAAGCCTGTTTATATAGGCATGAATAAAAATCTAAAAATAGTAAAACTTTAAAAGAAGAAATACTAGACTTGATAAACAAGTAAACCTAAGCAGAGGGCTAGGGATCAAACGTAATAGCTGATACAACGTAAAGGGATCAACTAGAATTGTTGATACAGACCAATTAGGTCAACTGGGACAGTTAATATATTGAAAATAGGTAGATGTCCTACATCAGTCCCCCCCTTCTTGAGAATAACTCGTCTCTGAGTTGGTGGAAACAAGTAATAGTCATTATCACCATGAAAGATGAAAATCTCTTGCACATTGAACACATTAGAGATGTTCCATTCCTTGGGTAGATCAATGACATATGCATTGTCACTGATTTTCTTCAAAATTTTAAAAGGACCGTACTTCTTCATCTTTGTCTTGTTATAAGTACCAACTGGAAATATTTCTTTGTGCAGATGAATCATGACTAGATCTCATTCCAGAAATGTTTTGAATCCTTTATGCTTATATGCAACATCCTTGTATTTAGCATTCAATTCCTTAATTTTAGTTTTGACTTCATGATGTATTTGAGAAGCTTGCTCCAATAGATTATCATCTTTGATATTGGAAGTATGTAACTAAGGAAGCACAACCAAGTCTTAAATATGATTAGAGTAAACAATCTCAAAAGGAGTTTTACTTGTGGATCTGTTCACTGAAGTGTTGAATGAAAACTCCATGTGAGGTAGTAATAAATCCCATTGTTTATTGTTATCAACACATTTTTCTCGTATCAAATTCCCCAAAGGACGATTGACAACTTCAGTCTGACCATCTATTTGAGGATGAGAAGCAGTGCTGAACTGCAAACTAGTGCCCAAACGCATCCACAATGTCTTCCAGAAATAACTCAAAAATTTGGTATCTCTATCAGATGTAATAGATTTCGGAACGCCATGCAAACGAACTACTTCTTTGAAAAATAAAGAAGCAACATTTGAAGCATCAATAGACTTCTTACAGGCTATTAAATGACCAATATTGGAATATATGTCTACAACAACCATTACTGAATCATTTCCTCTAGCTGTACGAGGTAAACCAAGAATAAAATCCATGCTAATGTCGAACCATGGAGCGTCAGGAATAGGTAAAGGGGTATAAAGACCAATGTTCTGAACTGTACCTTTAGATTGTTGGAAAACCATGCATCGCACAACATATTTTTGCACATCACGCTTTAGTGAAGGCCAATAATTTCTATCTTCAACAAGTGCAATTGTTTTATCTCTGCTAAAATGACCACCAAGTCCACTTCCATGCAGTTCACGTAAATCTTCAGCATAAATCTCTTTGATATAATCAAAAGAAAAACTTTCATTTCGAATAGTTTCCAAAAGATGTCGCCTTTTACTTAGAGCATCTGCAACTTGATTAGGCTTTCCACTTTTATGTTTGATAGAAAAAGTTTACTTATTAATTTTGGATAACCACCTATCATGCATACAGTTAACCTTAGATGAAGTCTGGAGATATTTCAACGCATGATTATCAGTATTGATGACAAAAAATCTCGATGAACCAAATAAGTATGCCACTATTTAAGAGCTTGTACAAGTGCAAGCAATTCCAATTTATATGTAGACCATTTCTTCTATGTATCATAATTTTTTTCACTATGGTAAGCAACTGGATGTCCCTCTTGAGATAAAACTGCTCCAATTCCAATAATAGAAGCATCACAATCAACTTGAAAAGGCTTGGAAAAGTCAGGCATGATAAGAATAGGAGCTGAACAAAGTTTTTTCTTTAAGAGTATTGAAACTTTTATTAGCTTCCTCAGTCCAGATGAACTTTTCTTTCTTCCAACAATCAGTAAGAGGTGCATCAATGGTGCTGAAATTTCTTACAAAACGCCTATAAAAAGAAGCTAATCCATGAAAACTTCTCACTTCTTTGATATATTTAGGAACAAGCCAATCCATAATAACTTGAACTTTAGAAGGATCTACATGAATACCCTTTGAAGAGATAACATATCTTAAGAAAGTAACTTCAGAGGACATAAAGGGGCATTTCTTCAAATGCACAAACAAAGAATGGTCGAATAAGGCCTTAAACACCTGAGAAATATGACTGATATGTTCCTTTGTACTTCTACTAAAAATCAATATGTCATCAAAGTATACAATGACAAAATTACTCAGAAAGGGTTGTAAAACCTTATTCATGAGTCGCATAAAGTTATTAGGAGCATTAGACAGGCCAAAGGGCATAACAAGCCATTCGTATAAACCCTCTCTTGTCTTGAAAGTATTTTTCCAATAATCTCCCTCACTTATTCTAATTTGATGATAACCATTGCGAAGATCAAGTTTAGTGAAAATAATAGACCTAGATAAAAGATCAATCATATCCTTAATACGATAAATAATAAACCTATAAGGAATGGTGATACGATTCAAAGCTATGCAATCTATACATATTCTCCATCCATTATCCTTATTAGGCACCTGAAATGAAGGACAAACACAAGGGATATTACTAGGTATGATTAACCCCTTAGTCAATAAATCAGTAACTTGACCCTGTAAAATTTCATGTTCTGTAGGACTTAACCTATAATGAGCTTGATTAGGTAAAGAAGCTCCAGGTATAAGATCAATGCAATGTTGAACATATCTAAAAGGTGGTAAATTCACAGGTAATTCTTCAAGAAATAATGCATGATATTTAGATAATAAAGGTTGTACCTGAGTAGGAATTTTCACCATAGGTTTGGTATCTTCATGAGAACTTAAAGTGTGAGTTGAATGTAAATAACGAGAGATAGTAGCCACCAAATTAGTAGTCGTGCAATCACTAAGTTCTTTAATTACTGAAGAAGACTTTGGGTTGAATCAAAACAGAGTCATCCTTTTACCATCTTTGCAAAAAGAATAAGTATTCTCAAAACAGTTATGAACTGCTCTAATTACACCATACTGCCATGGTCTGTCAAGGAGGAGATATGTTGCAGTCATATCGATAACGTCAAAGAGCACAGATTCTTCATATCCAACAAAACATAACTTAATAACACACTAATATGTAATTCGTTATGTGGATGAACTATTCACCCAACCTACAAAATAAGGATTAGGATGTGGTGTAGTTGGTAATCCCAATTTCTCCACAATAATAGTTGCAATGTAATTGTCTACACTGACACTATCAATAATCATGTCACAGAACTTTCCACCAATAAAACACTTGATTTTAAAAATACCATGCCTTTGAAAATAACATGGTTCAGTAAGCATAAGTGAACGAATCATCCCAAAAAAGTGATCACCATAAGTTTCATGTAATTCAAGGTTTTCAACTTCTTCACCTTCATCATCATCAAAAACTTCAGTATCCTTCGATTCACTATGTACCTGATTATCTCCAATAAAACCATTAAAGCAATGACAGTCAGATGAAGAATGACCAGGTTGGTTATATTTATTGCATTTATCTCCACGAAATTTTGAATAAATGTTAGGTGCCTTAGTTTGAGGTGGAAATTACTATTGCATTCTATTATAAATTCTGATGCTTGTTGGCTTAGACTGTTGGTATTGAATGGATTGAGGCTCAATAAGAGATGGTAAGATAGGTGAAGTATTTGTAGTTAATAGTGATTGAGCAAAATAAAAGCTCACTGGTTTTTGTTGTCGTATAGATTGAGGTGGATTTTCCTCTAGATAACTAGAACTTTGAGGATAAAAATATGAGTCATCTTGGTACACACCACTTAAAAACTGTTATGTTTTATAGTTGCTTGAATAACGAGGTTGACGAGGCTGAGAAAACTTAGGAGTACGTGAGATACGCTTCTCAATTTTGATAGCTTGTTGGATAGCTGCCACCATAGTAAATACTGATTGAGTCATATTGAGTTGAATAAATTTATTTAATCCTTCAATAAAACGTGTTACCAATTGTTCCTCAGTTTCATTTATTTCATTACGAGCAACCAAATTATAAAACTCAACAACATATTCTTCCACAAGCCTAGCACCTCGTTGACAATTTTGTAGTTTAACAAATAACTGCTATTTATAGTCTTGAGGAAGAAACTTATCTCGAAGTAGCGTATGCATGAGTTCTCAAGTACGTATAGGAGGTTTACGATATTTAAATCTATCCTCACGAAGCTTTTCCCACCAAGTAGTAGCTCCACCTTTGAGTTTATAAGAAACAAGCTTAACCTTCGATTCATCAGGTACTTCCATAAACTGAAAAAAGGCTTTTACTTCATAAAACTAATCAAATGGTTCCTCAATTTTGAAACTTACATTGAAGTTTGGGATATCAACATTCAACTTGTATTCTGGCAAAGAACCATAAGGATTTTGTCAAGCTCTAAGACATCTATCTACAGTCCATCTATAATGTTGTGCTTCTTTAGCAGAACCTTCCCCTTCACTGTCAAGTTTTCCTTTGGGTTTGAGATAAAAATTTGCATGTTGTTTGTGTTCAGGAATACCAGTAGTATAAACAACACCATGTGGTTTAGGGGTAGTTTCTCCAGATTGCTTGACATATGATTCCAATTTTTTTGTAGAAGACTCAGCAGCAACTTTTGGTTGTAAGCCTGAATACGCTATGATTAATTGCGCAGGCATCTCTTCCAGCTTAGCTAATCTTCCGTTAGACATCTTTTTGCATAGTTTCAAAGTCAGAAGATAACTTAAGAAGTCTTGTTTCTATAATATCAGCCATGAAGGAAAATTAAGGTTTGTATTTTTTTTCTTTTCGGGTTGTAGAAGCGAAAACAGGATCTAGGAAAAGATAAAGATCTTATTCTACTGTCGAATGATACCAACTAATGTAGCACGTGTATGAGGAAGGCAATGCGGATATTGCAAGTGATGACAAGAGAAGAAAATGATGAGAAAACATAAAAAAAGTAATTAAATTTGAGGAAAGAAAGATATATTGTTCTTGAAACAGGATTGTATTGAATAACTTGATAATAATAATGAATCTCCAACAAGAACGAAATAATCCTATTTATATAGGCATGAATAATAATCTAAAAATAGTAAAACTCTAAAAGAAAAAAATACTAGACTTGATAAACAAGTAAACCTAAGAAGAGGCTAGGGATCAACAGTACTAGTTGATACATCATAAAGGTGTTGATGGTGGATTTTTATTTAAGGTTAAGATTTTAAAACCTAAAAAATATGCGCCAACATCTTGTAAAAGATAAGGCCATTAACAAGTGATGGATACTCCTTCACTTTATCAATTCACCAAGAATGGAGCATGTGGCAACAATCCCATTCTGTGAATAAAATACACGAAATTCATCCAGGTTGGAGCATGCAGCAACAATCCCATATACCCTGTGAATTTCCAGCATTATTAATTAATGCGCAACAGCCTTGTATTTCCTGTACTCATTATCAGTGCGGGATGACGACTAAGTGTTGCTCTTAGCGGAGCAACACGAACCTCCAAGCATTATAATGAAACCATGTACGAAATACCCGTACAGGCTGAACTCCCGGTGTGTTATACTAGCCCGATTGAGCCCCTCTCGGTGTGTCATACTAGCCCGATTGAGCATCCATACTGACCGTATCAGTCTGGATATGATCACGACCATCCAACTCCACCAGCCTGATTGGATGGCCCAGATCGATTCCATCACCTCTAAGTAGGTATGGAATACCTGCCGAAACAAGGCGGAACCCGCATGGTCGGCCTCCCTTGGCCTAGCTTGCCAAAACGTCCAAACCATAGCAGTATGGATGGAAAACCCTAAATTAGGGTTTGCGGCACATTACATGTGTCGCAAAACAGCCTCAACCATCCATCTTCGCAGGTATAGATGGAGGGTGCAGATGTAGATTCAAAGGGCACGAAGTATGTCAATACAATCACCGCAGGCCCGCCTACATACCTGACTAATCGGTCAGGACCAACCATGGTTGGTCATTCCAAATCCTGCGCCTGAATGGAGCATGACGCACGACTATGAAACCCAAAATTAGGGTTTTGAATCACGAGCGTCCATCTTATCCGGCACGAATGGAGGGTCCGAGATTAGATCAAAGCAGGTCCGGTCATGTCAACATGACCACCGTGGACCCGTCTATTCCCTCACCTAATCGTCCAAGGCATACCATGCCTGGCTATCCACAAATCGCCCGCTCCAACATGCGTGGTCGCACCTCCCAAGCTGCAAATTAATCTCAACCACTCGATTTCTCCGGACGAATTGGGTGGCTTAGATCGCGTTTTCATGGGACGGTAAGACATAGGCGTGAACACCAGCCTACCACCTACACGTTGGAGTAGTCGACCAAGACCGACCAAACTTGGTCGTTTTGGAACGCCCGCCCGAAGTTGGTATGGGATACGGCTTTTGCGGCACTAATCTTCTGTTTCAATTCGATCTCGACCACTCAACTTCGCCGGATGAATTGAGTGGCCCAGATCACGTTTTTGTGGGACGGTAGGTATAAATGCCTAAACCGTCACGCCATTTACATGCAGGTGTGATCGGCCAGTCCAGTATAGTTCCATAAGTCTGGTTTCGGTCAGGGTGAAGAGCAGTGCTTGCGCACCTCCTTCGAAACCCTAATTCCACCAAGTGTCGTAGATGAGTGTCTTAAAGATCATCTCATCCGTCCAACTTCACCAGCTCTGTTATATAGCCCTGGTCAGGAGTTAATTAGTCAGTGCGGAGTCATGGTGATCACCATTCACCACTCTACCACACCATGTGGTCGGTAAAGGAAGGGTTTTCATGCGCAACTTCCAAACCATGTTGGATATACTCAATGCAGTACCTGCATAGTATACACATGATACTTCACAAGTATCAATTTCCTTCCTGGGTTTTGCTTTCGGGCTGTTTTCTCCTCCTGAACGAGCTTAAAACCTAAATATTCCAGCGTTGGGAGATAGGAAATTATTTTCCGTATGGAATGGAGGGGCGTATCATCAAAATACGAGTCCGTACTAGAATTCTACAACGATTCTAGTAAGGAGCGCTAATTAGGGTTTCTGGTGCAACGATCAACAGTTGCCCCTCCTCTCAAGATGTAAAATCTCGACCGTCGAAGGTCACCAAGCTAGCAAGATTCCCGAGCCTGACTTGCCAAGATACAACAACATGCTACATGTTTTCCAAAACACTCGAGACATCAATCATGTCATAAACTGGGGGATACATACTGGGTATTGGTATGGCGGTTTACAGCGTGCAGCGCACAACGCGCCATCACAAGAACGTGTCAGGAAGTCATGGACGGTTAGTGATGATGGGAGAAGTGGGCAATCCTGGTCGTGTGACACCAACACACTACTCCAATACTCCATCACTCCACTTTCTCCACTTCCCACGAGATACGAAGGTTAGGCTAAAGGACTTTTATAAATAGGTTCTCCGCCCTATTTTCAACAACAACACAAGTCCAGACAACAGAAGCAAGTGTTGATACAATCGTATTCAAACACCGGAACTGATAGCTTACATCCTGCAAGCCAGTTCAGCCTTCCGATACAAGTCCTGCATATCCAACACCTTCACATTCTCAACACCTTCTTCGCTTCCCTCCCTAAGATCAACCCCATCTCCTTCACTTTGTGACTGAAACAAGTCTGGAACGGCCATTTCTTGGTTTAGGCCGGACTTGCAAAGATTGATCTCTCGAATATACAAGCACTCACCGCGCAATGCATTTGTTTTAGGTTTAGATTCATTCCTCATCCACACCCCAAATTAGCAGGAATAGTTTTCACCCATAAACAATTGGCGACCACAGTGGGAGATTAATCTCTCGGTTGCAATATCAATTTCCAATTATCAATTTTATCTTTTCAGTACCCGGTTCGATTTACGCAATTGCAAGAGGGTAGATTTTAGGGTCAATTCAATTGACAATTCATTTCAAGATGGTGGAACTCAGGTCTGGATCATCAATCAATTCTGATGGAACTAGTGCGGATAACACTCCCGGTGTCGATGTACTTGTCAGTGGAGCTACCGTGGTCAATACATATCGAGGGGCCATCACTTCTACCATCAGCACCACCAGCGTAGCGGGAAATAATCCAGTAGGTGTAACGCCTCCCATCACCAGAGCCAGAGCAGCCGCGAATCCCGGCATTTCCTCAAGCGTAACACCTCCGGTGGTCACCAGGGCAACTACTTTTACTCCTTCATCAGGACGAGGATCCGGAGGGACGAGAGGAGGACCACCGCCTATTACCATTGCAGACTTGATGGAGAAGCAGGAAGTCTTGGATAAGACTCAAACGGATATGGCCGCGACTCAAAAGGAGGTACTCACTTTCCTCAAAACTTTGACTGAACGTTTGCCACAAGATTCACGACAGCCCGGGGGAAGCGCTTCCATCCTGACTCACACGGACGACGAAACTCATGTTGCTCCTGAACGCCCAAGGGAAAGGAACCAACCATCCAATTTCATCACATGCGAGGACCTGGAAAGACTTCTCCAAAATCGAGGCAAGGGGGACCGAACGGATGTACACCAACATCAGCCGTCATACCCCCAAGATGTGCAACGAATTCCTCTTCCAAGAGGTTACACCTCTCCCCAATTCTCCCTCTACGACGGTACTGGTAACGCTCGTGAACATGTTTCTCGATTCTTGGAATCCCTGGGGGAACATGAATACAATCATGTTCTACGCCTGAAATAATTCTCAAAGTCACTTATGGGGAGGGCATATACCTGGTACAACAACATCGCACCTAACAGCATATCCAATTGGAACGAGATGGTCAGTGCTTTCTACAGGAAGTATTTCTTTATATCCGAACAGATCACCTTTTCAGATCTGGGAAGAATTCTTCAGTGGAACAACGAGCACCCCAACGACTTCGTTAAAAGGTTCAGGACCCAAGCGCTGGATTGTCATGACCCGAACGTCACCGAATGACAATTGGTGGAGTTGTGAATCAATGGGATGATACCCATATACCACGCTCTATTAGAGAATCTAGGCTTTCAAACGTTCTCCGAACTCCATGAAGCTGCCAAACATTCAACAACAACCGCACCAGCATTGCTAGAAAGAACCAGAGTTGTTCGAAGTGAAGATTCGTGTGAAAGTCGAGGAAGCAGGTGCCTCACGAACAAACAATACAACACTTGTCCTTCTGTGAGTGTAGTGGGTGGAGGAGAAAAAAGGAAAGCTTACGCAACGGAACAACAAACCAAGCGGGCGTCCCCAGCATGCAAGACTTCGTCTCGGAAAGGAGCGGACAAAAGTCCTGCACAAGACACCGAATATACGGGTTTTCCTTTTCCCATGAATGAAGTGATAGAACTCTTAGAAGCGTGGATCCAAGACGACGCCATCAAGATGCCTCCTATAAGACATCCTCCAACTGAAAAAGACATGACGGATCCCAAATACTGCCACTACCATAAATTCGTTCACCATCCAACCAAAGATTGTAACAGGCTGAAACAAATCTTCAGGGAAAAGATAGAGACGGGAGAACTCCAACTCGGAAACGAAGGTGTTCACATGGATCCTCTTCCTATTAGGAATTGTATGATTTTCGGGGATTCTGTTTGCAAGACTGTACAATCTATGATGGAGAACTTGTGTGAAATCTTGTATTTCTCCAAGGGACAGCGTCAAGACATATTTTCGGCCCTCAATCGCATTGTATCAGGAAGGCATTTGTATCCGGAAGCAGTCCAGAAACCCCAACCTTTCCTGGAAGACATGAACGGGGGAAACTGGGGACTCATAACCGTCGCCCGATTGAGAGATGTCGAGTTCGATAGCGTGTTAGTCGATGCGACCTCTGAATTTAACATCATTACCGTCAAGACCTTGAGAGCAGCTAAGATTCCGAAGCGAGAGGCTACTTGTCATCCAACTACGGTTAAGGATCCGGAGGGAGAACTCAGAGATGCATATGGATACATTGATCTTGAAGTAAAATCGAGTGATACCTCGATACGAGCAAAGTTCTACATAGTCAAAGAACATCCCAGCTATGACATGATCCTAGGACGCCCTTGGATGCGCGACAACAAGGCAATGCTAGGAGTCTGTCCTCTACCGGCTTCGATACCTGAAAGAATCTCCAACATGCCTTCTGGACCTGATGACTGTTTGTTGCCGCACCAACAACTTGCCAGTGCAACACAACTTCCCGGAGAAAGCCTGTCGGCATATGTTGAAAGGTTCCGACCTCAAGTAAGTCTCATCACGCAACCATCTTTACGATCAACCGCCCCTCATTCTGATAAGTCCTGGGGACTGGATCTAGCCAAAAAACCAATCTTGGCTAAGAGATGTGAATGGGAGGCCGGCCCATTTAAACAATTTATCCGGAGTCTAGAATCTGTCTCGGTTAAAGACGACAACCAAGACCCTGAGGTCTACACATCCAAACCCATTCGGAATTGGAGACCTAGTAACAAAGGCAACCACATTCAAGGTCGGAAGCATTACGGTGAAAATGGCTACCTCACCTAATTCGCCTGTCGAGAAGGAGGATGAACCGTACCTGGTAGCAGATATCATCCTAGGAAGCTACATTAAGCTCATCAACGCTGACAAGCTAGAAGGCGTAACAATTCACTCACGGTGGCTCAAACCATACCGCACTTAAGGCGCTGTGCTATCACTTTCCAAGATCTTACACACTTTAAGACGCTGTGCTACTTCCTCCGGCATGTTTCCCTTTAAAATTCCACATCGTATTTGTAATTCCTTTAGAAAATGATTGCAATACTTGCATTCATGATTAGGGTTTCAATCTTCAATTTTCAATTTTCAATTTTCAAAATTAATTGGAGTGTTATTTCCGTCTGAGGACCTCTTTACCCTAAAGACACAAAGTTCAGCCTAAATCAACCCATTAGGGTAGGTCAGGAAAGAAACCCTAAGAAAAATCCTGAAAAGAGTTACACGAAAAAAAGCTTTGAGCCGCTCACCCCATCAAGAAACAAGAAGATTTTGCGTCGGGAACACAGGTCCGTGATATTCTATTATGGAATTATTTCTTTTTATGTCAAGGGATTACATACATGTGGATGCGCACCCTTGCACCTGAGAAGGTTTAGATGTAGTCTTAACGAAATATTATAACGTAGAACCCTTTATTCAAATAATCCAATAATGGAAGAAAAACCCTTGAACTCGGCTGCCACTGAGTGCAAGAAAAGGTGTTCACAAATTACGGAATACGCTGGAAAAGAGAAAAAGAAGTAAAGATGTTTCAACCGTCAAGAGAGTGGACTGCTCCTGCGCTAACATAAAGTTTTGCTTCAACGCCATCACCTGATGATGCTCCTCCCTTTGGATCCGCCTCGGCCTCTGCACCAGATGTTTCCGCAGCAACGCACTCCATTCCAGCATCATTGGCAGCAGCATCAAAGGCCACATCAACGATCGGGCCGACTGCTTTCAAACATTCAGATTCGTCAGCGTCAGAATCAAGAATTATTACACCGTCCTGGATTGGGTAATCACACTTATTTTCACTTGGAGGTCGTTTGTGCTCAACTCTCCGCCTCTTCAACCGCGATGCAAATCTCTCATCCCTTGCGCTTACTGGTGCTTGCAATGCCTCATCGTGTCTCCACCGTTCTTCCATGTCAATCGCAGCTGAAAGTGCATAGATGCGTCCTCTGGCGATACGCAGATGAAAAATAGACATCCCCTGTATATCACGGCCAACTTCGCGAAGTGGAAGATCAATCTTAGCCATTACTTCTTCGTGCACATGGTTTTCGGGCTTATCAACTTCGAAGCTTCTTTCTGGAGAGGTGATGGGATGGTCGTCCACCGCCTTCATGATAAATTGCAAAGAAGAAGAAGTTATATAAAAAAAATAAAAATCAATCAGTCAATCAGAAGATCAGATAAGTGCGGAGCAGTACCTGAGATGTAGAAGGAACAATAAGATGATTCTTTATAATCTCGACAGAGTCCCAGGAGAAAAGAGGTCTTCACTTACCACCTATGAAGGCTACTATTTCGGGATGATGATTCACAAATACTTATCGCACGCATCTGAAGAAAGCTGCAGTATGATGAAAGGGAGTGCACCTGACCCAAGGGACCGAGCTCTACCAAGATATGTACGAAAGGAATCAAAGCGACTCACCGGATCAAGTCCCGCTTCCTTCACAACCCTAATCAGGACTCCCAGGGCAACGCCTGACGATGTCGATCTGTCCGGTAAATATACATTCACCTTAGCTTGGTCATTTCAATATATAAATTTGTCACCATCTCATGCCTACCACACAATAGTGTAACCATTATGTGCTAGTCAGGGGACTTAATGTTGATGGTGGATTTTTATTTAAGGTTAAGATTGTAAAACCTAAAAAATATGCGCCAACATCTTGTAAAAGATAAGGCCATTAACAAGTGATGGATACTCCTTCACTTTATCAATTCACCAAGAATGGAGCATGTGGCAACAATCCCATTCTGTGAATAAAATACACGAAATTCATCCAGGTTGGAGCATGTGGAAACAATCCCATATACCCTGTGAATTTCCAGCATTATTAATTAATGCACAACATCCTTGTATTTCCTATACTCATTATCAGTGCGGCATGACGAATGAGTGTTCCTTTTAGCGGAGCAACACGAACCTCCAAGCATTATAATGAAACCATGTACGAAATACCCGTACAGGCTGAACTCTCGGTGTGTTATACTAGCCCGATTGAGCCCCTCTCGGTATGTTATACTAGCCCGATTGAGCATCCAGACTGACCGTATCATTCTGGATATGATCATGACCATCCAACTCCACCAGCCTGATTGGATATCCCAGATCGATTCCATCACCCCCAAGCAGGTATGGAATACCTGCCGAACCAACGCGGAACCCGCATGGTCGGCCTCCCTTGGCCTAGCTTGCCAAAACGTCCAAACCATAGAAGTATGGATGGAAAACCCTAAATTAGGGTTTGCGGCACATTACATGTGTGGCAAAACAGCCTCAACCATCCATCTTTGCAGGTATAAATGGAGGGTGCAGATGTAGATTCAAAGGGCACGGAGTATGTCAATACAATCACCGGAGGCCCGCCTACATACCTGACTAATCGGTCAGGACCAACCATGGTTGGTCATTCCAAATCGTGCGCCTTAATGGAGCATGATGCACGACTCTGAAACCCAAAATTAGGGTTTTGAATCACGAGCGTCCATCTTATCCGGCACGAATGGAGGGTCCAAGATTAGATCAAAGCAGGTCCGGTCATGTCAACATGACCACCGTGGACCCGTATATCCCCTCACCTAATCGGCCAAGGCATACCATGCCTGGCTATCCCCAAATCGCCCGCTCCAACATGCGTGGTCGCACCTCCCAAGATGCAAATTAATCTCAACCACTCGATTTCTATGGAAGAATTGGGTGGCTTAGATCGCGTTTTCATGGGATGGTAAGACATAGGCGTGAACACTAGCCTACCACCTACACGTTGGAGCAGTCGACCAAGACCGACCAAGATTGGTCGTTTTGGAACGCCCGCCCGAAGTTGGTATGGGATACGGATTTTGCGGCACTAATCTTCTGTTTCAATTCGATCTCGACCACTCAACTTCGCCGGATGAATTGAGTGGCCCAGATCACGTTTTTGTGGGACGGTAGGTATAAATGCCTAAACCGTCACGCCATCTACACGCAGGTATGATCGGCCAGTCCAGGATAGTTCCCTAAGTCTGGTTTCGGTCAGAGTGAATAGCAGTGCTTGCGCACCTCCTTCGAAACCCTAATTCCACCAAGTGTCGCAGATGAGTGTCTTAAAGATCATCTCATCCGTCCAACTTCACCAGCTCGGTTATATATCCCTGGTCAGGAGTTAATTAGTCAGTGTGGAGTCATGGTGATCACCATTCACCACTCTACCACACCATGTGGTCGGTAAAGGAAGAGTTTTCATGCGCAACTTCCAAACCATGTTGGATATACTCAATGCAGTACCTGCATAGTATACACACGATACTTCACAAGTATCAATTTCCTTCCTGGGTTTTGCTTTCGGGATGTTTTCTCCTCCCGAATGAGCTTAAAACCTAAATATTCTAGCGCTGGGAGATAGTAAATTCTTTTCCATATGGAATGGAGGGGTGGATCATCAAAATCCGAGTCCGTACTAGAATTATACAACGATTCTAGTAAGGAGCACTAATTAGGGTTTCTAGTGCAGCGATCAATGGTTGCCCCTCCTCTCAAGATGCAAAATCTCGACCGTCGAAGGTCACCAAGCTAGCAAGCTTCCCGAGCCTGACTTTCCAAGCTACAACAACATGCTACATGTTTTCCAAAATACTCGAGACATCAATCATGTCACAAACTGGGGGATACATACTGGGGTATTGGTCTGGCGGTTTACAGCGTGCAGCGCACAACGCGCCATCACAAGAACGTGTCTGGAAGTCATGGACGGTTAGTGATGATGGGAGAAGTGGGCAAGCCTGGTCGTGTGACACCAACACACTACTCCACTAATCCATCACTCCACTTTCTCCACTTCCCACGAGATACGAAGGTTAGGCTAAAGGACTTGTATAAATAGGTTCTCCGCCCTATTTTCAACAACAACACAAGTCCAGACAACAGAAGCAAGTGTTGATACAATCGTATTCAAACACCGGAACTGATAGATTACATCCTGCAAGCCAGTTCAGCCTTCTGATACAAGTCCTGCATAGCCAACACCTTCACATTCTCAACACCTTCTTCGCTTCCCTCCCTAAGATCAACCCCATCTCCTTCACTTTGTAACTGAAACAAGTCTGTAACGTCCATTTCTTGGTTTAGGCCGGACTTGCACAGATTGATCTCTCGAATCTACAAGCACTCACCGCGCAGTGCATTTGTTTTAGGTTTAGATTCATTCCTCATCCACACCCCAAATTACTAAAATTAGCAGGAATATTTTTCACCCATAAACAAAAGGGATCAACTAGAATTGTTGATACAAACCAATTGGGTCAATTGGGACAGTTGATACATTGAAAATATGTAGATGTGCTACATCAATTGGCTTGGATTCCAAAATCTTCACTAATTGAATATCTTTTTTCTCGAGCTGTGGAATATATTCCCATCAATAGATTCAGGATGGGTTCAGAGTCACTTTGGAATATTACATTAAATCCGCTCCATTGAGTTTCCCATTTGAATGCCTCTTGAGCCCCTTTCTTTTCTAGCTCTTCTCTAGTGGTACAATCATCATAGGTTCTCCTTTATTTATTTTCCCCTGCAATAATTGTAAGAGTTAAGCCGATTTCCCAGAAGTTGATATAGGATTAGACATAGAGATTGTTGTATTTATCCTAATTTCCATATACATTGTTTCTCTAGATGGTTCAGTTGTACTTATTTCCAACTTTTCATCATTCAAGGGGTTGTAATATAGATTCTACATCATGTTATGATTTGGTTCCGTCAAATCATAACTGTTGATAAATATGGTTATGTCTTGAGCTATGTGTTAGCACTATTTTGGTATATTTTGCTAAAAACTAAATTGCATCTAGCCTTCCACACATGCCAAGTAACTATACTACATATTCAGGCCATCATATCTCACTTAAGTATCTATTTTGTTTATTAAACCAAGTGTCCATCCAGTCATGAAATGTATTTATATAGGTGCTTCCATACCTGGTTGACAAAATTAAATTTCATGAACAAATGAGTTAAAGTTTCATCCCCATTGCTACAAAGAGTGCAGTTAGTATTGGTATCAGGCAAGATTGTTGATACTCTCATACTATTAGGAAGTATAGAGTGAGCAGTTTTCCAAATGAAAAGTTTGACATAGGGTGAAACCTGCATGCTCCATATGTTGCTCTAATCCTCATATTTTTTGCCGGTTGAGTTAATTGATTTATACAATGTTTTAACAGAAAATTTACCCGTGCTGCTTAGGTTCCATTCAGCTTTATCCTCCCTAGCCATGCTTGGAATTTTTATTTTCAATACCTTTTATTTTGTTTCCCTTTCAAAACAAATAGATAATTTTTCATGGCCCCATATACATATATATGTTATCAATTGGCTTACCTTGTGCAAGTGTTCAGTTCCCATTTTTGGTTTCATAAGAGGTGGCTTTGTGTTTGGTATCCAGTAGTCATTCCAAATATCAGTTTTTTCTCCATTCCCAATTGTCCGGAAAAAATTCTTCCTTATTCATTGTGCCCTTAAGTGTATGCCTTTACAGATCCAACTATCTCGAGGAGTAGGTTTGTCATTCATGTGAAGTATGTCATTTTCACGGTGATATTTAGCTTTTATAATGGTAGCACATAGAGAATCATGATTCTCTTTTAGTCTCCAACCAATTTTTGCAATCATTGCCTTATTGAAATTTTGTATGTTTTGTATTCCTAGTCCTCCTTCCTCCACATATTTACAAATAGGAGTCCAACCCTTAAGGTAGATTCCCTTTTTACCATTTTCATTCTTACCATTTTTATCTTTGCCCCACCAAAAGTCCCGCTGCATATATTTGTAATAAGTGTATTACAAATTTTTACAGGGATTTTGAAGCAATGCATTTGATACACTGCTATAGAGGAGGTAACATTTTTAATCATCACATTTCTTCCCGCATTATTTAGATTTTTTCCATTCCAACTTAGAAGCCTTTTTCTCATTCTACTTATCAAAGGTTCAAAACATTTAATCTTAGATCTATTGGTAAATAATGGAGATCCTAAGTATTTATCGTCCAATGATATGTGATTGACACCTAGACTTTGTTTGATTTCCTCCCTAATACTTGGTTCAGTTTTGGAACTAAAGAAAATTCCCCGACTTGTTAAGGTTGTTTATTTTCCCAGAGGCTATGCCAAAGTCTCTGAATAAATTGACTAAGTTATGACTAGTCTGAGGACTGGCCTTACAAAAAACAAGGCAGTCATCTACGAACAAAAGGTGATTCACAGATGGAGCTTGAGATACTATTTTAATTCCTTTTAATAGTCTTGTTTCTTCCGCATTTGGTAAAGTCCTAGACAAGGCCTCCATACCAAAAAAAAAAAATGGATCTAGAGGGTCTCCTTGCCTCAATCCCCTAGTTAGTTTGAAAAAAATCAGTGGGAGACCCATTAATCAGAACATCCAAAGTTGTTGTCGATATACATTCATTTATTAGTTGACACCACTTTTCGTCAAAACCCATCTTAGTCATTATTTGAATAAGAAATGTCCACTCAACCATGTCAAAATATTTTGACATATCTATTTTAATACCCATCAACCCCTTTTTACTTTTACTATTTTTCATTTTATGAATCATCTCATTCGCTATAGTGATATTATCATATATCTTCCTTTCAGGAATGAAGGCAGACTGGTATGGGGAGATTATTTTTCCTATAAGTTATTTTATTTTGTTTACTAATAACTTTGGGATCACTTTATAAGTAGTATTTGCGAAAGCTATATGTACAAATTCACTCGGGGTAGTTGGGTTCAAGGTTTTAGGTATTAGAGATATGAATGAGGCTCATTTCTTTAAAAATAAATCCAGATTCAAGGAATCTATGCACCATAGAAACTAAATCAGGTCCAATGATTTCTTGAGGAATCAAATCTTAACCATTTTGATGGTTAATCTTGCCCATGATCTGAATTCTCATATCCTGTTGGATTATAATATGGGCTAGATATGGGATTGACATCTAGAAACTCGAGTCCGACTTTGGATGTTGGCTCTACCATATTGATGGCTACTCCTGTCCATGATTAGGCTTATGCCATATTGTTAAATGAGATCAATGATGGTAATCTCCATAACAATTATTCTCTGTTGGATTCATCACATGAGACTTTTTCCGATAATAAGTCTTCGACTAATATTTCTCAACTTCTGGGAAATTCTGTTTGTGTATTTGTAAGAGAGAATGAGGAGATAAAATCCAGAATTAATCATAAATTAGAGTTTAACAAAACTCTAGGTATTTTTTATGTGCACCCAAATATAATAAACATGTGTGAAAAGATGAGGGTACCCAAATATACCACAATCTTAAACTTTTCCACCTATAAATCCTCTTACCGAAAGTGATTGTCTATGGACTGAGTCGAGACAATAAAACGAATAGGTATTCACACTTTGTGTGATCGTCTATGGATACGAGATCGAGAAAATATAACAATCAAAGTGTGATTACTTGATGATAGGTTCGGACTTAACCAAACTCTGTAGGATCGCTATCAAGTAATACAAAGTTAACATTTGTGTAATTTACTTTTAATTATAATAAAAACAATTATAAATGCGGAAAACAAAAGTAAATGACACGGCAAGATTTTGTTAACGAGGAAACCGCAAATACAGAAAAACCCTGGGACCTAGTCCAGAATTGAATACTCTCAGAATTAAGCCATTATACAAAATCACACCAACTTCGTATAGTTGAGACCAAGAAACTAAACCTATAGTTCACCTAGTTTCTTCAGTATCCATGTGCTTCCGACAATCAATAAGTGCACGCACTGGAATAATTCCTTTGATTCGTATTCCAAATAGTAAAGGAACAAAAAATATGCTTGGTAATAACTCTCTTCAATCTTAGTGATATGAGTTAGACAGAGGCTCTTATGTTTAATCCAATAAACTCCTTTGTCGGGTTTAGAACTATATAAACAACAACTGCCAAAGTAGTCGAGTTTAGATTTTGCAATCAATAATAGGATCTACCAAGATACTAAATCGATTATAGTTGGATCCCAACCAATCAAGTTTTGTGCACACCATAGATTATGAAACCAATAAGAAATCTCTTTTGTCTTCAAATCTTCTTAAATATTCAATAAAAACCTGCACACCACAACTTGAATCTCTTGTGATCAATCACGCATAGAACGGAGTATTTTAACAATGGATTATCACAAGATGTCTTTAATTAGATCTACAAACAGTTCTAAAGATCCCATCGACACTTCGATCTAGTTTGAGTGAATCTTATATCAGAAGAGAATATTCTCAAGAATAAAGAAACTAGGTGTAGTCAAAGTTGAACAACCGTTAGTTAATCAAATCAAATTGAAAACTAATAATACTGCAATTATCTAGTTTCCCACCAACGGTACTTGTAGAGCTTCTTGATCCCACATAAGTTTTAAACGAGCGGTCGTAAGAGATTTCGCCTAATTAGGGTACTTTCCTCTCCGAATAGATGGCTCCACTAGTAACAACACAACAAGGTAGTTTTGCTTGCTCTTAGGATAGTTTGCTCGAAATGAAAACTTGGGTATTTATAGACCAAGGAAGTTTGGACACCAAGGAATTTCCAAAACAGAAATATTCTTAAGATGCAATATATTCCCAAATCGGTTTCAATAATTCCTGGAAATGCTCTGTCCAAATATAACCGAAATCCTACTAGAAAATCTCCAATTAGTAAATGCACATTACCAATTTTTATTTCCAGAGATATGCATTTTAATTGCTGGTAATTAAAAGCATATAAAATTAACAACCTTAATTAAAAGATTCTCAACGTATTTCGGTCCGGGATCTCCTTGAGTTATTAAGGAATATCTTTGAACAATAAAAGATAAAAATTACTGAACATGTTCAAAGTATGTCAACATCTTATTTCTTTGTAAATCCTTTTTCATATTTACAATCTTGGAACCGATTATACCACACTTCCAAACAAGTTTAGAACTGGTTCATCTGATTTCTAAGAACTATGTGATTGATCATATCAATACACTCATCATGGGTTTATGGTTCTACCAAATACAAGGATCGGTTCTACCTTAATATGGTTAAATCAGTTACCAGGATTGGTGACATCAATTACCAGGACCGGTTACCATATTCTCATGGTATTACTTTTGATCGGTTAAACCAATTACCAGGATCAGTTACACCAATTACCAGGACCAGTTACACCAATTACAAGGATCGATTACATTTTCTTTTGTGATCGGTCACACCAATTACTAGGATCGGTTACACCAATTACTAGGATCGCTTACACCAAAAACCTATGACCGGTCACACCAATTACAAATATCGATCATACCATCTTAGGTGATTACTTAGGATCGGTTACACTAATAAAAGTCATACCAATACATAAGTCAGGCATTCTGACTAGTTTTACCAAGATACATAACAAGTTATGATCGGTTCTACTAACTCACACATATTGGTAATACAAAGATATGCAATGAATAATAATACCAATAAGCCTAGCGATTTCCCTTTCGATTCATAAAACAAGTTCATGAATGTACTTCCTTTAAATGAATGTAAATATTGTAACCTAGGATTAAATATTCACCCATACCCATACACATAATCACAATGGAATTCATCCGATTATGTCGATGTCTTATATATGAAGATCAAAATATAAGCGTTATACTTCGTATTCTAATTTCTTAACACTATGCCTACTAGAGTATAATCATTCACAGCTTCGAAGTTATGTTTTCAATGTAGCACGACTTGGAAGATACATTAGGAATGAAACAGTTCAAGTCACAATATTACTAACCTCAATAGGAAGGATGGTGTCATCGATGTAGCTTGTTACTTCTTCACATTCTTCAAGTCTTTGAGTAATACTTGTATGTCTCATAATCTTAATATTTCTAGCTTAGCCTATTGATAGGTGTCTAAAACACCTTGATATTTATCTATTGTTTATGCTTTCTCTGTTAGTTTTCTTGTAAAATTTGTATCTTATGATTGTTTTTGAGTTATTAGGTGCTTTGGAGTCATTCAGAGTGAAAGAAGAAGAAAACGTTCAATTGGAGCAAAATGGAGCTAGAAGGCCAATTCACACGCGAGTTACATTTGGAACAGGCTAGGTTGCGCAAGGAGGTGAAGAATGAAATAATTGATTTGATCAATGAATTAGGTTATAGGTTCACCGAAACCAACAAGGCATATTTGAACTGGTTGGCCCTTATCCATTTTACATGGGGTGGCTATATCCACTTCAATTCCTACTCTCCCCCTAAAATTCAGATAGAAATCAATTCTCTTATCATTGGTTGTTCTTCACTAATTCCACCTGAAACCTAGGGGCATGGCGGCACTAAAGTCAGAGAAAGGAGGTTGAGAAGATGATGATTTCTGGTACAAGATTACAAGGGATTATGGTCAAGAGAAGAAAGTTCTTCCCCAAATGATATTTTGTAGCGAGATTGGATCTGAGAGGGTTCGTGGTTGTTCTGCTAGTGGAATTAAAGGATGAGTTGTTGTTGTTTGTTCAATTTGAAGTTAAGAATATAATCACAAGCTGGGTTTGATCTAATTTGCAATTATTAGGGTTTCGATCATATTCAGACATTGAGTTGAACAAAGATGGTTTGGTGATGAAATTTAATCTTCTATGATGGAAATGATGGCTCGATTAGTGAAGAATTGAAGTTGAGATCGAGGAAATGAATCTGGCACTGCTGTGGAGGATTCAACAAAGAAGAACTTGAGTTGAAGGCTGGTAATCCAGGGAAGAAGAAAGAGCAACTGCCATTGATTTAATGAATGTGTGGTGGGAATTCAGAGCTTATTTAGAATGTATAAATGATTATGAGTGATGGGTGATGCTTGTAATCACAATTGCAGGTTGAAAGAGAGTTCTACAACAACAAATTGTGTTGTCTGTCACTTACCAGTTCAAGCACACAATATGTTTAGGAAAATGCCTGACTGATCAGCCAGTTCTGCACAAGTCTTATTGTTCCCAAAATCAAGCCTTTGCCTCTGGTTAGTAAAGTCTGTGGGTCTGTGAGGAGGATCCAAGAGAGAATTTCGAAGGCAAAAAGGTTGTAAAACAGGAGTTCAAATTAATCTGTTTTGGGGAGGAGACAACTGATATTGCGGACTTGGTTATGGATTCTGTGTACTAGAACTCATGGTGGTTGTTATGGCTAGGTTGAGAAGATTGAGATACAAGGAAGAAATATTGGTATTGCAGGAAATGGAAGCTGCAGCTGAGTGCTTGAGAATTGTAGCAAGCAGTTATGGTGACTGAGTTACAACTACAGTATGAATGAATTTGCAGGGAATGGAGCTGAGCTGCTGGTGGTTGCTGGTCTTGAGCAGCTGAATCTAAGAAGTGCATATAGAGTGAGGCACTGGTGACGACATTACTGCAGAATGGGTTATTGCATTGCACAAATACAGTGGCAATGGTATTACATGCGATTGCAGGGTGTGAACTCGAAACAGTTGGACCTGGTGATTGTGCTAGGAACATTGCAAGCTGGTATTATTGGCTGGAGGTTGTACACATGAGTCAGGTGGTGCTAAGACAATAAAGTTGCAACTGAGATGAACTAAAACTATGCATTGGTAGCGTGTTATGATGCATAGATGATGGCTGCAATTGGTGGTCGTGCTGTTGGCAGCTTTTGGTTGAAATAAATTGCAAGGAATGAGATGAAATGGGTACTGGTAATGAAGCTACAAGGAAGAAATGGAGCAGTGGCTTGAGATGTTTGAGCTGCAGGAAGAATCTGAATTGCAGATGAATGGATGCTGTAGCTGAAAAGTGTTGTTTCTGTAGCACAGTGGAGGAAAATTGAGCTGATATGGGTTACAATGATGGAGTTTGTGCTTCAGTGAATCATGAACAGTCAATTAGGAGATGAAGGTGGTACTGTGTTGCAAATGTTGAATGATTAGATGAATGTTAGGCTTGTTACAGGGAGAAGACAGAAGAGGCCTGAAGTTGGCTGGGAAACACCATAAAACAGCCAGAACTCGGCTGGAATTTTATTCAGACGAGTCAACTCTGTGACTCGTTACACCAGCTCAGTGATCCAGATCCAGTAAGACCACTTAGACGATTCAGACTCCGCTGACTCCTTTCTGTCTTGACCTTCCTGACTAACAGAGACCGTTAGGTCAACTGTTAAATTTAACGGCGCCGTGACGGAATATTCCGTCGACGGAGAAGATAATCAGGTGACCGGAGGTGACTTTTCTAGCAGGATTCATGTCCGATATCCGGCCAAAAACCCAGATTTCCGGCGAGCGTTTTGGACATAATTTTGCACGGGTATTTTCTCACACATGGGCTTGGTGGACCACTTGAAGATGGGTTTTGAGAAGACCTAATATTGGAAGGAGTATCCTTTATGGAAATTGTGAAACATATAAAAGAGAAGACTTTTCTCTAAGAAATCGGATCTCTACTTTTGTTTCTAGGGTTTGCAATATGATAGAATTTATTTTTCTTCTTGTTATGAACTCCTTGAGCATGAGTACTTAATTTTATTATTGGTTATGGAATAATTGGATTTCACAAAATATGCTTTTTGATATGATAAATTAGTTTTGTCTCCATACTTTATCGTTTATGATTCATCGTTTATATTGTTATATGATTTGAATGCTTGTTTGGTCGAGTCTAGAATCGATTGAGTTTGTTTTCATCTCTTTTGCTAGATTAGGGTTTGTTATACGTAAAAGTAATAGATTCCTGATTACAAGTAGCATGAATATGGTTATAGCTTGTAGTGATGCATCCTTATGATCATATGTGAACCATAACCTTTGTTAAATTGGATTAGTGCATTTTCCACGTTCGATTGCTTTGATTGGCCTGATTTCATAGAACTTAATGCATCTAGGGAATTAAACTTGATTAGTGCTTTTACACGTTAGGTTTTTCTCTTAGATAGAACTCATACTCGCATCTTTCAATGTGTTTGTTGATGACAAAAGGGAATTAGTGGGATATTCTTGCGATCAAGGTATCCTAGGGCTTTTGATAAAAGTTGAGATTAAAATATCAATTCTAATTATTATGACAAGAATATGTTTGTGAATGAATATGAATCCTTGACCAATATCTATTCTATTTGATCTGTTTACTTTTCTTTACTTGCTTTTATTTTAGTTTACTTTACAAAAATCAGAAAATACCCCGTGTTACTTATAAGAAACAAAAACATTTTGACAACCTATTCCTCTATGTGGGAACGATCCTTTCTTGCCCTTGCTTCATTATATATTTTGAGTAGTAAGAAAGTGTAATTTATTTTTGACGCCTACGAAAATGATCAAATTTTGGCGCCGTTGCCGGGGAGGGAGCGGTTGTCACTTGTTTTTGGTTTCTTATTTTTTTGTTTTTGTTTTAGTTTTTCTTATTCTTTGGTTCTTAACCTTGTTTTGAGAACTCTTGTTTCAGGTACCATTCTATGGACGGAGCATATTGGAACAATTGGTACGGTTATCAACCTCAACAACATTATGACAACTATCACCCTTGCGGGGAATACAATCAAAATCAATCCTTTGGTTATGGTCAATATTCCACATACCCTTTGAGTTTTTCTCATACATATCAACCTTCTTATGGTTGGTATGTAAGTGAGCAACCACAAGGAGGGGAGAATAGTTGTGCTTCTCTTAATATTTCTTCTAGTTTGGTAGATGAAATGCAATAATTTTGGTCAGCATGGAGTCCGTTTGTAGACAACCAAGCATGGAACTAGTTTCATCGACCGATTGTGCTCATAGTATGTTTGGCCCAATTTCTGATCGTAGTTATGATCATTCACCCATTCAAAGGGAAGATAATTGGCCTAGCAATACTGAAGTAAGTCATTCTACTTTTTCTTTGTCGAATGAGCTTTACCAACAAATGGAACGCTATTTTCAAAATTTGGATGGATCACTCTAAGATCTTCAAAAAGGTGTTTCCAATTTAAGACAAGGGATTGAAGAATGCAAAGAGGACATGCAAAATTCTGCGAAAGACCAATCTTTGGGAAGTGGTAGCCAATCTTATGTTAACTATGATAGTGACGATGACTATGCAAATACATCGCTTGAACCAATTTATGGTGACATCCCCGAAGAGTATACATGATGGTATTTATCAATGATGTTGTAGTAGAAAGGTTCTTTGAGACTTGTGAAGGAATATTTTTTAGACTTTAATAAGAATAACAAACTCAAAATAAAAGGTAATGTGAGAATTATGGAGAGACTAGGGCTAGGATTCCACCTTTCATCAATATTTATGAGGTTCAAAGTTAATTTTTATCATGCAATTCTAGACAATATAGCTCCAATCAAAAGAAATTGTGATTCTAAATTATTGCCTATCCTAGATTTTCAAAACATCAATTGTTAATCGCAAGCATGAAGTATCAAAAGTCCTAAACTAAGCATACTTCATTAAGAGAAAACACAACTAATTAATAAAAATCATTTACTCAATTCTCATTCGGTGCAATTAATCATAAAAGAATTGCATAAATTAATTTAAATGAATATTACCACATAACTATCGAAAGAACGGCTTCCTCCATCGCCCCAGAGATTGGGTTTAGCTCATTATAGTGTAAACTTGCTCAAAATATTGATTCATGCTCAAAAATTGTTTACAAAGATGAAAAGGAGAGAAATTGAATAAACCAGGAAACTGCAACACTTTTTCGGTGTTGCAAGTTCTCTGTTACAGAGATCGATACAAAGAAACTGTCGCTGTAACTGTTGCGTATAAGACTGCTAAGAAAGTGTCAAAAACACTGTACCATGAACGACGGTCTCCGGGAGTCTTATGTTCTTCGTGTTCTTCCCATGTAGCAGCAGAAAAATTTCTCTGAAACTCGATTCTCGCCCCTGTCTTCTCCCAAACTCTCTGTCATCCTTCTCTGGCACTCAAGGATCACATTTATACTCAACAGGCTCGAAGTATCACGCAATAACTCCAAAAAAATTCTCCATTACTCGGCCGTGAAGAAAAATATTCTCGAGAATATTTTCTTCCCATTTTTAACTCCCCACGCGTTGATTTGCTCTTAGCATGATCTAAACTGTGGCTCGAGTCAGTAAACATGTGCAGAAATCGTTCAAACTTTCCAAGACTCGTGCAATCCCGTGAAACACCTCTCTTGTGAACGTGTAGCTCTGATTTCTTCTCGACGAATATCTAGCCAAATTCAATCGACTTAAATGCCCATATTAACATTGTATACCTATATCACATCTATCCCATGAAAATCCGCGATTGAATCTCTGTAAAACATGTTCAGATCTTCAACCGAAATTCTGGATATAACTGCACCATTTTCCCGCCAATTTTATTTTCAAACGAAGAAGAAGAAGGGGTGCCCTTATCAATGGCATGGGTCCCTTTAGCTGCTGGGCTGGGGTGCCCTTAGTAATTCAGTGTGTGCCTTTAACACTTTTGCGGGTTCCCCGAACACTTTTTCTGGGGTGTTTCCAACACATTTCTGGGACACGGCTAGCACTCCTTCGGGGTGACTATAGTACTTTTCAACGAGGTTCCAATACCACTTTTCGAGCAACTATTTCCATAATAGTTTATTTCTTCGAAAACACCTATACATACATAGAACACCACAATAAGTACAAAATTAAGCACTAACAATAGAGACATTGAGGACAATTCAGACACAAAAATGTGTCTATCAAATACCCCCAAACTTATTATTTGCTAGTCCCGAGCAAATCTAATCTTGAAAATAAAAATCTAACTCACTAGGTGGCCCCAGTGACCGAGTTAATCTCGGGAGGGTTTACCAGAAGTGTACCCACAAAACCTTGACTTCTAATTGGTCACCAGTATCCAAAGAGCTATGAGGACATACATATTCTCAAAATATTTCCAAGTAACCAGAATGCTAGAGAAATTAAAGGTGCCAGCTCTAAAGCTGACTGAAGAAAAGGGGAGACACATCCGCAACACTGATAGATAAAGAGATATCCGCTACACAACTAGATAAACATTGTAAGATGCATCCGCTTATTTACAGCTGGATAAGATTAGGAGAGAGAAAAAAATGAGAGGGACATATGCTACACAGCTGGAATAATTACGTGTGATGAGTTAAACCAATGCTAGAAAGATCTTGTGCCAGATTGAAAGCGGACTAACAAAGCAACCAAATGTATCTTTTCTTCGACTCTCTCATAGTGCTCAGTAGAAACAACGTCTCCGGCTTCAACTATTGATGATAACTCCTGAACCTTGACAATTAACTCTTCTCTTCATTTACTCACTTGAAACTTCCTTATATATTGAACAAAATTTAAAATTTAAACTTTCATTTTTTTCATTTTTTTTTTCATGTAGAGTAATAACAAGACAAAAAATTTACATGGCCATCACTGAAGGAATTTAACACTTGGATCTCCACAACTTGTAATGTCTTGGTACCATGAACTTATATCGTTTGATTTTTCTTGCTCTTATAACTTCTTGTAACCCTTGATTTTGAATTCTGATTTTCTATTGTTGCTTCTAAACCTTAAACGTCTTCCACTTTGTTCATAGATTTTGATGTCGCTCCGATTGTTGATGATGATAAGATTCTACTGAGAGAGTGTCGTAATCTAGTAATTAAGACTACATTGTGAGGTTGCTTTGTCTTTCTGGCATTTCCTGACCTACTTGCCTTTCTATCATGGATGGTTAGGTCCATCACGGTTACCCTCTGAAAGGAACAAGTTCTCTCCTGAATTTCAAGGATCTCAATGTCTTTTTCTCTAATGTCTCAATAGGTTGTTATCCCTAGCATTCCAATTTCTATCTTTTCGGCGAGAAACAGTATGTAAACTTAGCTAACCGGATACCAAGTGACGCTAGAAGTTTCTCCCTTACCACCAAACTTAAATCTAACATTGTCCTCAATGTTCTAAAGATAAAATTAAAAGCATGAACAATGAGAAACTGTTATCACTCGAGGGAAAAGAAATAAGGAAAGATATTACCGTATGCATGAGCGTCGTGCCTTCCATAAAATGATAAATTTAAAGTCTTTAGCTAGACATCAAATACCTCAAAAAGGATTGTCACCTTCCAAAGTCATATACCAATAGCCGAAATAGTTGTGGGTCCTTAGAACCAAATAGAGCAGACACAAATGTAAGACTACCATCTTGGATTAGAAAAATGAGTAGACGGAACATAGCTTGATCCAGGGCTTTTATCAAGGCAACTAGATTTATTTGGGGTGTCTCTTTGGGCTCTATATAAGTGTCTAGGGAAATAGGTTCAACCGAATGACATGTCTCTAAGATCTGGGTTTCTTCATGGACAGTATCTGGAGGATCGGGTAGCAAAGTTTGAAGAAACTCAAGTAGTATCTTAGACGCACAAAGCTCGAGTCCCAAGTTAGGGACTTCAATTAGGGATACATGACGATCACTAGAGTCATCATTACCCCCAAACTTAGTGTGAACAATATCCTCAAATTGACCAAAATCTATGGGATGGATTCCAGGGTCCATAAAGTCAGCACAATAACTAGCTTCTTTGGGAGACTGGTCATCTAAACGAACAACATCATCATATAAGGGATTATCAAAGAAAATCTCTAATATAGGCTCATCAACTAATGTATTCGTCATGGTTACCTCCTCCGAATCACTGAAAGGTTCATCAAATAATGGATTATCAAACATAGTGCAGGCTAAAGGATCGGGAACTAGAGTGCTAATCATGTTCACCACTTCTAAATCATCTATCTCAGAAGACTTAATAACATTAAATACATTTAGCTCAGTAGTCATATTACCAAAAGATATGTTCATAAGTCCGGTTCTACAATTGATGACAACATTAGATGTGGCTAAGAATGGCGACCTAAAATCACCGGGATTTGGGAACTTGGGTCCTGAACAGGTTGGGTATCTAGAACAACAAATCCACTGGGTATATGAACCTATCAACCTTAATAAGAACATCTTCTATGACACCACGAGGCACTTTGACAGACCTATCAGCTAATTGTAGTGTCATTTTGGTCGGTTTAAACTTACCAAGACTTAGTTGGGTGTAAACATGATACGGGAGTAAGTTAACACTAGATCCTAAGTCCAGTAAAGCTTTATCGACCATATGATTACCAATCGCACAAGAAATGGTTGGGCATCCAGGGTCCTTATGTAACACCCCAAGTTCCGGACCAGGGTCAAACCCATCTGGGGATCCGAACTCGAAGCGTTACGGGTCAGAAAGAGACTTATACATATTTATTTATTTTTGTTGCTAATTTACTTTTACACAAACCATAGTTAGGACTTTATATAACATGAATTGAAGCATATAAATCCACTAATTATCTTTAACAACATTTTTAACCAAACATATTATTTCAACTACATTTGAAACAATACAATAAAACAATTCAATCACTAAGCTACTCATTCCTAGCTTTCGCTGCGTCACTCTGATAAATCTGTAAGGATGTCAATTAGGGTGAGATGACAGCTCAATAGAATGCATTCCCAATTCTCTAAAGATGCGTAAACATAATCATTTTGTCAAGGAAAAACATATAACAAGAACACGGTACAACTTCGAATATTCAAGAATCACAATGCCAACAATATTTTCAATAAATTATTCAATTAGATTCTAGGCATGAGTTCACAACACTATTAATGTTTCCTACAAATACTTCAATTCGTATTTCAGTGTTTGAGTTCATAAAACCAATAAGGTTTCCACTAATCATTCAATAGAGATTCCAACACACAATTCACAAATTAATATTTTCAACTCATCAATTCACAAATCATATTAACAAAACATTTATATTAATATTAACAAATCATATATCAAAACATCCATTTAGGATTCAACTCATCAATTCACAACAACAATTCATCCATTTGAATTTCACAAATGAGTTCATAACACCGATTATGTTTCCAACAACTCATTTAATTTATATTTTGAACACATTATTCACATATAATCTTGAGTTCACGGTACGAAAACCTTGGTTCGTACACCCACCTATCGTTTATCGGCACGGACAACCTCCATCGATGGTCAGGAACAAAAGTTCCTATGGGGATCATACCCATTTGCTCTCGGGTATCATTACCCATTTCATTTACAGTACGAAAACCTTGGTTCGTACACCACCTATCATTTACCGGCACGGACAACCGCCATCGATGGTCGGGAAACACAAGTTCCCATGGGGATCATTACCCATTTAACTATCGGGGATCATTACCCGCAGTTATCATGAAAGCATATTTCATCTAACGGAAAAACATGAAGTCATTTCATTTTATAAATCATTTTTACACACAACACAAGCAACCATAGCATAAGAACATAATTTTCTTTCAAGCATTCCTACAAACAAGCTAACTGCATCATTTTGCATCATACATATTTGGGTGATTTATTTATTTGATCTTCCTGAAACTTTTAGAGAACATACATATATCCATTAACAACCACATATCCAAATTTTACAGTACACCAACGGTGCAAACAAAAGTTATTGAATTTACAAAGACATCCTAAAAACTGGGTAGATTACATGTAATTACCAAACAATTCATGATAAATTCGTAAAAATATCAAATTGACTCAATCCAAAGCACACTGAAAGATAAGATGTTTATCTACAACTTTTATTAAGACATAAAATCCTTTTAACACCATTAAGACTTCCTAAGAACATCAAAATCACAGCAAGGAGAAACTGTCCATAAATTCAGAAACTATCACCTAATTTCAAACAAATATTCAACGGTGAATTTACATTGTAAAAACCTCAAATATTAACCATACGTGCCTAATCATGTTATCTAACAATTTCAAAAGCCTGATCATCAATAAGAGGTACATATTTATTCGAATAAATAACTGAATCATTACAATACAAAATCATATAAAGTAAACACCAAAGAAAAACAACGCAAGAGAAAGGGTTTCACATTCTACCTCAATTCCATTGATTTTCCAAATTAGAATTTCTCCTCAAGAACCCTAGCTCCAATTCATCTTCTTCCTCTCCATAGCTTCTTTCTCTAAACAAAAACCTATATCTCCATCTCTTTTTCTTTCTCCTAGCCTTTTGATTTCTAACTTCTAAAATTCTTTTTCTAAACTTTTAGGTATAAAAACCTTAATAATACTAATATTCATAATGATAACTAATATTTATATTTTCTTTATTTCTTTTAATTGTCTTTTCATTTTCTATTTATTTTATTTTACTTATTAAAATAAATTAGGTGACTTTATTTCCACCCTAACTTGTAGCTTTTCTAGTCCAAACACCCCAACTAGACTAAAACACAAGAAACAACTAAGTGTCAAACTAAGGCGGTTATTACCCGACCCGAACTGGTAAATAAAAATACCGGGTATTACACCTTATACTTAGGGGGTGTTTGGTTCAGAAGAATTGAACTTACTTGTCCTGCTAAAAAGGATTTATTATGGACATTAAGCTTACGCTTTCGTGTACAAAGATCTTTAAGGAACTTGGCATAAGTAGGCATTTGCCTAATTGCTTCTAATAACAGAATGTTGATGTTCACCTGCTTAAATGTTTCCATTATCTCGTTGAAAATCGACTCCTTCTTTGTTGGGGTTAACAATTGTGGATATGGGGCTCTAGGCACAAAGGTAGTCCTATTAGGAATTTCTTGGGACTCCTTAGGAATTGTTTAAGTTTCCTCGGCTATGGGCTCCTCCTCTTGGGAAGTAGAAGATGGAACTACAGTATGTCCACTAGGCATGGATACCTTATTGTCTACCGTTTTACCACTCCTAAGGGTTGTTATCGAATTCACATGGTTTGATGGTCTCTCACCTACTTGATGAACTCCTCTAGGATTGGGCTGAGTTTGACTAGGAAACTTACCTTTTTCCCTCAAAGACTCATTTGTCTGACTAATCTGGGTTTTCAACTCGGAAATAGCCTAAGAGTTAGCATAACCTATACTCTTACTTTCTTCTATCCCTTGCGCAACCATTTGGTTGATTTTTTCAGAGCTTTTAATAAACGAGGCGAGAGTCTCTTCTAAACTTGTGATCTTTTTATTCGAAAGGTTCTGAAACTGGGGTTGACCTGCAGAGTTATTAGCATAACCAAAACCTGGGGGAGGCTGAGAATTACTTGACTGACCTTGATTCTGGACCTTAGACCAAGAGAAATTAGGATGGTTTCCCCAACCAGGGTTGTAGGTCTCTGAGTATGGGTCACACTTCTGATTGTTTTCAAACCTAGCATTTTTATAAACATCATGGGCTTGCTCTTCACTAACGTCACCTTCCCAAAACGAGCTATTGGGTTCTATTCCACAACTAGAGACTTGAGAGGCTCTAATTCTATCATTAGGTTCAACAAGGGACCTATTTTTAGATTGACCCATTTGCAAAGCTTCTAACCTTCTAGATAAAGTAGCGAACTTAACATCTGACTCAAAGCTTGTATCGACCGCATTGGTGCTATTTCTATTGACCAAGAGTCTTTTAGGGGGTTCAACATAAGACTCCCACTGTTGGGATTTTTCATCTACATCTTCTAAGAAGGAAAGTGCATCATCAGCGCTTTTACTCGTGAATAAACCAACACTCATACACTCGACCATGGCTTTGGTCGAATAGTCTAAACCTTCATACAAAATTTCAACTAGTTTCATTTTTTCGAACCCATGGTGAGGACATTGCGACAAAAGATCATTAAATCTCTCTAAAAATCTATAAAGGGATTCTCCTTCTTGTTGCATACTGGAACTAATTTTCTGCCTAAAAGATGCGGTTTTATGCTTAGGAAACCACTTTAAGTAGAAAGCAGTAGTAAGTTGGTCCCATGTTTCTATAGACCCAGATGGTAGGTTATTCAGCCAGGACTTGGTTTTATCCCTTAAGGAAAAGGGGAACATCCTAAGTTTCAAGACTTCATCAGTAAGATCCTTAATCTTAATTGTTCCACAAATTTCTTCAAAGTCCCTAATATGAAAGTAAGGGTTTTCATCATCTTTTCCTAAGAATATAGGGACCATCTGAATAATACCAGGATTCAACTCATAAGTAGCCGTAGAGACTGGCAATTTAATGCACGATGCTCGGTTGGTCCTAGTTGGGTACATGTAGGCTTTCAAAGTAGCCATTGTTGGCACAACTGAAGTACTAGGGGTACTTTCTTCATGAAGAGACAAATTCTCAAAACTGAAGTTTCCAAAAACGGGGCTCTCAAAAGAAGAGTCTCTGAGCTCCCCGCCTATACAAGAAGTACTACTAGGTTTGTCACTAATCAAACGACCTAGAGTGTTTCTTTTCCAAACCTGTTCTCTAATTACCTCGGGCATACACTAGAAAAAACAAAAGAAAAAGAAGAAAAAAAATCCTAAAAGGAAGGGAAGTTCTATGCAAACACAAACAAGGCTGACTCTACCAAAACAAACCTAGATATTTCTAGCAAACAAAAAGCATGATGGCTCCACTTAGATTGTTTTCTAGACTAGCTTCTAATCCTTCGAAATGGAATTCGTTACAATCTGAGCAAACCCCTCTGGAATCAATTCGAGTTTAAGTAGGTTGAATAGAGGCGAGGGAAGCTTCGTGGAGCTTTGATACCCAAGGCCTCACCGCATTACAAGGCGGCGCAGTCACGCATTCAATTCACAGAAACCATCATGAACTTCGAAGTATGCTTAAAGAGTAACCAATATTTTTCGAATGACTTTCCTAGTAAGCTCGTTACCCTATCGGTCTCGTTCTATTCCAAATTTTAAGCTTAGGTTCGCGTTTGGTATCGTTTTCCTAAGGCGGGCAAGAAAGGAACGGTGATGAAATCCAAACCATTATCTTGTATGGCCAGACCTTGCCCTTTACTAGGAATTTAAAATATCCGTATTCAAGTCCTCAACATATATGCACACGAAGGAATACAGTAACTCGCTGACAGGGTATTCGTGAGTGTTTCGACGAACTTACCTCCCGTTCCAGACGGGGTATGAACAGCTGAAGTCGACTCGGGCCACGACTCCTATGTCATGTACGAACCCGAGGGGCCGAGGTGATATCGTAATCACCGTCCTTCTCTGCAAACAATTTAATTTTTAATTTTTACCCTTCCTTAGGGTTTAAAAATAAAATAATGTCCAAATGTCCAAGTCCAAAGTCCAAAAAGTAAAGTGCAAAAGAAAAAAAAATTACAAGAATAAAGAAATCCTAATACATTCTAAAAAAATAAAAATAAACTCTTTTTTTTTTTTTTTTTTATAATGATAAAAAAAAAATCTTCTTCTTTCGCTCTTTTCGCTTTGCCTTTTACTCCAAGTCTTTTAAGTATTCACCAAAAGCTTTGGCAAATTTTCTTTTTGCTCCAAGTTCCAAAATCTGTAATGCAAAGACAAAAACCCAAAAACGTAAAGAAGAACAAATGAAATAAAAACCTAAAAAAAAAAAGAATAAAAATCTAAAAACTCTAGCCTAAAGACAAGCTCCGTGTCGACGGCGCCAAAAATTGATGGTATTTATCAATGATGTTGTAGTAGAAAGGTTCTTTGAGACTTGTGAAGGAAGATTTTTTAGACTTTAATAAGAATAACAAACTCAAAATAAAAGGTAATGTGAGAATTATGGAGAGACTAGGGCTAGGATTCCACCTTTCATCAATATTTATGAGGTTCAAAGATAATTTTTATCATGCAATTCTAGACAATATAGCTCCAATCAAAAGAAATTGTGATTCTAAATTATTGCCTATCCTAGATTTTTAAAACATCAATTGTTAATCGCAAGCATGAAGTATCAAAAGTCCTAAACTAAGCATACTTCATCAATAGAAAACACAACTAATTAATAAAAATCATTTACTCAATTCTCATTCGGTGCAATTAATCATAAAAGAATTGCATAAATTAATTTAAATGAATATTACCACATAACTATCGAAAGAACGGCTTCCTCCATCGCCCCAGAGATTGGGTTTAGCTCATCATAGTGTAAACTTGCTCAAAATATTGATTCATGCTCAAAAATTGTTTACAAAGATGAAAAGGAGAGAAATTGTATAAACCAGGAAACTGCAACACTTTTTCGGTGTTGCAAGTTCTATTCTGAGAGATCGATACAAAGAAGCTGTCGATGTAACTGTTGCGTATAAGACTGCTACGCAAGTGTCGAAAATGCTGTACCATGAACGACGGTCTCCGGGAGTCTTATGTTGTTCATGTTCTTCCCATGTAGCAGCAGAAAAATTTCTCTGAAACTCGATCCTCGCCCTTGTCTTCTCCCAAACTCTCCGTCATCCTTCTCTGGCACTCAAGGATCACATTTATACTCAACTGGCTCGAAGTATCACGCAATAACTCCAAAAAATTCTCCATTACTCGGCCGTGAAGAAAAATATTCTCGGGAATATTTTCTTCCCATTTTTAACTCACGCGTTGATTTGCTCCTAGCATGCTCTAAACTGTGGCTCGAGTCAGTAAACATGTGCAGAAATCGATCAAACTTTACAAGACTCGTGCAATCCCGTGAAACACCTCTCTCGTGAACGTGTAGCTCTGATTTCTTCTCGAAGAATATCTAGCCAAATTCAATCGACTTAAATGCCCATATTAACATTGCATACCTATATCACATCTATCCCATGAAAATCCGCGATTGAATCTCTGTAAAACATGTTCAAATCTTCAACCGAAATTCTGCATGTAACTGCACCATTTTCCCGCCAATTTTATTTTCAAACGAAGAAGAAGAAGGGGTGCCCTTATCAACGGCAGGGGTCCCTTTAGCTGCTGAGCTGGGGTGCCCTTAGTAATTTGGTGTGTGCCTTTAACACTTTTGCGGGTGCCCCGAACACTTTTTCTGGGGTGTTTCCAACACATTTCTGGGACGCGGCTAGCACTCCTTAGGGGTGCCTATAGTACTTTTCAACGGGGTTCTAATACCACTTTTCGAGCAACTATTTCCATAACAGTTTATTTCTTCGAAAACACCTATACATACATAGAACACCAAAATAAGTACAAAATTAAGCACTAACAATAGAGACATTGAGGAAAATTCAGACACAAAAATGTGTCTATAAGTACAATGGAGTCTTTTTGCGATCAAGGTGAAGTTGAAAAGGAATATGATGACCCTAGTGTAGCTTACTCAAGCATTGATCTTTATAACGATCAAGAACCTGTTCAAAAGGTAGAGCTTGAGGATGATGCAATGAGTGTTTTAAAAAAGTTCCTTATGGTGAGACTTGAATCCGCAGTAGAGTATGTGCCTTCTAATGAAGAAGAGTATGTTGAGAAAGTGACCGTTATGACCAATATTGTGGAAGACCCAATTGAGCTTGCAAAGGATTTTAATGATGATGTTGATGCCGAGATTTTGGTTAAGGAAGAAACGGACGAAGAATGGTTGCAAGGTTTGATAGAGGACCATGATATACAATAGGTGAATAATTCACTTGAGTTTTTCAAGGATGAAGAGGATTCTGTAATACAAGAGATTGTGATAGGTTTGTCTAACCCTTTGCATATTGTTTCTTCTCCTTTACCTCTTATTGGTCTGAATGTATGTGCTTTGAGAACATTGTTGAATGATTTTGTTTCTCGATTTCCTCCATTAGAGAAACTTGATTCTCATACTATGCAGGTTTGTGAACAAGACACCGTGGAAGTACCCGACTTCTATATTGTTTATGCACTTCCAAGTGTGGACAAGAATAAGTGTGGGGGAAACTCTTATCGGTTAATAGCTTCAATTCTGTTTTCTTGTACTAATATTTGTGTGAAACTAGTGTTTGCAAAACAGGTTCTTTGGGTGGATCCCCAACTTTTCAGATTATTGGTGTATTTGGAATTCGTCTTGCAAGTCGGGCTGACGACTTTAAACCAAGCGCTAAATGGGAGGAAACCCACTGGTTTTGTGTATCTATCTCTATCTTTTTATTTTTTTTAAGTCTTTTATCTTTATTTTCTTATTTTGGATATTTGCATATCAAAACTCCATCTTTTAGAAATTTTTGAACAATTTAGAATAAACACTAGCCTTTCTAAGTAAATGGAATTTTTTATTGGCGGTGAGGTATATATATTGGCTGAGTTGGGATTAGATACCAACTAAATAGCTTGTTTAGTGTTTATTCTCTATTGTTCAGAAATAGCTATGAGTTGGAGTATCATTTTTTATCATGCATTTTATATTCTTTGTGTTTATACATCATGTTATGAATTTCCCATCTTGAACTTTACTTTGAATAACTAAATTTTACATTGAGGACAATGTAAAGTTTAAGTGTGGGTGAGTGTTCTCATATAGAGTTTTTAGCCTTGTTAGTTTTCCCTTGTGTTCATAAAAAAAAATAGAATTTTTTTTTGGCTTTATACACTCCGAAACCTAGAAATATGTGCCTTTAGGATGACACTATCAATCTAAATGGATGGAACCATCTTGGCTGGAGGAGTTGAGGAACCCATTAACTAAAAGGGACATAATTATTCAAGTGTTAGAAATAATATGATAGTTGTTACCATATCTCGAAATGTCACCATATCACGTTCTATTTTTATTTTTCCATATTTATCTATTGTTCTCTAAGTGATTTGGTGGGTCACTAAACATCGAATTGTTATTACTGCTAGGATGAAATAGAGTGATTGAGTTGCTAAAAAAAAAAAAAAAGAGACCGACCAATTAAACCAGTCGGAATAAAAATGACACTTGGATAGCAATATGTGTGTGTTCTCACTGTCTCCGTCTCCTAAACAAGTGTGTAATGCAGGATCCAAGGGAATTACCATGTAATATGATGACAAGAATCATGCATTTGGATCTAAAAGATCTAATCATGCTGTCTATAGAAGAAAAAAAGTGATAAATTTTTTTTATTATTGTGTTGAATAAAGTCGACTCCTGGTTCCCTTGTATATGCCAGTTGAGTTGATGTATAATTAAGATTGTTGATCGTTGGTTCCCTTGTATATGACAGTTGTGTTGACACTAGAATTCAGACCAGTAGCTCAATCCAATAGGATGCATAGGTTTATCTTAGCGGTAACCTTTAGACAGATTTGGGAAACACCAATCACTTGTTAACATTCGCAAACATCTACCTCTATTACCATCTTCTTAATCTTTTCATTGTGATTGTGGTTAGTCAGATTTTGAGTATTGTGGTTTGTTCAACTTTCTGAGAAGAGATTAATTTATATATATTAATTTGGATTCGCATCAAGGTACCTCCTTCAATAGCCATTTTGGATTCGTTCATAGATTTGTCACATGTATCTGGAGTTCGAAATATAGGTTTTGTAGGTAAACCTCTTGTAAACCTTCACGAGATTGTAACTCATCCACTAGGGACACCTATGGGTTTAAAGGCTTGTTATTTATGCTAAAAGTAACCGTAACCTCGACGAGAAGGAGTTTTTGTATTTTAATTTTGTTTTGTTTGCTCGAGGACTAGCAAAGTCTAAGTGCGGGGGAATTTGATAGGTGTCTAAAACACCTTGATATTTATCTATTGTTTATGCTTTCTCTGCTATTTTTCTTGTAAAATATGTATCTTATGATTGTTTTTGAGTTATTAGGTGTTTTGGAGTCATTCGGAGTGAAAGAAGAATAAAACGTTCAATTGGAGCTAAATGGAGCGAGAAGGCCAATTCACACGCGAGTTACATTTGGAACAGGCTAGGTTGCGCAAGGAGGTGAAGAATGAAGCAATTGAGTTAAGCAAAGAATTAGGTTTCCGGTTCTCCAAAACCGACAAGGCATATTTGAGCTGGTTGGCCCTTATCCATTTTACATGGGGTGGCTATATCCACTTTAATTCCTACACTCCCCCTAAAATTCAGAGAGAAATCAATTCTCTTATCATTGGTTGTTCTTCACTAATTCCACCTGAAACTTAGAGGCATGGTGGCACTAAAGTCAGAGAAAGGAGGTTGAGAAGATGATGATTTCTGGTACAAGATTACAAGGGATTGTGGTCAAGAGAAGAAAGTTCTTCCCCAAATGATATTTTGTAGCGAGATTGGATCTGAGAGGGTTTGTGGTTGTTCTGCTAGTGGAATTAAAGGATGAGTTGATGTTTTTTGTTCAATTTGAAGTTAAGAAGATAATCACAAGTTGGGTTTGATCTAATTTGCAATTATTAGGGTTTCGATCAGATTCAGACATTGAGTTGAACAAAGAAGGTTTGGGTGATGAAATTGAATCTGCTGTAATGGAACTGATGGCTCTATTAGTGAAGAATTGAAATTGAGATAGAGGAAATGAATCTGGTACTTCTGTGGAGGATTAAACAAAGAAGAACTTGAGTTTAAGGCTGGTAATCCAGGGAAGAAGAAGGAGAAACTGCCATTGATTTAATGAATGTGTGGTGGGAATTCAGAGCTTATTTAGAATGTATAAATGATTATGAGTGATGGGTGATGCTTGTAATCACAATTGCAGGTTGAAAGAGAGTTCTACAACAACAAATTGTGTTGTCTGTAACTTACCAGTCCAAGCACACAAACTGTTTGGGAAAATGCCTGACTAAACAGCATTTCTGCAACAAGTCTTATTATTCCCAAAATTAAGCCTTTGCCTCTAGTTAGTAAAGTCTGTGGGTCTGTGAGGAGGATCCAAGAGAGAATTTCGAAGGCAAAAAGGTTGTAAAACAAGAGTTCAAGTTAATCTGTTTTGGGGAGGAGACAACTGATGTTGCGGACTTGGTTATGGATTATGTGTACTAGAACTCATGGTGGTTGTTATGGCCAGGTTGAGAAGATTGAGATACATGGAAGAAATGTTGGTATTGCAGGAAATGGAAGCTGCAGCTGAGTGCTTGACAATTGGAGCAGGCAGTTATGGTGACTGAGTTACAGCTACAGTATGAATGAATTTGCAGGGAATTGAGCTGAGCTGCTGGTGGTTGCTGGTCTTGAGCAGATGAAGCTAAGAAGTGCAGCTGGAGTGATGCACTGGTGGCGACATTCCCGCAGAATGGGTTGTTGCATTGCACAAATGCAGTGACAATGGTATTATAGGCGATTGAAGGGTATGAACTTGAAGCAGTTGGAGCTGGTGATTGTGCTAGGAACATTGCAAGATGGTATTGTTGGATGGAGGTTTTGTACATGAGTCAGGTGGTGCTAAGACAGTAAAGTTGCAATTGGGATGAACTAAAACTGTGTAGTGGTAGCGTGTTATGATGCAGAGATGATGGATGCAATTGGTGGTCGTGCTGTTGGAAGCTTTTGGTTGAAATTAATTGCAAGGAAGGAGCTGAAATGGGTACTGGTAATGAAGCTACAAGGAAGAAATGGAGCAGTGGCTTGAGATGTTTGAGATGCAAGAAGAATCTGAATTGCAGATGAATGGATGCTGTAGCTGAGAAGTGTTGTTGTTGTAGCAGAGTGGAGGAAAATTGAGCTGATATGGGTTACAATGATGGAGTTTGTTTTTCAGTGAATCAAGAATAGTCAATTGGGATATGAAGGTGGTACTGTGTTGCAAATGTTGAATGATTAGATGAATGTTAGGCTTGTTACAGGGAGAAGACAAAAGAGGCCTGAAGTTGGCTGGGAAACACCAGAAAACAGCCAAAACTCGGCTGGAATTTTATTCAGACGAGTCAACTCAGTGATTCGTTACACCAGCTAGTTTTCCAGATCCAGTTAGACCACTTAGACGATTCAGACTCCGTTGACTCCTTTCTGTCTTGACCTTCATGACTAACAGAGACCGTTAGGTCAACGGTTAACTTTAACAGCGCCGTGACGGAATATTCCGTCGACGGAGCAGAAACTCAGGTGACCGGAGGTGACTTTTCTAGCCGGATTCCGGTCCGATATCTGGCTAAAAACCCAAATTTTCGGCGAGCGTTTTGGACATAATTTTACACGGGTATTTTCTCACACATGGGCTTGGTGGACCACTTGAAGATGGGTTTTGAGAAGACCTAATATCGAAAGGAGTATCCTTTATGGAAATTGTGAAACATATAAAAGAGAAGACTTTTCTTTAAGAAATCGGATCTCTACTTTTGTTTCTAGGGTTTGCAATATGATAGAATTTATTTTTCTTCTTGTTATGAACTCCTTGAGCATGATTACTTAATTTTATTATTGGTTATGGAATAATTGGATTTCACAAAATATGCTTTTTGATATGATAAATTAGTTTTGTCTCCATACTTTATCGTTTATGATTCATCGTTTATATTGTTATATGATTTGAATGCTTGTTTGGTCGAGTCTAGAATCGATTGAGTTTGTTTTCATCTCTATTGCTAGATTAGGGTTTGTTATACGTAAAAGAGATAGATTCTTGATTACAAGTAGCATGAATATGGTTATAGCGTGTAGTGATGCATCCTTATGATCATATGTGAACCATAACCTTTGTTAAATCGGATTAGTGCGTTTTCCACGTTCGATTGCTTTGATTGGCCTGATTTCATAGAACTTAATGCATCTAGGGAATTAAACTTGATTAGTGCTTTTACACGTTAGGTTATTCTCTTAGATAGAACTTATACTCACATCTTTTAATGTGCTTGTTGATGACAAAAGGGAATTAGCGGGATATTATGGCGATCAAGGTATCCTAGGGCTTTTGATAAATGTTGAGATTAAAATATCAATTCTAATTATTATGACAAGAATATGTTTGTGAATGAAGATGAATCCTTGACCAATATCTCTTCTATTTGATCTGTTTACTTTTCTTTACTTGTTTTTATTTTAGTTTACTTTACAAAAATCAGAAAATACCCCGTGTTACTTATAGGAAACCAAAACATCTTGACAACCTAGTCCTCTCTGTGGGAACGATCCTTTCTTGCCCTTGCTTCATTATATATTTTGAGTAGTAAGAAAGTGTAATTTATTTTTGACGCCTACGACAGCGATCACCTATACGAAGTTATCTCTAGTACATAATCAAGCGACTCTTTAATTGAGTTTTGATTCACTAAAATATGACAACCAAACTTGACATACCAACGCTTGGTGGGTTCAACTGAGCTATGCTCTAATAATGTGCAAATACCTAACTTTGATAAATTATGAAGCTAACATGAATCTTCCCCAATTTGAAGATAAAGATGGTCTCGATTCTGATGATACTGATGAGGATTTTCTAGTAAGTGATACGTTTGATAACGATGGAAGAATTGTTGCAGTGAAGAATATAGTTGAATCTGTTTCTTCAATTCTTTAAATTTTCAACCCAATTTCTGGTACTAGGGTTTCAGATTTAATTTATGGATCATAAGATAATGAGCTAGAATCTAGGGGTTTAGGGAAAGATCAGAAGATATATGCAATTCGAAATGCAATCATGAAAAACAACGTCACTATTTATTCAATTCAGGAGACAAAAAAGGAAGTTTTAGATGAAGCTCTAATCAGATCTCTTTGTCGGAAGTAATAAGTGTAATTTCATTTATCTACCCTTCATTGGAGCTTCTGGAGGTATCATAGTAATGTGGATAGAAGGTGTGGCTGTTACGGAAGATTATCTGTTGGGTGTTTTCTCTAGATTCAGAAATAATGCTTATAAATTTGTCTGGACATTTACTCCTGTTTATGGTGGATCAAATTCTGGATATTATAGACAGTTTTAGGGTGAGTTAAGAGATGTGCAACTTTTATTTTATGAGCCATGGATTGTTGGAGGTGACTTTTACGCTATTTTTATGCAGTCTGAGAGGAATTTACATGGCGAGTGCATTTCAAGTAAAAGGAATTTTAAGAAATTTGTAAGTAGGTATTCTCTTATTGATATTCCTAAATGGTGGTAGATTCACTTGGACTAACAGTCAACAACAACCTCTGCTAGTTAGGATGGATAAGTTTTTCATCGATCATTGCATGTGGAATTTTCCTGCATTGCTTCAGTTAAGACTCAAAGACCCATCTCAGATCATGCACCATTAATGATAAACTGTAACTCTAGCTTCAAATTTGCTTCTCCTTTTAGGCTAAGAAACTATCTTTTATGTTGTAGTAACTTTACTTTCTTTGGTAAACCTAGCCATGTATTTGCTAAGAAACTTCAAGCTTTGAAGCATTTCAACAAGTCTTGGAAAAAGTCTTTGGGAAACTTACAATTTCATATTAATTCTCTTGAAGAAGTTACTGATGTGCTTGATTGATTTGAAAAGATTTTACAATTCTCCATGAATGATGTGTTGGACAGAAAAAATGCTATGATTAAACATATCTCTCTCACTTTGGATTCAGCTAGGAAACGGGGTCAAAGAGCCAAGGAGAAGTGGATAACAGATGCTGAAAAAAAAACACCAAGTACCTTCATCAAATTGCCTCCTACAAATATTAGGTCATCAACATTAATCGTCTTAATATTGATGTTGATCTAGTAATAATGATCTTACATATGAAAAAAAAAAATTCTAAGGAAGCTACTGATTTCTACACTAATCTTATTACTGAAAAATATGCTTTTAGGCCTAGTTTTGATGATCTTATTATGCCTAGAATATCTATTAAAGATAATGTCTCTATCGAAAGGCCATTTATTGAAGATGAAGTTAAACAAGTTATTTTGCACTTTGGCCAGAATAAAGCGCTGGGACCTGACGGGTTTACAACATAATTTTTTAAGCATGCTTGGGATATAATCAAAATTGATCTAATGCAGGTGGTTAAGGATTTTGAAACTTCTTTCTCTCTGGACTGGAGATTAAACTGCACAAACTCGAAGTTGATTCTTAAATATAGTGTTGTCGTCTCTCTGCATAGCTTCAGGCCCATAAGTTTAATCGGAGGAGTCTACAAAATCATATCTAAACTACTTGCTGATAGATTGAAGATGGTTCTCCCCTCTATAATTTCAGACTACAAGGGTGATTTTTTTCAGGATAAACAAATCAATGATGGTATATTGACAGCTGCTGAGTTGATAGATTATAGAAAAAGAGAAGATAAATATGTGATTTTATGCATGTCAGATTTTGAGAAAACCTTCTCAACATAAACTGAGGATGCATTGACTTAGTGTTGGAATAATGTGGCTTTGGGCATGTGAGGAAAAGCTGGATCAAGTGGTGTATTTCTTTTGCAAGGTTCTTAATCCTTATAAATAGAAAAACTACTTTTATGTTTAAATCTCAAACAGGTATCTGACAAGGGGATCCAATCTCCCTTTTTTTGTTTGTATGGAAAATCCTTGTACAATCTATATGTTCCGTTACGAAACTCTATTTAAGATTTTCTTAACAAGGTAAACGTGGTACATACCCGAACTGTTCACGAACTGAATTCCAACAATAACAAGTCTTGTAATCTATATTTCAAGATACTAATTCAACAAGAACGATTCTTATAGGTTCTTTACAGTTGAGTTAATATTATCTAGGTTTATATGCGTACAACCCATGATATTCCAATTATAAAGATAAACCAATTTAATGTGGAAAACAAATAACACATACACCAAAGATTTTTGTTAATAAGGAAAACTACCATCTTGTAGAAGAACCCCGGGCATGATGTCTATAGATTCAGTTCTGGCCCACATGCTAATTCCAATATTCGACCATGATTACTGAATATTTCCTAATCCATGATGCTCTGGCCTGATGCAACATAATGATGCGATATTGGACCTAGGTAAATGACATGGTAATGTGATATGTTAGTAAATTTTCTCAAGGCTATTTACCCTACTGGCCTAATGCACCATTTGATGCAATATTCTCTTTTGGACAATATAACTTACCCTAGTACGCCATAATGCGCCATGATTGTCTTTAGGCCAATGTAGCTTGCACCCTCTTGGTACCATATTGGTCTTGACCACCATGCCCAACATAATGTACCACTTTGGCGCGTTATTGGACTTTAGCCAATATGCCAACACAATGTGTTATTTTGGCACCATATTGGTCCTAGGCTAAATATGCATCTTATTACGCAATGAAATCTTTGGATGAAGCTTCATCCCAGGTCATGGCGCACCTTTGCGCATGCGCCATGCTAAAAACATGGAGTGTTACATTATTATACCCTTTAATGAATTTTCTCCCAGAAATTCATAAAAACTATTGTGGAAAAACTCTTCGGTTTGGATTCCTGAGCAAAAGTACCATACCAAATACTCATAAATCACAAGGTTTCTTCAGTTTTTTATGGACAAAAATGATGACCATCTGAGCAAACATACCATACCGCATACTTAGGAATCCAAAAAAAGTCTACAACGTTACTGAGAATATCGGTTTGGACAGTTTCCAAAATGATATCTCAACCAGGTATCGTAGATTGCATCCCATACCACCACCCAGGAATCCCTAAGAATCACAAGGTTAAAGATGTCATCGAAATGATAAAATCTTAGCATAGTACTGTGGAACAAAATCTATTCACTCACCATCCTTGACGGTCATCCAGGTTGCCACTCATAAGTGGGATGCTTGCCGGGCCGACAATGCACATTGTTGGCCAGTTGCCAACATGTGGGCATGGTCAGTCTCATTTTCTGCCTATTGTTCCGAATGTATGGTTATTCAAAAGATCCGCTAGTCTATCCCCTTCAAATCAAATATCCACTTAGACGGTTATACCATATTCACATGATTTTTTCATTTCGTAAGTGAACATCCAGTCTAATTGTAAATGCACTTTGTGGTCTAAAGTCACTTGATTTGGGTAACAAAATGTTATCAGGCCCTTTTGTAAATATCTACTATCTTTTGATTCTTTCAGAGATACGTAATAACCACATACATATGCTGTATTTCAGGTACTTTTGAAATTACCAAGGTAACTAAGTAGCGGAACGCTATAACGTTCATTATAAGAGGACAATTCCAAGGCTTTGTGAGAAACCTCGTGCCACAAGGCTAGTCTTGATACTCTGAGACTTCATTCTTCCCACTATGCTTTATGACAAATAATCATGTATGTCCCATAGGATTTACACTTGGTTGGATAGCACTACCACATCAAATACATATATATATATATATATATATATATATATATATATATTTGTCAATGAACTAAGTTCTACCTGGATTGTGTAAGCCAAACATGCTCTTTGTTGAAATTAAGCATTAAGAAGCATGGTTCGATCTTATCGTGCTCTATTTCCTTGAGAAACTATATATAATCCTTTAGAATTTCATTGTTCTCTGGAATCATTAAACTTCGGAGCGTCCTCCAGTATTGATTCATGGACATATTCAAAGACAATCAAATGATATGATTTCATTAATGATACAAATTAGGTTGTCCCTTACTCATCTACTTCCTTTCTAGATGAGCATTGATTGAACCTAGTGGTCTATTTATCTTCCTTTATGGAACCACGGCCTCAACTATACTTCCACCAAGTGTAGTTGCAACACCTTAGTCTATGGTGTACCCCATACTGAGGATTTATAACCTTGCAAGCACATTTGCAGCTGATATGTGTGATCTTGTCACGTTGCCGGTATCAGTGCATTTTCTGAAATCGATTATTCTATGTCACTTCACATTTACATTTGTGGAGTACAAGGATCAATATGAGACACAATGGGAACACACCACGACAATTCATGTCGTTCCCTTAGAAAATACTTTTTCTTATCTCGTCCTAACGACGGGAAGACTATCTCATTAAAATGACAACACGCAAATCTAGCGGTAATACGTCTCCTGCCAAAGTTTTTAACATGCGAATAGTTTTTGGGAGTAAATATCCAACATAACTACTTAATCGTTTTCATGATCCATCATAGTACGATGTGGGCTCGTAATGGCACATATATAGTGCAACCAAAAATGCGTAAAAATACAAATGTCATGCTTATATCTAGTTACCAACTGCTACGCAGAAAAGGTTTACTAATATTGGGTTTCAAAGTGAATCTAAGTAAAGGTAAGTTTAATATTGTATATCCCCTAAGTAGTTAAAGGTAGGTTTTTACGCATAACCATGCCTTAAACATCATCTATAACCTTTGATGATAGCCTTTGCGAGACCATGAGGTATAGGATGCTCTCCATTGATCCTATTAAATATGCAATAACCATCAAGTCCTTTTGATGTGCACTAGCTAGCATTTAAAAGGGGTGGTGAGCCGTTACATGTATAATATGCTCTAGTTGTTTTCCAAATGCAAAACTTCTTGGGAACTATAACTAGTTCAAAATGTCAAAATATCCACCAGAGTCATAAGTCACTTTAATGGTCTGCATTCTGTATGGATATTTTTCTAAATATCACCTTTTTTTCTTTGTAATATGGATTGTTTACCATTTTCATCTTAGGATGGTGTCGATCCTGTTTTACTAAAGACTTTGTGAAATGAGTGATGTTCTCTCTTACTTAAAAGCATAATGGGAAGGGGGGTTGTGCATCTAGTTCTTTAGAGAACATTTATTAAGAGATATGTCGTCATTTCGCATTCTGTCTATCTTTCACCTATTTCTGTTCACTCAAATAAAGTGATTTCGCATGAGTCCTTTCAAAACGATTATCATGTCACAACTAAAGTTTTTTATGGTTATGCCCAAAGCCTGTATGAGTCAATTCCCAACATTTCATCGTCGAAGTCAATATGGATTCAATAATCCAAATACTATAGTGATTTACATTTCACTAGATTGACTCATTAGTTTCTCTAAAATATATTTCCTTCTAAATATATTAGAGACTATAAAAGATATAATCAATTACATTCTCATCGCTGTGAGGTTCCACGTGGTATCCATTTTCATGGGTTTGTTTGGAAATTAACAAAGTGTGATTATCTCCTGGTACATGTAGAGATTTTTTGAAGTCTTTGTTTTATCTTGGAAACAAATTTTGAGCAGTGCCGCGCTCAATGATCCAATCCTCGTGGTCACATTATAAGGAAATAGCTAAAACAACTAGTTTAAGTTCCTTAAGATGATGGGAGGGAAACCACTATCTGTTAGACATTGAGTCTTGAGATATTAAATAATTGGCGTGGATTTAATAGTAGCAAAAGTGAGATTCAAATCAAGAGAGTGAATATATGTTACGTTTCAGGGGGGGTGATATATTTTTCATCCGGATATATATCAGGTGATATAGAGAATTTATGTCTCATGGGAATGATGTACTCTTCATTCCATAAGCACAGACATTGGATGTAATTCAAAAAAATAGTCAATTGGCCATGCAAAGTTCTTATTGTCATTGGAGTTGATGTCTAAAGTATGACCTTTCCATGGAAATTGGTTGCTACTATGGTACCCGCATTGCATTGCTTGTACCAATATCGGTAAGAAGGTTTATTCCCAACTCTTTGCTGCACTACACCAAATTCTGGGATTAGAAACTCAGATTAGCAACAACTTATGAACTGTTGCGAATTTTCAATTGCTACTTTTAGTTGCAAAAAAATCGCAACAGTTTAGAACAGTTGCGAGACTCACAACTAAGCTGAGTTGTAAACGTGCGAAAAACTAGTGTGGCTGTCCACACTTTTAATTTTTTTAATCCTAAGTAACAAAAGCCTAATCGATATTTCTACCCTAATATTATCTAAAGGGTGGGATATTTTTTCTTCCCCCTCTTTTTTCTGTACGACGAGTTCTACACCACTCGTTTTTCTTTATCTCTCTTTCTCTCTCTATTTACTCTCTGATTCAGAGAAGTTGAGTATAGAAATGTGTAGAAACTGAGTGATAAGAGACTTCAATTCTGCAATCGAATCTCACCCAACTCACTGTGTAAGTCCATTTCTCTTTACTCTCATTCAGATTCGCATTTAGTTTTTAATTTTAGGTTTACTTATTCGAATTTTAGGTCTAACTTATCTTAGTCATACTGTTGTAGTTGGAAGAATTAATCATCAGCATCACCTAATCGTGATAATCTTAGGTATAAAGTTTCTTCTTTAAAATTGAAATATATCTCAGTTGAGATTTGGGTGTTTGGTAGTTGTTTTGTCTGTTAGATTTGGGTGTTTGATAGATGAAATCAGATGTTGCATGTGGTTTTACGTTAAGATGTTTTCAATTTGGGTGTTTGATAGATTTAGATCGTTATTTATTTTCAATTTCAATTTGATTTTTTTTTCAAAATAAAAAAAAATCAAATAAAAACTAAGATATATCAAGATAAAGCTCAGTGAAATAGAAAACAAAAGAAGATTAAAAACTTTCTTTAGGGAATAGAACACTGAAAGTACCCCTCTCTCTCTCTTTACTTATTTTTTTTCTTCAGATTTGGGTGTTTGGTTGATGAAATACAATAATTGTTTTATGTTAAGCTGTTTTAGATTTGGGTATTTGTTTATTTTGGATTTTGAATTATTTTCAATATAAAAAAGTCACATAAAAAATCAAGATTAAACTCTCTTAAATACAAACAAAATAAGAAGATTTTAAAAACTGGAATAACTAATCGAATCGAAACTAGGTGAAAGTTGTTTTAATGTTGTATCTTTGCTAGTCAGCTACTAGGTATATGGTGGTTTTACAGTCCTAAATATGTTGTGGTTGTTTAGTCCTAGTTGATATACATTGGCTACTTGTAGCTAACTCTCTTGCATACATAAGACAATAGTTTTGTCGTTAACTGTAAAATTAGGGTTCAGGGTTCGGTAACTCTTAATACCACTAGGACTACTTCATTTAATCATGTAAAATATGTATTTTGAAGGGTGTCATGTCATCTGATATGGACAAGAGGTGGATGAATTATGCCCGTAAGTCTAGGGAATACATAAAATGTGTCGGGTTATTTATAAATTTTGTCAAGAATAATGGTGGTGAGAGTACGTTGTTCTCATGCCCTTGTAAACGTTGTATAAACTGTAACGGTTTAGTGCCACTTGGTGAGATTTCCTTCCATTTGCTCAAACATGGGATTCAATCTTCGTATACAATGTGGCGTTTTCATGGTAAAATGTCCGTGGTAAAATCACATAGGGGTAATACTTCAACAGAAGGTGTGGATGTCAATGTAGGAGATGCAACTGATAATTTTGAACCTGTAGTCGATCGTTCAGTTAATCCTACTACAACAGAGGGTGTGAATGAGAATGTTGGAAAAGGTTTCGGTGTGAATTTTGGAGATAGAGTAAATGGGAATGCTGGAACAAGCAGAGTAGATAAAAATGCTGGAACAAGCAGGAGTAAGAGAAGACAATATTTGAATGAGCGTGCAAGACAACGGTTGTACGATTTATTTCCTAAAGGAAAAACAGCTTTGTACGCTTCTATATGTCTGAATAACATCAAGACCCAGTACGGAATTTCAGACAATGGTGCAACTGTAGTCTTAGAATTGATGAAAGAGTTGCTTACTGAAGGAAACACGTTGCCGGTAAGTTCCTTGAAGTTAAGAAGATGATTAAATAACTGGGTATGGATTATATAACGTATGGTGCGTGCGTAAATTACTGCATCTTATACTGGAAGGATAGAAGTACATTGGTAAAGTGTCCAGTTTGTCAAGAACCAAGATATCTAAAAGTTTTCAATGATGAGAGGAAACTTACCCAAGTTGCGCGAAAGAAATTAAGACATTTTTCGATAAGTAAAAGACTGAGAAGGTTTTACAGTGTACCACAGATAACATAGGAAATTCTTTGGCATTCTAAAGCGTCGTCAGATATAAATGTGATGCGATATCCAGTTGATTCTGCAGCTTGGCGGTGTGCGGATAAGTTTTATCAAAAGTTTTCTAAGGAGCCACAGAATGTTACACTCGGGATAGCAACAGATGGCTTCAATACGGATGGATGTTTCGGTCTAAATTAAAGTTGTTGGCCGATAATTCTCTAGCCTTACAACCTTGCTCCTTCGTACTTCATATTGCGGGAGTTCTCGGTGTTGACACTGTTGATATCAGGCCCAAGAGCACAAGGGAAAGATATAAATGTCTATTTAGAGCCATTGATAGATGAGTGGAAACAATTATGGAATGAAGGAGCTATAACATACGACGCCTTCAGTAAGACGAAATTTATGATAAAAGCGAGGTTGTTGTGATATATCCATGATTTTCCGGCTTTGGGTACTTTGTCTGGACGTGTGACTCAAGGGTATTATGCATGCCCAACGTGTGGAGAAGAGATAATTATCGAGTGGCTGTCGTTCAGCAAGAAGATATGCTACATGGGACATCGTAGATGGCTGCCAGCAAAACACAAGTATAGATATGATAGATTGAATTTCGTTGTAAGGGTAGAACGCGGTACAACTCCATGGCCACCAACATGGTAGCAGGTTCAAGAGATGGTACGTAATTTTAAATTCAAACAAGGGAAAGGAAAACAAACAACAAAGAAACATAAAAGAGGTTCTGAGTATGGTGTTGATGAACAAGAAGCGGTATCTGACCACAATTTGTTTTCAAGAAGGTCCATTTTATATGATTTGCCAAACTGGGGTTCAAACTCTATCCGGCATTACACTGATGTTATGCATACGAAGAAAAATATAACATAGCATATTATAAAAACTGTAAAGGGGAATAACAAGTCAAAGGATGGTCCTAATGCACGCAAGGATTTGGAGGCTATGAGAATTAAAATGAAGATATGGCTGCAAACAGATGAAGTGACTGGTAAAACATCAATGGTAGATGGAAGTTTTGCAATGAAAAAAAAAATAGAAAGTTATTTTTTGTATTATCATGAAGAAATTGAAGGTCCCTTCAAATTTCTCTACCAATCTTCGTAACAACGTCAGTGTCAATCCTCCGGAGATAATGAATCTGAAGTATCATGATTACCATGTTCTAATGCAACATTTATTTCCTTTATTGGTTCATATCGCGACATCCCTACCTAAAGATCTCTGAATTTCACTTCTGCGGATAAGTATATCTTTCAAAGTTCTGTGCGCGAAGGTCATTAACAAAGAACATCTCTTAAAAGCAAAAGCAAGTCTGGTGGAAGCAATGTGTGTACTGGAAAAGCATTTTCCTCCATCATTTTTTGTCATTAGCATTCACCTGATGGTGTACCTAGCAGATGAAGCTTTAATCTGCGGTCCGGTCATATTTAGGTGGATGTACCCCTTTGAGAGGTAACTACCCAACTTACTTTATGTTATGATTTATAATTTGAGAAGTTGAACTGCGATATTGAACACTAGTTGAAATTTTTGTTACTGATTTTTATAGGTTAATGAAAGGTTTCAAAGGATTGATGTGCAATAGAAGGTACATTGACGGGTGCATCGTAAGAGGCTATACGGTGCGAGAAGCTAGCTTATATTTTATGGAGGACATATCATAAGATGGTAGTGGCACTCATAAACATACTCGATGTGCGTTTCTGGATGATTCTTGCGAGTTCGCTGACGAGATGCCTTTAAGTAATGCTAAATACTTTCACCTGAACCAAGTGCAGTTTGAACAAGCTCGCAGATGGATACTTTCTAAGTTTGTTGGAATCAATGACTGGCAAAGGTAAAAAAAATAATAGTTTCACCTCACTGAGTTGTTGTTGATAATTGGTGTTATCGGTCTAATATTGCTTGATTTTTTATTTGTAGGAAGTATGACTCCTATGTTAGCCATGCCAAGTCTCATGCATCTAACCACCAAAGACTTTTCATTTATGGTTATGCGACGAGGTAATAAAGCACAATGTATTTTATAACTTATTGTGTATTTACAAAAATATATCCAAGTTACAAAATAAAGGTTCATAAGAATCATAACATTTTCTATCAGAACCTATTGTGTACAAGTGATATTGTATTAAGGTAGACTACGAAATAGGTATTCTGCTTAGCTCATACTTGTTATGTCATTTATGCAATCTTATCATGATCCATGGTTAAGAACTAGGATCGTCATGTGCATTATCTTTTACTACATCTCTCACTAAATAGCATGACATTGATGGTATCTCTCAGTTAAAAGATTGCGACTTTTTAAAAGTTTATCAGTTGAAATTTTGTCATTCTGTCCTGCACGTGGTAGTGTGTGTGAACTTTGTTGCCTATTATATCATTGGAAGAACTCTACCTCAGGACATGGTTTAGATGGAACCATTATTTCCCTTGAATTCTCAATCACGGGGCTTTTGCTCTTATATTGTTTTCCTCTTTTTCCTTTGGTATATCGACTTCTGGAAATATGTTTATGGTTTGTAGTAAAAACCATTTGTTTTTTTGGTTATGCAACTAACTTAAACATGATCTTTTACAGTTGCTAGAAGCCAATAAAACTGATTCAGTTCTTTGGCGACTCGTGCAAGGACCTCTCTTCAAAATACAAAATATCAAGTCAATGGCTTTACTGTCTCCCCAAAAGATTGTGATGCGAAGTGGGTATCTCAAAATAGTGGTGTGTCAATTAAAGCTATTACAAGACAAAGAGCTAAGTCGACAGACACAAATTTCAAAGAATCTGAAATAATCTATTGTGGAGTCATTAAAAAGATTATCAATTTGAATTACTTGGATTTTGAAGAAACTGTTTTCTACTGTAATTGGGTCAGAGTTGAAGATAAAACTAATGGGTGCCAAGTTGATACAAACTCAAGTGTGATAAAGGTTAATTGTATAAGATGAAAAGTATAAATAGAATGGTTGATGATCCGTTTATAATCGCATCAGAAGCATCCCAAGTGTTCTACTCAAAGGATATTTCACCCGAGGGATGGTCTGTAGTGTTGCATTCATCTCAGAAGTTAACGTCCTCAGTAGATAAGCTTGAATCTCTGAAAGTTTATCAGTCAACTCTTACTGATAATGAGAGTTTAGAAGATCTTATTTGTGTTGATTCTATAGTTTAAATTGTAAAGACTGTGCTACATTGTAATATTTTAATATTTCTTATATATCTTTAAATTAAACCCTCTTTTTAGAATTGCTTGGTTTGATCACTTGTCCTATGTTAATATGTTCTGTTTATGTGGATGGATCTATTCTATTGATTCTCTGTTTTACCTTTTGTTAATATTTCATATTTGGTATTTTACAGGTAGGTTATTATGGCAACAGCAGCGGAGGTCGATGAATATGGACTACCTATTTCTTTCAACACAACAAAACTCGGCCACAAGAAAGGTGCCTTGGTTCGTACCCATTTGCCTATTTCGTACAAAACATGGAGGAAAGTGCCTGAAAAGTACAAGGACGATGTTTGGAATGAACTTAAGGTAAAAATCTACCTTATGACATGATCTCTTCTCATTCTTTAGTTAACTTCAGTTAAGGGAGATACACATTTAGGATGCCACTGATTAGATCTGTATTTTAAGATGGCATTTGATTTACCCGAGACTTCCAAGCCTATTATGGTGAAGGGGATGTCTGATCCATGGAGGATATTCAAGTGTGAGTTACGACAAGACCATTATGATATTTGGAATACTCATCAAGAAATGATTGATAATATTCCTCCAAATGTGAAATCAGAAGATTGGATAAAATTATGTGAACATGAGAACAATGATGTTGTCCAAAGTAAAAAAGCTCCTAAGAGGAAAAAAGAACAATATGATTACTCTCATACCTCTGGTCGCAAGCCACATTATTTGGTGAAAGATGAACTGGTAGGTCTTTCATTTTAATGATGCAACTCACCTTGAGCTTTTGCCGATAATGGTTGATTCATACTCATTATATTTTTAAGTATAGGAGGCGGCGAACCATGAAGCAGAAATCACTGCCTCTGATGTGTGGATTAAAGCTCATTCACAAGAGGGTGGGGTGATTTTACCTAGTGCGCAACCATACTATGTGAGTCAATTTTTTGATTATATGTAGTCTTCTTTAATTGTGTATATGCTAGCTAGTGATTAGCATTATAAGCAAGTGATTCTTATGCTCAACACAATAGGAACAACTTACGAAAGTTCTAGAAGACATCAATGGAAAACTGGAAGCAGGTACTTCAGCAGCAGAAACTTGTGCAGTGACTCAATTTTTTGGGAAGGATTCAAGAGGTCGAGTTCGTGTTGTGGGTCATGTTTCTCGTACGCAAGTTGATCTCTCTGCTTCCACTCGTGCTAAAGTAACTGAACTGAAGTCTAAATATGGAGTTCTTACTAATAAGGTGGATGATTTAGGTGGCAAGCATAAACAATAGATAAATTTTGGCGCCGTTGCCGGGGAGGCATTCAACTTGTTATCTAGTTTTTAGTTTCTTTTTATTATTTCTGCTTGCATACTTGTGTTTCGTTTCTTGTCTTGTTTCTCACTTGTTTGCGAGAATTGTTTTTCAGGTACCTAATCTCTGGCTTCTAAAGATTGGAATTATCCAAGGTGCGGGATAGCTACTCGAAAGGGCACAATACTCCAACCAAGGCAAGGCACAACGGAAGAACACAACTTGGAAGTAGAACACGAAGCTCTTCGGCAAGAAGGAGAGGAAGTAGAACACGATATTCCTTTTGAAGAAGAATAAGAAGGAGAAAGAGAAGAAGCAATGGGTGACCCTACAAATCGTTCACTTAAAGACTTAGCTTCTCACAAGCTGGATATACAGCAGGGTTGCATTCAAACCGACTCTACTTTTGAAATCAAGCCGGGACTTCTTAGAGAATTACCAAAGTTCCATGGCTTGGTGAATGAAGATCCAAACAAGCATCTTATGGATTTCCACACCATTTTCATGGCTATGCTCTCCCAGCAAATATGAAGGCGGATGGTGCTATGTTGAAGGTTTTTCGATTCTCATTGGAAGGTAATGCTAAGGATTGGTTATACTACTTGCCTTCCGGGAGTGTTACAACTTGGAATGGGCTCAATAAACTCTTTCTAGAGAGATATTTTCCTGCATCTAAGGCTACTCAAATTCGCAAGGAGATTTGCGGAATGAAGCAAAATGTCGGAAAATCGTTATATGATTGTTGGGAACGATACAAGAGGTTGGTGGCAAGCTGTCCTCATCATCAATTTAGTGGTCGAGCAAGTGAATTACAATCTACGGAACATTCAAATTTGGGGAGAAAATATCAAGTACGCAATAATGGTCCAAGTACTTCTAAACCCCAAATAAATACATTGGATTCGAGTTGATACAACCAATTGAACAAAAGACACCATTCAACTATAGCCAATATCATATTCAAGAGAACAAAATAACATTAAGACCAAAGTTCTTAATGACCGAGATCAACGATCATAATTTAAATTGATTGTTTATATGATGTGGACTTATCTTAAGATAAAAATAAACAAAACTAAGCATGTTCTAAAAACAAATAAATAAACCTACCAAGTACTCAATGTAAAGACCCACATTATAGTTACATACCTCAAACTTTGGTTCCCGCTGTATATACACAGAACCGGAACAACTTCGATCGCGTACATACAGGAGCATGATTGGACCGGGTTGAATAGGAATTGGTTGGACCGGATCGGGTTGGGTTGGATCTAGTCAGGTCGGTTTAAAAAAAATATGGACCTGAACATACCGGGTTAAAAAAGATTATGGACTGGAACAGACCGGGTTCAAAACGATTATGGACCAGAACAGACCGGGCCAGGTTGAGATGGACTGGACCGGACCTTCTTCTACGTATTTTCTTCTCCTCAGAACGCAAACAGGAAGGAACGTGCTGGATCGCCAACATGAGATTTCCTCCCACATATTTGGTACCACATGCTTAACTAAGACCAAAATCTAGATAGATCTGTAAATCCCTAATTACATATGACCTGAACTTCCATTTCCAAAATTCGCATGATTAACAAAAATACTTCCTTCTTAATGGAAGATTAGAAAGGGGGAAAAGAAAAGAAAAAGAAAAAGGAAAAAAAGTACCGAAATCATTCTATGATAGGGCTTCCGAGATACGATTGATAAGAACCCGAAAAGAAAAAAAAATCTTTAGCGGCAGGGAATAGCTCGTGCTTGATAAAATTATTAAGGAGAATTAGAGATGAAGGAATGAGATATAGAGACAAAAAGGAGAATCATCTTATTAGAGAGATTAGTAGTTGTAATGCATAGGTTCCTCGATATACATACATATAAATGAGGAAACTCTAGGTAACTAAATGGATCGCACATCCGTGGACCGTAGGCCCTGTAATAAAAAATATATAATTTAAAACCATAAAATGATAAGGGTATTAGTGTCACTATAAATATGATGGATAAGGGATTATTAAACCCTAATGATGACTCTATTTTGTTCTTATTTGGCAATGCCTCCAAAACAGGTTTCTATGGTTACGTACAATATTGTGATGGGCCTTGAAGGGGAAAACCACGGCCGATGGCCCAAGAGTTGAGAACATTCTCTTTCTCACTCTGGTCGGTTCAGTTTCTTTCTTTTTTATTACTTTCTTTTGCGCACATATAAAATCAGAAAGACTTTCCTCCGCTTCTACCTCTCTCTCTATTCCTTGAAACACACAGAGAAATTCAAAGAAGAGAAAGAGATTCATTTGAACGCGCTTGAGGTTTCTTCTTCTTCGTGAACAAAATGTTGCTGGTAAAGAAGAATAACAAGTTTTCAATGATCAGAAGAATCGGTGTATCAATGGCAGCATTTTCGTCAGTCGGACTACTACTACTCCTGGCAGTTATTCTTCTCATCAGAAGGGACTATGGATTAATCACTTCCGCAACTTCTAATAGTGCGTCAATCATTCTTACTCTTCGTTGTTGATCTGATAATACTGTTTTATCAATTTTGATTTTCAATTCCATTTTTTTTGTTCTTATTCTCTCTGTTTTCTGTTATTTTGTCTTTGAGTTGTCTCTAATCATACTAAATAATAAACAAATTAACAATTGCATTTGTCTGATTATAATTATTTTATTTGCTTTTCAGGTATCCATCATCATCATCATCATCAACAACAACAGCAACATCCATTAGAACAAAATCATCATTTACAGCAACAACACAAAACTAGTACTACCACTACTCTCACGATTTCTCATCGTCCTAGAAAACTTCTGAATCACAGTGAGTAACTGGAATTTCAATTTTCCTTTTTCATTGTTTGAATAATCTTTTTGGGAAAATATTTGAAAGCTTTTTGGTCCTCCACCAGTCCACCACCATTTTCAGAGTCGAACAGAACAGAACAAAAAATAAGAAGCGTGTGATGTTAGGTTAGGGTTTCATCACCCAATCCAAAACCTTCGTACTACTACCTTTGTCTCTTTGCTTTTCAGAACAGACGCTATGTTTATGGTTTCAATTTCTCTGCCATTGATCCCTTTTTCGACTTGCTCAGATGTTATTTTCCTCTGTTACACTTGTCTGTCATTTTGTCTTACACGCAGATGCGCACGTTAGAAGAAGCTAGAATTCCATTTTTCAATTTTTTTCTCTGGTCGTTCTGTTTCTGATCCGCCATTAATAGAAACGTGGCGCACGTTAAAACTGTTCAATGGCTCAAGTTAGCACACTTAAAACATGGAAAATGAAGAGACATGATGGACCTATTACCTCATCAGAATGACAGAATCAGGGTTCATAAAAGCCCAGTTTGTCTAAAGATGTTTATCTTTTGGTTGGATTAGTGGACTGATTAGTGGAATTAAGCCTAAATTAATTTTTCATCAAAAAGATCAGATTAGTTAAAAAAAATATTATTAACAATAATCTCTTTTATGAATTATGCAGAGGGGGAAGAGCTAAAGATTGAACCAAACAGGATTTGGGGAGAGAGATGTTCAAAGTCAGACATAGTCGTTAGTCAAGGATCAACACCACCATTACCAAACGGTATCCCAACGTACACAGTCGAGATCATGAACGTGTGCACCAAAGGCTGTGATATATCCAACATTCATCTCAACTGTGGGTGGTTTAGCTCCGCCCGTCTGATTAATCCCAGGGTTTTTAAACGCATTAGGTATAATGACTGCATCCTTAACAACGGTGGAGCTTTGATCAACGGGGATAGCATTTCATTTCAGTATGCCAACACTTTTCAATATCCTCTCACTGTTTCTTCAGTCAACTGCTAAGTTGTATATTTTTCTTTTTACTATAGTTAGTAGTATATATATATATTGAGCAAAAAAGAAGTCCCTAAAAATTTTACAAAGAATTTACTGGTAGTACTATATTAGCATTATTACTGATGAGAGCAAGCGTTATCTTGTTTCTGGCCTGGCCGTATTGCCAATTTTGTGTAATTAAAGGTGTTGATGAAGAAATGAGTCAGGCAGTTTCTTGGGTATAATGTTATTGATTTTTTTTTATTTTTTTTAATAAAAATTCAAATTGATGAAAGGGTATGATATCACAAGCATGTCACTCATAGAGTGGTGAAGTAAAAGTAGAAAGACTGATGTTGGCTTTCTATCCGAAAATTACCCAATATATATGATTTGGGGCACTAGTATTTGATTGATGAATGATGGACGTCAGATTGACTTTAAGTCCAATACCACTAATGATGGCACTGCTCTTGAGCTTAATTAGGTTCAACTTTCCAAAACAAAACTATAACAGTTCCCCAATCAACTGGTAATTTAACTAAAATGAATTATCTTTTGTCAATGGGAATTATCTTTTGTCAATGGTGTTTCCAAATGTGATAAACAAAACAAAAATGTCTTTTTCAAGTCCACCGGGGTTCCCACTCTACAGTCTAATCCCAAAGGAAAACCATGAGAATTTTCAATTTTCCATTCCAGGCGTTGCTGCTGGTGGAGCTGAGTAGATAGTGAAGGAAGCAACCCAAGTTGGATTCAAAGTCTAAAAGAGCAAAAACTACATGTTGATCGGTTTGAAATTTTTACATCCTCAAAATGTACTCAAAAAAGTTATTTAATGGTAAGTTTATATGATTCCGGCATCATTTGGTGTGACTTGGCGGTATGGCCGAGAATATAACTATGCCAACTTTAGTTGTTTGTGACTTATGTTGTAAGCCTAAAAATATACTTGTAAAATTGCACATGAATTCGAGGGGCGCTTTCCCTGAATATAAGACTTTACAGGCGGACGCTTTCTAAGTTTTCGTTCAGACTTCTCGAGTACATTTGTTTTCCGCTTTTTAAACTTCTTTTTACTTTTCAATCTTAATCTTAATTATAAGCTTCTTGGATGGCACAACTTAATTACTCCACAATGTGTCAACCAAAACCAATCTTGTACCGGAAGACCAGCACAAAGCAATCTAGCTACTATATCTACTCATGAACAAGTATCAGATTGACGTGGGTTTGAAAATTTTACCTTTTTAAGTCCATACACAATCCATTCACAACTATTAACATTTGATTTGTTTCTCTTCTCCGCGTATCGGACTCCGTGATGCTGCGTAGTCTGTACCTGTTCCGGACCTAGACAGAGAGATAGAGGGAGGAAATAATCTGCATGAATTAGACAGACATTGGCCATAATAAAGAACGTGGATGCATTTAATGCATGAGTAGACATACAGGCAGACACTAGACTGAGCGAGCGAGAGAGAAAGTCTGTGTACAGTGAACAGGAATGCTTTATAGGGACTGGCATCTCTATCTCTCTCTAAAATTCCATTCTTTCATTCTTTTGGGCTTACACTGCTTTGGCGTCGTAATCATCCATCTATTCTGCAATGATAAACCCAAAGCATATGTCACAACAACACACACTGATCAGTTACGCCCTGCCATACCCACGCACGGTCTGTAGTTGCACAGCTAGCTAGGTCTAAGTCTATTCAACACCTATGTGGCCTTTTCTTTTTCATTTCAAAATTAAATGTGAGTTTTGTGAGGGAAATATGCTAATTGGGGAAAATTAGTGTCACGGGGTCAGATAATGTGTTTGGTTTGAAAGCATACTTGTTTTTTGTTTTGATATCAAAGTCGAATTTCAAAAGGACAGTGAAGCTGAGTAGAAAAATGACAAAAAGTGAACCATCATAAATGAAGCATCGACAATAAATAGCTTGCAGAACTTAAAAGCCCTTTTAAGTTTTAAGCATGAAATTGGAGATTTAAGCACGACACAAAGAAGAAACAAAGAATACCCGATTGCTTCTTATTTTTGTCGATTTATTAGTGTAATAGCATGGAATTGTCGATATTATGTAAAATTGTTACCATAAATAGTCTTAATGATACTTCGAACAAAGATAACCCTGATATTATGTTTATTTCGGGAAAAAAAAAATATGAGGAAATGTATAAGGTCATGAAAAAAGTAAATGTTAGCAATTTTTAGCTTGTACCTCCTATAGGTTCTGCTGGAGGCCTTTATCTTATTTGGAAGGATAACATGAAACTTGACATAATTGACACGTGACACATGAAAAAGAAAAAATAATGAAGAGAGAGAAAGTCTGGCGATTTTCTTAGAAAAATTTGGAGAAATTTTTTTCTGTTCTTCTTCTTTTCTTTCGATGGCTGAAGAATCAGAGCTAACTAATAAGATCGGATCTAATTAACAATCGTTTGCGGAAAAAGTAAAGGTACGCTTACAACCCTCGTCTATTGATATAAATAGTTTACCTAACCCAACGCTAATCAATGGAGAACCATCTTTGGTAATCCCAGCTGAATTCTACCAGGAAGGATGTAAACCTTTTGAATACAGTTTTATTGCTAGACTGAATTTCACTGGTTTGAAATTTGTGGAGGTCAAAAATAGCCTAATTTCTCAATGGAAAGTAAACTCAAACTCGATTAGGTTTATGGCCATGAGTAAGGGTTTCTTCGTTGTTATGCTTAGCGATGAACAAACAAAGGTCAGAATCTGAAATACGAAGTGGTATGTTAATCAACAAGAGTTGCGTTTGATGGATTGGTACCCTGGTTTCGATCCAGAAAGACAAAATTCTTCACATGCTTCAGTGTGGGTGCATATAAAAGGTCTTCACGCAGAGTTATGGACAGAGAGATCCCTCCTTTCGATTGGTAATCCGATAGTGGTTGACCAACGAACCCTGAATCTGGAATTTGGAAGTTATGCTTCAGTCTTGGTAGATGTGGATTTCGCGAAACATTATCCTAGCAGGATCCTCCTTACTGCTGGGGGCCGTACTTTTTGGCAAGATGTGGAGATCCCTAAACGACCTAAATTTTGTTCCCACTGCAATATTATTGGTCACACTATTAGGGAGTGTAGAAGAAAACCAAAGGAGAATGAGACAGTAAAGGAAAATGAAGTGCAGGCTAACGATCAGGAGTGGCAGGCAGCAAAGGGTAAGAAGAAATATCGTAATCCAAAGAAGAATGACAACCAGGAAGGTACTAGTGGTGTTGACAAGTCAGGTGATGCTGAAGGAGATGAAACTATTGATACAAACAACAATGTTATAGACAAGTCAGGTGATCAGGAAGGTAATAAGAGTGTTTTCAAATCAGTTGATATTGGAGAAAATGCTGTTGGGGAGAATTCTATGGGTGTCAGTACCATACAGATTGAAGAGGAATTAGCTATTTTTGTTGCTAAGTCAGGAACGAGTGGTGAATTGGAGAAAACTAATCACTCCAGTAATGATAGGAACATTGAAGACGCAGTGGTTCTTAATATTGAAGATACTCCAATATACAACTCATTATCTATAAACACAGTGGTGATTTCACCAAATAAATTTAATGTCTTGAATGCTGAACTGGGACTCAACAACCAAGCTCAACTTCCCATTCAAGAGGATGACAGTTCGAATGAAGAAATTTCTCTAGAAAAGGCGGCTTCAGGTGTTAAGGACTCTAAATGGTCGGACATACCTTTAGAGGACCGGGGTCCAAAACCTCAAAGGCAGTCTAGTCGTGTGCGTACGGCTTCTACTCAGCAGACTACAGTGTCTAAGTCTGGCTCGGATTCGGAAAATAATGAACATGAAAGTCTTGTTCGCAGGGACTTTAATCCGGTTATTGAAAAAAGGGTTCCGATCAAGAATCCGAAGCTAATTAATAAAAAAAAAAAATTGTTTCTTGATGCGGACTCTCTATTGGAATGTTAATGGAGTGGCGAAGGTGGAAGCACGTTTGAAACTTCGAGAGTTAGTGAAAGTCTTTAAGCCTGTTATCCTTTGTATAGCTGAGCCGAAGATTCATTATTCAGAAGGTGTTATGGTTAGACTAAATTTAGCTGGTTTTGTTAGGAAGGCAATTCATAATTCTACCAACTCGGTGGGTAACCTGTGGATTCTTTGGAGTGAAGATATTGAAGATCCAGTGGTGATCAATTCGAGTAGACATGCTATTACGGTCAAAACATAAGGTGTTTTAATTTAGTTTGTGCATGCTAGTTATATTCAATATTTTAGAAGGTCACTTTGGAGTCAACTTGTTGTGGAGGATTCTACTACTCCTTGGCTGGTCTTGGGAGACTTCAACTGTGTTCTTCGTAACGATGAGAAGAAAGGAGGCAGAGAACCTAGAATTTCTTGTATTAATGATTTCAGTGATTGGATGGAGGATAATAATCTTTTCGAATCGGACTCCTTGGGTTCTAAATTCACTTGGACGAATGGGCAATCTGGTGGGAGAAGAATTATTAGCAAATTGGATCGTGCTATCATAAACAAACCTTGGCTGGCAAAATTTTGGAATTGGCGGTGTAAAGCTCTTCCTAGGGAAGTTTCCGACCATTCGACACTTATCGGTTATCCGTTTGTTTCTCAAAGACCAAGACGAGCTCCATTCAGAATTCAAAAGATGTGGTTTTCGCATCCTGATTTTTTGAGAATGGTTGAAGCTTCTTGGAATGCCCCGGTGTTTGGTAATCCTGATTTCATTTTTCCTTTTAAATTGAAACATTTGAAAGTTGCAATGAAACTTTGGAATCAGAAGGTGTTTTGAAATGTTAATGCTCGACTAAAACAAGCTCAACTTAGGTTTGAAGTGGCGAGTCGAAACTCTGATGAGGATACTCTTGATTATGTTAAACTCAATGTCAAGAAAGATGCTCTTGTAGTGGTGCAGGAGATTCAAATACAACATCATACTATGCTCAAACAAAAATCTCGTAACAAATGGTTATTGGAGGGTTCTAGTAATACTTCTTATTTCCACAACTCTATAAACATTCGAAGGAGTGCCAATACAATCTCGGAGTTGGTAACTGATGAGGGTATGACAATCACTGATTCGGAGCAACTAAAGAATCATTTGGTTTCTTACTATGAGTATAAATTTAATGGGAATGATCTGCCTATTGACGAACGGTTATTTGACTACGTTCATGACTTTATTAACTTGGAAGAGAGTACAATGCTGGATGATGTTCCTTCAAGGGAAGAGATCAGGGAAGCAGTGTTTGATCTGGGGGAGGATAGTGCTCCAAGTTCGGATGGTTTTTCAGGGTGTTTTTACAGACACTGCGATTTAATTCATCAAGACTTATTCGATGCTATTATTTACTGCTGGACAAATAAAACAATTCCTAAGGGAGTTAACTCGAGTCTCATTCTTTTACTTGCGAAGGTTAGGGGGGCAGACAATTTAAGGAAGTTTCGACCAATCGGTTTAAGTAATTTCTTTTTCAAGATCTTTACTAAAATCCTGGCTACTAGACTTAGTAAAGTTTTGGATAAGCTGGTCTCGGAAGAACATGTCGCTTTCATGAAGGGAAGGAATATTAATGAAAACATTAGTCTGGCTTCGGAGATAATTAATGAATTGCACATTAAAAGGAAAGATGGTAATCTGGGTCTAAAGATGGATATTTCGCAGGCTTTTGATACGGTTAGTTGGCCTTTTGTTATGGAAGTTTTCCGCAGGTATGGTTTTTCAGAGAATTGGTGTTCGTGGATTCTCGAAATTTTGAAGTCAGCTCGTATTTCTATTATTCTTAATGGAAGTCCGGAGGGTTTCTTCAAGATTAATAGAGGCTTGCGCCAGGGTGACCCGCTTTCGCCTTTGATTTTTATCTTGATAGAGGACGTGCTAAGTAGAAACATCACTAAGCTCTTCCATAATAAAGATATTAAATACATGGTCAAGCGCAAAGGTATTGCTCCAACTCATTTATTTTTTGCGGACGATATTTTAATATTCTGTAAAGGAAATATGCAAAGTTTAAGAAGTTTGGTGAAGTTGTTGGATACTTACCAGCAAGCTTCTGGTCAACGGGTCTGTTAGGAAAAGAGCAAGATCTATTTTGGGAGTGGTTCTTTAAGCAGACGTCGTTCAATTGTGGAATACCTGGGCATGGAGATTACCTTTTTTCCTGACCGTTATTTGGGGGTTAAGGTGATGCCGGGATTAGTGAAATATGCTCATATCAGCAATGTGGTGGAAAATCTCAAGGACCAGCTCTCGGTCCTCAAAGGTAAATTGCTCTCCTTTCAAGATAGAGTTGTTCTCATTAAATCAGTTCTTTCTAGTTACTCTATTCACAATATGGCGGTGTATAAGTGGCCTGTAAAATTTGTCCAACAATGTGATCGGGTTATTCGGAACTTTCTGTGGTCGGGAGATTCGAACCTTTCTAGAGCTTTCGTTGTAGGTTATGATAAAATTTGCATCTCGGTGAAGGAAGGGGGCCTTGGTATCACTAGTTTGCGGACTATGAACAAGGCCTTGCTCATGAAGCTGTGGTGGAATATCAAAACTTCGAAAAAGAAGTGGGCACGATATCTGTGGTCAAAATACACTTACAGGGATGGTATAATCAAATTGGCTGGTGTTAAGTCTTCTATTTTACCTGGGATTCGTTGGGTTTTCCGGTCTGTTGATCAAAATACTAAATCTTTGATTGGTGATGGGAGAGCAACCTCTTTATACTATGATGTTTGGTTTGGTCATGTGGTTGTAGCGGAATTTTTAAACCGTAATGACCTGGATAGGTTTGCCAAGGTTAGTGATATCACTGTGCAGGGTAATTGGCATCTTCAAGAGCCGCATTTGGAGATTTTTTCAAGTGCAGGTATAACGCTAGATCGACTGCCAAATTTACGCGACGAAGAGGACAAGAAAATCTGGATGCTTGACTTGAAGGGTTTGTTTTTAGTCAGTTCAGCAAGAGATATTATTAGAGCAAAGTTTCCTTTGCTGGAGGAAGCGAAGTTACTTTGGAGGAAAGTCGTTCACCCGTCGCTGGCTTCTCAGAACTGGAAGTTCATGCGTGGTGCATGTGCAACTTTGGACAAAGTGAAAAGTAAATTCAAGTTTGCTTTGGTGTCGAAATGTAGTGTCTGTCAGAATGCAGAAGAGTCCCTTGACCATGTGTTGTGGAGCTGCAGTTTTGCAACTAAGGCATGGAGCTGAATGGAAGGTATTTTCGATATTAAACCACATTTAAACCTTATTATTTCCTACAAAAACGCTTCTCTGCGTAGTCATATGGTGAAAGAGCTGTGGCTAGTAACCAACCTGGTAGTTCGTTCTGAACTGTGGTTCACCAGGAATAAGAAGGTTTACGAAAACAAAACTCCTTGCTGGTCTCTTTTCCAAAAAAGAGTGTTCTACTCGGTGAATGAGTACTCAGTGAGGATGAAAAGCTTCATGCACAATGCTTTGGACGATCTGAAACTGCTCGACTACTTTCGTGTAAATCACAGAAGAGTGAATCATGTTATCCCTAAAGAGTGTTATTGGGAACCGCCTAATCAGAATGAACTCCTACTGTGTACTGATGGTGCTTCAAGGGGAAATCCTTGGATGGCGGGAGCTGGAGTGGTGGAGAGAAATCCAAATTCAGAGGTGGTTGGTGCTATGTGCATAGGTTTGGGTGTTACTTCGAATTACCTTGCGGAGTTATATGGTATTCTTTTCGGTCTTCATTGGGCTTCTCATTGGGGTTATAGACAAATCGTGATTCGAACAGACGCAAGGAGTGTGATGATGGCTCTGCAAGAGGACACAGTTCCTTGGTTTACACAACAACAGTGGTATGATATTAAGAGAGGGTATGATTCAATTAGGTTTGTTCACACGTTTCGTGAGGCGAACTTTGCTGCGGATTGTATGCCTAAGCGTGGTTGCTTGTTATATAATGGGGAGTTTTTACACTTCGTTGGTAGACCAGTTTTCTTGAGATCAATAGAATACAAAATGTAATTTATTATCGTTTTAAGTAGCTTGGTTGATTTTTGGGGTTTTTTTGCCATGTGGTCTCTTATGCTTTTCATGTAACCTTTTTTGATCAATAATTTTTTTTGACTTAACAAAAAAAAAAAAAAGACAATAATCATAACCACATAAATGCGAATGTCCATGCTAGTAATAATAAACCTGCCTGGATTTTAACTTGTTTTTATGGTAGTCCCTATAGACCAGAAAAAGTTAGAATCCTGGAATATCATTGAACGTATGGCGCCTCACATTGATAAACCTTGGATTGTAATAGGTGATTGTAATGTTGTTTTGCATAGAGAAGAAAAAAGAAGTAGATTTCCCTTTAAGGAATCAGAAGCTAGAACTTTCAAAAAATTAATTAGTAATTGTGGATTAATGGACCTTGGTTTTATTGGTTATACCTTTACTTGGAATAACAGGAAAACTAACTCAGACTTTATAGAACAAAGACTAGATAGAGCCTTGGTAAACTCCTTTTGGAACACTTGCTTCCCTAACTCTAACATAAAACACTTGAGTCATTCATATTCTGACCATGTGCCCATTTGTTTGAATACTCATAATACTTGGAAAGATGGGCCTACTCCATTTAAATATTTTGGTGATTGGATAAAACATGAACAATGCAAGCCCCTCGTACATGAATGTTGGAGAAAGGATATTCAGGGATCCCCTGCTTATACTTTCACGAAAAAGCTTTATTCTGTCAAGACCATTCTAAGATTATGGAATAAATCCACATTTGGTAACATAAGAAATAACATAGATCTAGATAAAAATAAGCTGGACCAAACCAATAAGAAAAATTATTACATTGATAAACCAAAAGATCTAGCTACTTTAACTGCTGAGCTAAATAGTTGGTATGTCATTCTGGAAAATTTTTGGAAAGATAAAAGTAGGGAACAAAATCTAGCTCTAGGAGATAGAAATACTAAGATACTTTCATAGCAAAGCAAAACAAAGATTTAGAAGAAACAGAATAGAGACACTTCAAAAAGATAATGGTGAATGGTTTAACAGTAGAGAGGAAATTGTCTCTTGCATTACCAATCATTTCCACAACATTGCTACTACTGTGAATCCTGACATTAACGAAAAAAAATGATTGACTTAATTCCTAGATGCATATCTGATATTGATAATGTTATTCTACGTGTCATACCTTCTATGCCTGAGATAAAGAAAATTGTTTTCTCCATGGAACCTGACAAGAGCCCTGGTCCCGATGGTTTCCCCCCAAAAAAATTTTCAACAAAATTGGGAAACAATAGGGACTGATTTAACTCTAATGATACAAAAGTTCTTTGAATCTGGGCATATTTTTAAGGAAATAGCTAACAAAACTTATAAAATCATCTCTAAACTGTTGTCTGGTAGGATAAAAGGTATGCTAGACAAGATAGTATCTCCATTCCAATCTGCCTTCGTCCGTGGAAGGAAGATCTCTGATAATATTACAATAGCTCATGAACTAATTCATAAAATGAGAAATAAAAAAGGAAAAAATGGGTTGATGGGTCTAAAGATAGATATGTCAAAAGCCTTTGACAAAGTTGAATGGAATTTCTTAATCAAAATTATGGATAAGTTAGGATTCAATGAAAAATGGTGTAATTTGATTTATGAATGCATATCCACCACTACTTTGGTTGTTTTGATCAATGGGTCTCCGACTGAATTTTTCAAACCTACTAGAAGGTTGAGACAAGGAGACCCATTATATCCTTATCTATTTCTTTTTTGTATGAAATCCTTGTCTAGAACAATTTTGCATGCTGAATCCTTGGGCCTCATAAAAGGTATAAAAATTACAACTCGTGCTCCCTCTGTAAGTCATTTACTTTTTGCTGACGACTGCTTAATCTTTTGTGATGCTAATGTTATAACTAGTCATAATTTGCTAAAACTGTTTACTGAGTTTGGATTAGCCTATGTTCAATTAATCAACCTCAGTAAGTCTGGTGTTTTCTTTAGTCCTAAAACAAACCCTAGTATTAGGGAAGATATTCAAGCCATTCTTGGAGTGAAGGTAATACCCTTAAATGATAGGTATTTAGGTTCCCCACTGTTCACTAATAAATCTAAAATTAAATGTTTTGAGCCACTAGTAGATAAGATGAGCAAAAGAGTGTTGAGTTGGAGTGGTAAAACCTAAACACTACTGGTAGGACTGTCATGATAAAAAAAAATATTACCTCTTCCTTGTGTGTTTATCAAATGAATTGTTTCAAAATCCCTGTAAAAACCTGCAACAAAATCACTAAAATGCAAAAATGAAAAAGGGAAAAATAAAAATGGGAAGAAGGGAGTGCGTCTTAAGGATTTTGACTCTATTTGTAAACATGTTAGTAAGGGAGGATTAGGTCTACAAAACATGCAGAATTTTAATCTTGTAATGATAGCTAAAATGGGTTGGAGACTTAAAGAGAATCCTAATTCTCTTTGTACAATTTTATTGAAATCTAAATATTACCCAAACTGTGATATTTTCCACGTTAATCCTAAAGCTAGACATAAAGATAGTCGGATTTGGAAAGGAATGTTGTCAGGTGTCCAACAGATCAAGAAAAACTTATTCTGGGAGGTTGGAGATGGAGATAAGATTGATATATGGAATGATTACTGGATACCATGCCTCAAACCTCCTCTTGTCAAGAACTCTGCAGGAAATGATGATTTTCAAAAGGTTAGTCAATTAATAACAGATATGCATACATGGGACCAATCAAAACACTCAATTTGTTTTAGCCAAAGTACCATTGACAAGGTTTTGGGAATCCAAATCCCAACTAGAAGATTAGAAGGTAAACCACATTGGATATTAAATGATACATGTATGTTCTCTATTAATTCTCTGTAGAATTCTATTAACTCTGGTGGTACCAATGGTACAAACTTGAAGGATTGGAGCAGAATATGGAACATGAAAGTAACGCCTTCAGTTAAAACATTTGTATGGAAAGCTTCTCATGCTATTCTTCCCAATAGTATGAGAATAACAGCTATCCTACCAGAAATAAATACCACTTGTACTCTTTGTAACAATGGTGAGGAAACTATTACACATCTTTTTCTTCAATGCAACTTTGCTTCTCAGGTATGATGCATTTAAACTTTGATATGCATTTTGTTACTAATGGCACTACTGATTTCCATGATTGGCTTAATACCTGGTTTGTCGATCATAATAGAAATGGAGGAGCTATGGATTGGGTTATTCTTTGTATTATTGTTGGCATATTTGGAAAGCAAGATGTGAGCTGGTGTTTCAAAAATCTAAGCAAAATAGTGCCCAAACTGCTAAGACAATAGTCAAGTTTATAAATAGCATCATGAACATAAGTACAATAGATTATGAAAACATGCAGATACTTTATTACAACCCTATGAATGACGAAAACTTGAGAATAAATTATGAAGACCCTGAAATGGATAAAGTGTTTATGTCTGTTAGGATCAATGTTGCTATTGCTATGCTTGATTCTATTACTAGCTCTGGGATAGGCTTGACACTCATTGATTATGCAGGAAATGCAACAGAAGCAAGAGGATACTCTGCAGATTGTAGTACCCGAGAAGAGGTCTAATTGGAAGGGGCTGAAGAATCTTTTAAGTGGGCAACACAATGGAGTGGACACAACGTCATCTTTCAAAGTGATTCTGAACCTACTATTTTCTTCTGATGGGAATGTATGCCAGAGCAAGGGAAAAAAGATATACTATCAGTCAAGACTTTGACTATAAATCTACAGGTTGCATAAACTTCAAAACACAAGGATTTGTCTTGAAAAGTAGATTTCATATTATAGAAGCATCACATATATCTACTTACTGTAACCGTCTAGCTATAAATCACATATGGACAGGTGAAAATCTTAGGGTACTTTTAAACAATCTTCACTTCCAATTTTGGAAAGAAAAAGTAATTCAGTCTATTGCATATTGTAATCGTTTAGCTACAAACAACTTAGGGTTATGTGAAAATGTTGTAGCTAATTTAAACAATCCTCAGCTTCAAAACTCTGCTACTCTTTATAATGAGGAGCCGAAGACTCAAATCAATGAATGAGATTATTCCTCTTTTTCGAAGAAAAAAAAACAAAAAAACAACACCTCATACCGAAATGGAGATGTAAGCATGAAAAAATATCCGACACTAGATGGAAAAAGAAAAATTAATTAAACTAAATCCGATTTAACAATTCGACAGAAAAAAAAAAACTTCAATCGAGATTTAAGCGTGAAAAAATATTGGGCATTGGATGCCATTCGACGTGCAATAAAAATACGCTCATTAATCGGGAAAGTAAAATGCGAATTTTGTCAACTATGGTCATCTACGTAGGTGTTTGTAGGTGAAAATAGTTTATGTTGATTTCGGTAATTGCAGGTGTGCAGGAGAGAAACACTTTAAACCCTAAACAATGTACAACAAGGGAGTACTTTAGATTCGAGAGATCAATCTGTACAAGTCCGGCCTAAACCAAGAAATGGTCGTTCCAGACTTGCTTCGGTCACAAAATGGAGGAGAATGGGTTGATTTTGGGGAGGGAAGCAAGGAAAGTGGTGAGACCAGAATAGTTGATTCCGGAAGAGTAGTTGGGTTACTAAGACTTGTTATCAGAAAAGTAAGAGAGCTTACTAGGTGAGCTAGCAAGTAAGTAATTCTGAGTGTTGTATCTCCCATTTGAACTTGTTGTTCAATGGAAATAGGTAAGACCTATTTATACAAGTCGGAATAGAAACATACCCTGGTCTCATTAAGGAGTGGGGAAGTAAATGGGAGGAGGTGGTAACCGTATGCATGGAATTGATGTTCCATAAAGTGATTAACGCATGAAACTGCTAACGTTATAGAATTGATGTCCCATAAAATTGTTAACGCATGTGCTTTATGTCCCATGAATGTTTCACACATAACTTCTCGTATTTACTAACCGCCTCACCCTCATGACACTTTCTTATGAAGGGTATAGTGTACTCGCACGCTGTAAACCGCCAAACCAATACCCAAAGAGGATCCCCCAGTTTGTGTTGATGTCTCGAATATTTTTGGAAAACATGTAGCATGTTGATGTGGCTTGGCAAGTCAAGCTCGGTAAACTTGCTATCCTGGTGACCTTCGATGGTCGATATTTTGCATCTTGAGAGGAGGGGAAACCGTTGATCATTGTACGCCTTCGTTTTGGTAGCTGCGTAGTGAGGGCCAATGTGGTGGCGCGGCTAGGTTGGCATGTCGTTGGCATGGCATGGTTTGGCGTGGCCAAACTTAGGTTTTCGGGCCAAAGGTTACCATGTGTCGTCTGGTAACCTTGGATGGCTAGGATTTGCTCCTGGGATTGAAGGGAAACCGTTGATTGCTGCACGCCTTCGTTTTGGTGGCCGCGTAAGGAAGGCCAACAGGGTGGCGCGGCTAGGGTGTGGTTAGGCTTGGCATATGGTGCCAAGGGTTCTCCTTGGGCGTGGATAGCTTTGGCTAGGTGAGATTTTGGATTAAAATGTGGGTCCAAGGGTTTTCCATGGGCGTATGGCGTGGCTAGGACCAAGGCAAGGGTGTTTAGCTTGGCATGATGTGACTAGCATGGCTAGGGCCAAGGCAAAGTGCGTTTGGCATGGCGCGGCTAGCTTGGCTAGGTTTGGTTTGGCTTGGCATGTGGGGCCAAAGGTTTCCGTAAGCGCATGACGTGACTAGCTCGGTCTAGGTGCGGTTTTGTCTTGGCATGTGCGGCCAAGGATTTTTCATAGGTGCATGGCGTGACTAGCTTGGGCTAGGTGCGGTTTTGGCTTGACATGTGGGGTCAAGGGTTTGCCATAGGCGCATGGCGTGGCTAGGGCCAAGGCAAGGGCATTTGGCTTGGCATGATGTGACTAGCATGGCTAGGGCCAAGGCAAAGTGCGTTCGGCATGGCGCATCTAGCTTGGTTAGGTTTGGTTTTGCTGGGCATGTGGGGCCAAGGGTTTTTCCATAGGCGCATGGCGTGACTAGCTTGAGCTAGGTGCGGTTTTAGCTTGGCATGTGGAGCCAAGGGTTTTCCATAGGCGCATGGTGTGACTAGCGTGGGCTAGGTGCGTGACCAAGCTAGGGTTTTGGGGCAAAGGTCATTTGGTAACCTTAGACGGCCAGGATTTGCTCTTGGGATTGAAGGGCAACCGTTGATTGTTGCACTTCTTCGTTTTGATAGCCGTGTAGTGAAGGCCAGTATGGTGGCGCAACATGGGACCATGGAGAGGTGCGTTTGGCATAGAGCGGTAGGTGTGGCTGGCATGATTTTCCATTGGAACAGAGGTGCAGCTAGCATGGTTGGCATGCTTTGGCGCGGTTGGTGTGGATGGCATGATTTTCCATTGGCACAGAGGTGCGGCTAGCATGGTTGGCATGCTTTGGCGTGATCGGTGTGACTAGCATGATTTTCCATTGGCACAGAGGTGCGGATAGCATGGTTGGCATGCTTTGGCGCGGTCGGTGTGGCTGACATGATTTGCCATTGGCATAGAGGTGTGGCTAGCATGGTTGGAATGCTTTGGAGCGATCGTTGTGGCTGACATGATTTTCCATTGGCACAGAGGTGCGGCTAGCATGGTTGTCATGCTTTGGCGCAGTCGGTGTGGCTGACATGATTTTCTATTGGCACAGAGGTACGGCTAGCATGGTTGGAATGCTTTGGCGCGGTCGATGTGGCTGGCATGATTTTCCATTGGCACAGAGGTGCGGATAGCATGGTTGGCATGCTTTGGCGCGATCGGTGTGGCTGGCATGATTTTCCATTGGCACAGAGGTGTGGCTAGCATGGTTGGAATGCTCTGGCGCGGTCGGTGTGGCTTGCATGATTTTCCATTGGCACAGAGGTGCGGCTAGAATGGTCGGCATACTTTGGCGCGGTCAGTGTGGCTGTCATGATTTTCCATTGGCACAGAGGTGTGGCTAGCATGGTTGGCATGCTTTGGCGCGGTCATTGCGGCTGACATGATTTTCCATTGGCACAGAGGTGCGTCCATCATGGTTGGCATGCTTTGGCGCGGTCGGTGTGGCTGACATGATTTTCCATTGGCACAGAGGTGCGTCTAGCATGGTTGGCATGCTTTGGCACGGTCGGTGTGGCTGGCATGATTTGCCATTAGCACAGAGGTGCGGCTAGCATGGTTGGCATGCTTTGGCGTGGTTGGTGTGGCTGGCATGATTTTCCATTGGCACACGTGGGAATTAGGGTTTGGCTTTTCTTAACCCTAATTTGAAAAAGATACCCCGATAATTATTTAGGGATATATTAAAGGTTTCAGTAAATGTGCCTAGTAAATGCTTGTTACTTTAAATGTTGTGACATCACTGTCTGCTAGGGTTTAGTGTTTTACGATTTTAACCATAAGCTAAAAACCACCATCAACATTAAGTCCCCTGCTTAGCTCGGGACAGGTGCCTTGTTGCGAGGTAAGCATATGATGGTGACAGACAAGGACGGAATCGAGGTGTAAATCATTGCAAAGATGGTCTGGAGATTCCGACTAACCTTAGTGGTAAAGAGAGTTTTGGCTTCCCGTGTTGGCGGCCCTGCGTAAGTTGTACTAGGAATGCAGGCTGTGGAGTGGTAAGATGAAAGTTACTGGCTTGGTCTGGTCGTACATCTCCAAGGCAAAGGGGGTGCGGTCTTGGAAGGCGAAGCAAATGGACGGCTTGGCTCGAGGGGCCAAGAGGTGGCGTGGTCTTGGTAAGGTAAACGCGCGTGGATGATAGGGTCGCGACAGTGGAGCAGGCGGCTTGGCATAGTGTGGCCTTGGCAAGACGATACGTACACGGATGGCTAGGCGTGGTGGGGCCGCGATAATGGAACGAATGGCTAGCATTAGCATGAATGGCGCAGATTGTTGCAAAAACTGGACGCGGAGCGCTGACAAGACTAGCACTGGAAAGGAAAGCGCGGATGTCTTGGGAGTAGCAAGGCTTTCTCTTGTGGGACCGATTACCTTTCTTCATGTGCATCTTTAACATGGAATTCTTTCCTTATTCAAAAATATTTTTCTAGAGGTAGGTAGCATCTGCAATCCTTTCATCTGGTAGCTTTGCGCGAATTCCGGTACAATTGGGTGTCTTCAGGGCTAGGTTTTGGAACGCGAGGCGGAGCTTCTAGCATGGACTTGGCATGGAGGGGACCCATTAGCACTGACGGGCATGGAATGGGTGTGGGCCACTTGGCAAGGCATGACGCTGGTAAGGGAAGCGCTTTGTAAAAGAAGTGCTTGCAAGGGAAACGCTTGCGGTTTAGGGTTTGACACACCGAAACCCTAATTAGCGCCCTTTACTAGAATCGCTGTAGAATCCGTGCACGGTCTCTAATTTTGACGGTCTGCCCCTTTACCGGACACGAAACAGAATTCTATATCTCTCTACGAGGGAATATTTAGTTTTCGAGCTCGTTTAGGAGGTGAAAACGTCCTGACAGAGAAAATCAGGAAGAAGTCTGGAGGGATGTTGCGGGCCTGAGGTGGCATAGTTACGCTCCAGTCACCTATTCCCGTTCATGGAGAAAATATTAATTATGTTCAAGCTCGAAAAACTCTGTCCGCATGAAAAGAGGTATCGACCCTCTTCTGTTTTTCTGTTGTTCGTCTGGATCCGTGTTTTCGTCTGTAGTGTCTCTCTAGTGGATTCCAAAAATTTACCAAAACTCCACTGTATTCTTGGGATGGATGGATGAAATGTATTCTCGGAAACGATCACGTCAGGGATAATCTTGGAGATTGTGGTTGTGTCGTCGGTTCATCCTCGACCTTAGGTTGTTTAGTGGACATTCTGATCGTGATGATGATGTGTTGTGAATACTTGCATGGTCGAAAACTTCTGGCGCCCCGAGATAAAATAGGGAGACGTTCCATTGCCAATATGTTGCTATCAAGTCTTCAGTGACTTTGTTCCAAGTTACATCCTTCAAACTATCTTCTGAATCTTGGACTATCGTACAGAATGGGATGCGGTGAGAAGTCCCCGGTTATACTTCGGTTTGATATGATGGCATGGATGAATATGTGAATGTAACCTTCTGGCGTGCTTTTGGAGTCTTCATGCACATGTACGGCTTTATGTTGAGAAATTCATGTGGCTCGTAAAATCTTGACAGTGATGATGTTGAGATCACTAATAACCTGGTTGAGGGGGGTGAAAGCGTCTCATGCTGGTAGTCCCCATGCGTAACCTACTTTCATTACATTTCCATGAATCCCCGTCCACGGGATTTGATATAAGCCTAACGTACTCTTCTGTATGTGACACTGGGATGCTCAGAAAATACATGATGAAATATTCTGGATAGTGTAGGCTTGGGATCCTCCATGGCCTCGTAAAGTGTTAAAGGCATCTTCTAGACAGAGAGGTGATGATATTATTGCGCTGCACCCTTGAAGAGTAGATGACCTTTTTGTGGCTATGGCCTTTTTTTTTTGGTTAGCTATGTCTTATGAGCTTTGACAGTGAAGGGATTCCGTGTATACCCTCAGTCCCCAAGTATGGTTTACATGTTTCCATCTTATATGGTCAGTGGGTTGACCATGATAAAGACATTACCATCGTGCGTTCATACTGCTGATTTTGTTACTTCTTCCACGTGGAACTAAGAACATGGAGGAGTATGGGTTACCTTTGTAATAATTGTTGTTGTGGTGAAGCTCTGGCTGGTATTAACAAATGAGAGGCAACAGTTCTTGGTAGTATATGTAACTAGAAGAGACTATATTGTCGCGGTAACAAAGTAGGTTGGATAAAATTATATGGGAACCCATGGAAGTAAAAGGATTGGATGGATGCGTAAGCGAGCAAAATTGTCCATGGTCGCGAGTTTTAGCGGGAATGACCAAAGGATGGCCATGACTATGAAGATTGGATGGCTGCGATCATGATCCTTGACATGGGGAGTGTGACGGCACGACCCTTTGCAGGAAGGAGTGGTGTTGAAGCGAACGTTGAAGCGGAGCCGCTGTTGGAGAACGTTGAAGCGGAGCCACTTCTGGAGAGAACGTTGAAACGACGCCTTTCAACTCTCAGCGCCTTGACGGTTACCATGTTAAAGTCAGAGTCCGCGTCACATTCTGTCAAACTCGACATCCCTCAAGAGAACAGAGGTTAGGAGTCCCCAATTCAATCTATCGATCGTGCTTTCCAGGAGAGGTTGGGGTTTGGGAATGTCTTCCCTGGATGGAAACGCCTTATTTCCTAATGCATTGCGGTTGAGGGATGCAAATATGTCTTGACGCTACACCTTTGAGAAATATAAAATCTCACATAATTGTTTCATCATAGACTGTACGACTTTGTGGGCGAAGTTCCCATCGTGCGGGTCTTGACGGGAGAATGGTCTCCGTGAACCCAAGAGGGTTGTTGATTTCCTTTGCTTTCTATTTTGGATAAGTCTTTCTTGATCTTTACGCGTGATGAAATTGGATTACTGATCCCCTTCTACTGGGTGTTCAAGAGCAGCGCGAGCCTCTTCATATAAGAACGCACGTCCTGCTAAAGTGCATGTCGTTTTTTCATCAAATCAACAGTGGTAAAAGGAGGTCGGATTCTCTCGGCTCTTCCAGTATCTTTTCCTGATGGTGGAACAGTGTCTCTGGTGACGGTTGGATCTGTCATGCTTGAAGAAACGTTGGGGTGGCAGAAGCAGTTCTGGTTCTAGTGATCGTAAGTGCATCGTGTAGAGATGGCATAGTTCTGATCACGAAGTGTTGGAGCCATGGATCTATTTCGAAGGGTGAGGATGGCGCTGCTTTGGCTAGTAGTGGAGCGGAGAAGATGGCGCTGGAAGGGCGCAAGATGTTAGCGCTGGAAGAATGCAAGTTATTAGCGCAAGGTGTGGTATTGAGGCTGGCATGCGCGTGTGGCATGTGTGCCTGGCATGCACGTTTGGTAAGCGCATCTGGTAAGCTTGTATGGTAAGCCCGTCTGGTAAGCGCATCTGGCTTGCGCGTCTGGTAAGCGCGTCTGGCATTGGATTTGGTATGGTGCATACTATTAACTGGGCATGGAACAGACTGTTGGCTTGACACAACGCTGGCTTGGCATGGTGCGGACTTGTTCTTGCGGGCCCAATTTCCTCTTTCCAGATGTAGCTCAAATAAGAAATCCTTTCGTTATTCAAATTACAAAAAGTGTTATGCTTATGAAATGGTTCGGTTCCCCTTTTTATCTCATATCTTTGTTATCACGTCCTGGTGTTAGCGGTAGCGCGGTAGTGATAAAGTGGGCAAGCATATTCCACCTATGTACTCCAGCGTTTCTCTTTCAATTTGTTTTCTTATTTTCTTGTGTTGGTGCAAACCATAGCCATAAGTATGCCTTCCGTAAATCTGTAGAAACATTTTTCTTCTGAACTGGTGTAAACCCTAGCCATGGGTATGCCTTTCATAAACTTGTGGAAATACTTCATCATAAGCAATTCTTCGAATGTCTCCGTAGTAACGTCTGCTAATAGTGATAGGTAATCATTGTTGTGCAAAGTAGGCACGGGTAGGTGACTTTTTTTTTGAAAGGCAAACTAAACGCCAGGTTTATGGTTTTTGATTTTATGGATTTCTTAGGTTGATAGATAAATGTTACCTTGACGGTTTTGGGTTATTCTTTTTGGAATGAATTGTTTAGAATTGTTTCTGGTTGTGATTGAAAGTGGCGCAAACATCCCAGGGAAACCATGGAACCATGTGTTGGTAGATGACATGGGATGAAACACAACATGGTTATCGTTTTTATCATTCTTGTGAAACTTTGAAAACGCAAACCATGTATTTTGTCTAGGTAAGACTTACTCGATTTCTTAGGTTTTCTGATGAATAGTAGTCCTTCCGGGTGTAGGACCAAGCTTTACGAGAAAAACGGCAGTGGGAAGTCCCCAGCCATTACTGAGTTGTCTGATAACCGATCCATGGATCCCTGGGAGGATCATTTTGCTTCTATCCTCTGGGAAGTCCCCAGTCATCCCTTGTCGTGTCATGACTGATAATCGAATTGTCAAGTAACTGAGTCGAAGTGGATCGCCTTCCTCTACCATCTTAACGTCTGGGTCGAGGAATGGGATCACTGGTTGAAAATTGACATTGTAACAGAAAGATCGAACCTCCCGATGTGGTCGCCAATTGTTTGTTGGCGAAAATGGTTTCTGCTGATTTCGGTAATTGCGAGTGTGCAGGTGAAAATAATTTTAAACCCTAAACAATGTACTGCAAGGGAGTACTTTAGATTCGAGAGATCAATCTGTATAAGTCTGGCCTAAACCAAGAAATGGCCGTTCCAGACTTGCTTCGGTCACAAAGTGGAGGAGAATGGGTTGGTTTTGGGGAGGGAAGCAAGGAAAGTGGTGAGACCAGAACAATTGATTCTGGAAGAGTAGTTGGGGTACTACGACTTGTTATCAGAAAAGTAAGAGAGCTCACGAGGTGAGCTAGCAAGTAAGTATTTCTGAGTGTTGTGTCTCCCATTGAACTTGTTGTTCAATGGAAATAGGTAAGACCTATTTATACAAGTCGGAATAGAAACGTACCCTGGTCTCATTACGGAGTGAGGAAGTAAATGGGAGGAGGTGGTAACCGTATGCATGGAATTGATGTCCATATAGTTGTTAACGCATGAAACTGGTTTTCATGAAACTGCTAACGTTATGGAATTGATGTCCCATAAAGTTGTTAACGCATGTGCTTTATGTCCCATGAATATTTCACACATAACTTCCCGTATTTACTAACCTCCTCACCCTTATGACACTTCCTTATGACGGGCGTAGTGTACGCCGTACGCTGTAAACCGCCAAACCAATACCCAAAGAGGATCCCCCAATTTGTGTTGATATCTTGAATGTTTTTGGAAAATATGTAGCATGTTGTTGTGGCTTGGAATGTCAAGCTCGGTAAACTTGCTAGCCTGGTGACCTTCGACGGTCGAGATTTTGCATCTTGAGAGGAGGGGAAACCGTTGATCGTTGCACGCCTTCATTTTGGTAGCCGCGTAGTGAGGGCCAACATGGTGGCGCGGCTAGGTTGGCATGCCGTTGGTGTAGGATCAGAATATCGCCACAGTAATACTCTTGTGAAATTTATAAACGACATTTCTGCGAACTCTCCAGCAACACACTGCGAGCGTCGCATAATGACTCAAAGAATGACATAACAGATGATGATAGCAGAAACATGAGAAGTGTGATAATGAGAACATTTGCGAAAATTGACATTATAACCCTTATGAGAATATCGCAAGTCATATCCTAAAATAAAGGACAGATTAGATGTCATCCACTATGTAATTACCCTATATAAAGAGAACTAATAGATTCAGAGATAGAGAGAGATCAGTTTTGAGAGTGTTGGAAAAGTTTTGAGGAGAGAGAAATTTTAAGAGAGCGATTGTATTCTTGATTTCTTTCATTTCTTGTAATATTTCTGAGAATTAATCAATAAAAGTGTTGTTCTTAATCTTCAAATATGTGTTGATTCTTGTGAATTCTTATGAGGGTTGTAGTGTAGGATTTCCTGCAACTACATAATGGCGCCAGAAACATGGATTGAAAGTTGAAAATCGTAGAAAAAGCAAGATTAAAGATTAGTATTCAAGTTAAGAAGATGATCGAACAAGTTGGTGAAATAGTTGAAGAAAAAATGATCAAATCCAAGGAGAATTACAGGAAATTGGAGTGTAATATGATAACAAAAACAATGATCAACCAATTCCATGAAAATATTAAAGGAAGGATTCATAAAAGAGATTTTGAAGGTAGGAAAATTATGACAGTGGAGAAAGTATCACCTCTGAAGGATTGGGAAAAGCAGAAAATCACATTCACATCAGCAGAAATCCCAAGAGAAAATTTGAATCATACATCTCCTTTGGTAATCACGGTATCCACTATACGAATGAAAAAGGAAAAATCAACAAGATCTGCTGAAGAATGGGCTGTGAATAGAACTTTGGTGGATATAGGAATTTCTGTAGATATAATATTTTACCATGCATTTAAGAAAATGGGATACAAAGATGAAGAGATGTCTTGTTCAACTAATCATGTTCATGGATTTGGAAAATCTATAACAAAACCTAAAGGCGAAATAGTGGTACAAATTCCGCTAGGAGAAATTGAAACACAAGTAACATTATGTGTGGTAGATGTGGAGTCACCATACAACATGCTATTGGGGAGACCATGGATACACGCAATCAAGGTTGTAGCATCAATGCATCAAATTTCCTATGCCCCAGTGGAATTGGAGAAATTAGAGGAGATACTGATCTAGCGAAATTGTGTTACCAAATTGAAGTGAGGAATTATGAAGGGCGTGCAAAGCTGCAAAAAACTCGCAGAAAAATGGCGAAAGAGACAAATAAAGAAGAAGAATTTAAAATTTATATGATAATAGCAAAAGAAGGAAAATGAATACCCAGCGAAATCTCGCAAGAAGGAGACAAACATGCGAGAGTTATGAAAACACCAACACCAATGGGAGAACCTGAGGCCAGCTACACCGCAGCAGAGCCAACAAAGGAAGTAAATATTGGAAGTGAAGAAGAACCTAAGATGCTGAAAATTGGAACTAAAATGGATGCATATGAGGAAGAACGAACCGTAAAATTTTTGCGAGAATATAAAGACATCTTCGCATGGAATATGGATGAGATGCCTGTAATAGATCCATCAGTTGCATGTCATAAGTTAGAAATTAATAAGGATGTAAGACCATTTAAACAAAGGATAAGAAAAATCGCAACAACATATCATTCCCAAATAGAAGAAGAATTACAGAAGATGCTTGGCGCAAGAATTATAAGGCAAGCAAAATACCCGGAATGGATTGCAAATATGGTGGTGGTTCCAAAGAAGAATAAAGGGATAAGAATTTGCATAGATTTTACTGACTTAAACAAAGCTTGTCCTAAAGATAGTTTTCCATTACCAGACATTCCTCAAATGGTCGAATCATCAGCGGGAAATGATAGAATATCTTCGTTAGATGGATATAAAGGATATAATTAGATTCCTCTCGCTGAAGAAGATAAGGAACACACCGCATTCTTCGCTCCGAGAGGGTTATATTGTTATACAAATTAAAGATGCCCTTCAGTTTGCAAAATGCTGGTGCAACATATCAAAGAATGGTGGAGAAAGTGTTTGCAAGGTGGATCCAAAAAACATTAGAGGTGTATGTAGATAACATGTTAATCAAGAGTAAAGAAGCTAAAAACCATGTGCAGGATTTGAAGGAGATTTTCGACCAAATGCGACTCTTTAACATCAAGGTGAATCCCGAAAAGTGTACTTTTGGAGTGGCTTCAGGCAAATTTTTAGGATATATTGTGTCAAAAGAAGGAATAAAAGTTGATCCAGAGAAAGTACAAGAAATTCGTGACATGCCAACACCAGAAATAGTAAAAGATGTGCAGAAGTTGAATGGGCTTTTGGCTTCGCTAGGAAGATTCATCTCACGATCATCAGACAAATGCAGGCATTTCTTCAATTTACTCAAGAAGGGAACAAAGTTCAAGTGGACAGATGAATGTGAAAAGGCTTTTCAAGGAATTAAAGAACGTTTAATGAACATATCAATCTTACAGAAACCGGAGCCAGGAGAAGAATTATTGATTTATCTTGCGATAACTTCACACGCATTAAGTGCAGTGTTACTGCGAGTGGATGAAGGAATAGAAAAACCAATTTATTACATTAGCAAAACATATAATACTGCAGAGAAAAATTACTCAAAGATTGAGAAGCTAATTCTGGCATTGGTTTATGAAACTTTTAAACTTCGCATCTATTTTCAAGCACATAAAGTAAAAGTATTAACAAAGGTGCCAATTGAGTCAGTAATGAAGAATTCAAAAAGATCAGGCAGAGTTGAGAGATGGAATGCACAGGTAGGACACTTCGAAATCAACTATGAAATTCTGTCAAATAAATTGGTTTATGCAACTTTTAAACTTCGCATCTATTTTCAAGCACATAAAGTAAAAGTATTAACAAAGGTGCCAATTGAGTCAGTAATGAAGAATTCAAAAAGATCATGCAGAGTTGAGAGATGGAATGCACAAGTAGGACACTTCGAAATCAACTATGAAATTCTGTCTTCGCCAAAGTCACAAGTTGTAGCAGATTTCTTAGCAGAATTTCCTCTAGAAGATGATGAAGCTGTAGAAGAGATGATGGATGTAGAAGAAGAATATGGATACCCAAGAGATCTGTTAACAGAACCCAACAGGTGGGAAATATTGGTGGATGGATCATCAAACGGGGAAGGTAATGGAGTTGGAGTTATCTTTATCTCGCCAGAAGGAGAAAAAATGGCTTTTTCATTTAGATTGGAATTCGCATCCACTAACAATGAGACGGAATATGAAGCTATGATACATGCTCTAAAATTCGCAATAGAAATGAAATTTGAGAATGCTAGAATTGCCAGTGATTCTCAATTGGTTATTCGACAAATAAAGGGAGAATACACAACAAATGAACCATCTTTGAAGAAATACAAGAAACTTGTTGAAGAACTGTCAGCGAAAATTCCAAAAATAAAATGGAGACATATATCAAGAAAAGATAACATACTCGCAGATGCTTTTGCTTTCATATCCAGCATGATGATAAATCCAGCTGCGAGATGCATAAAAATTTAGACACTTATATCACTGTCAATCAATAAAGAAGAAGAAGAAGAAGAAGAAGCAGATGTAATGATAATAGAAAGTGGCGAAGAAGAACCAAGGGGTACTATTGTAGATTGGCAAGAATAACTCCATGCATATCTGGCGAGAGGAGAAACACCAAGAAATAGATTAGAAGCACACAATTTGAAAAGCCGTGCAACAAATTATGAATTAAGAGATGGAGTATTATATCGCAAATCTTTTAATGGGCCATCACTTAGATGCTTGACACGGGAAGGAGGAGAAAAGGTGTTAAAAATGTTGCATAGTGGGGACGCTGGTAATCATAGCGGAGGGAGATCTTTGGCATACAGAACAAAAATGCAAGGCTATTACTGGCCTTATATGCATAAAGATGCGAATCAGCTATCAAGACGTTGCGAAGATTGTCAGCGACACGGAAAGAAGATACACGCAACAAGGGCACCATTGTCATCTTCAACAAGTGTATGGCCTTTTGTGAAATGGGGGTTGGACATTGTTGGACCATTTGTACCCGGTTCTGGACAAAGAAGATATTTGATTGTCACTACAAATTATTTCACAAAGTGGGGAGAAGTAAAGGACATACAACACATTCGTGATAAAGATATTTTTACATTTATATTTGAAAACATAATTTGCAGATTTTGATTTCCTGCACAGTTGGTATCAGATAATGGAAAGCAGTTCAAAGGACAAAACATAGAAATGTTACTTAATGCATTTAAGATCAAATGTGGAAAATCAACACCTCTTTATCCACATGCCAATGGGCAGGCAGAAGCAACCAATAAGACAATCACAGATATACTGAAGAAGAAATTAGAGGGACACCACAGGTAATGGTGTGAGAAAGTGCATAATGCCATATGGGCCTACAATACAACTAGGAGAAAAGCAACTGGGATGTCACCTTTCTGTCTAACATATGGTGTTGAAGCAGTACTGCCAACAGAAGTTGCTATCCCTACAACAAAAAGATGGGCTTGGGAAAAAAATCTTAGTGTTGGTATGATTCTAAGTAAACTTGATGAGTTAGAAGAGAAGAGATAAAAAGCTTTACAACATATGGAAAATTATCAGCGAAGAATGGCTCGCGAGTATAACAAACGTGTCAAAAAACGTGAGTTCCAACCAGGTGATTTAGTGCTGCGAGAAACACCAGGTTACCAATGAGAAAATGGTGGAAAGTTGGCGAGAAAATGGGATGGACCATATATTATTAATGAGATAGTTGGAACATGGGAATATAAATTGATGGATCCGGAGGGTAGAGACGTTGGTCAAAGGCTTGGTAGACCATGGAACAGACTATATCTAAAAAAATATTACCAGTAACAAATTCTGAGAAAGGTTAGATGATGATATCATATATGATGAAGCAAAGAAGAAATGAATAAAAGAAATTTTTATCACAGTTGCAAGATTATTCGAGATTACAGAAAACTAAAAACAAGAAATAGCGCTATTCGCAAGAAAAATATTAGAATGGGACGAACCTTTATGGCGTACACCCTAGTTCGCGGATAAAATTTTGCAAGAGGCAAATGTAAGACCTAAAGTACGTCATAAAAGGGGTTATCTATTTGCATGGCTCAGGGATAAGGTTATACCACTCCTGGAACCTAAGTCATGGAGATTTTGGATCAATGAAGCCCATCCGGGGGAGGAACCTTGGATTTTCAACCTGAACTTTTGATTTAGGTTGTACGACTGAGGGTCTCTTCCAAGGAGTGCAGAGAATTATCAAGGCGATGAGGTACACGGTTGAGCCAAGAGTGCCTGGGGCGTTTGAAGCATCTCGGCTATTCTTGGCAAGTCTTGGCTATGATGCACTCGGCCCGAAGAAAACCCCACTTAGGGTGCAGTCTTGTAACCTTAAGCCACATAGTCAAACGGGATAAGAGGCTGCGAAAACAACTGGTTGTTGCTAAGACCATATGGGAGGATCCAGTCTTGTATGGCCGATGTATGTCTCCTTGAAGGGGCAACCAGGGGTAAGATAAGGACAACACCCTCCATTAGGGGGCTGATAAGTGTATTAAGACGCAAATGTCATGAGGCTTTTTACTCACGGGAGTATCAAGACTTATCATATTTGTGCAATAAATATACAGAGGCAAAAAGCCATGAGAAAAATATAAGATGAGATCAATGGGTTTTTACATGAAAGTGTAAAGACGTCCTGCGATTTCATCGCAAGACGACAATGTCATGAGACTTTGATTTTGCAAGAAAACTTAGACCTGTCATATTGTCGCAAAGAAATTGACAAAGCGTAGATAAGGCAAGATCAATGGATTTTTACATGCAAGTGTAAGAACGTCCTGCAATTTCATCGCAAAAACAAAAATTGGCAAAATAAGACCTTTAACTAGGAAGGCAAAATAAGACCAACAGAATAATCATAAACATTAACTATTTTGTTTAAATGCAGATAAACTTTTTTCATCACAAGAAATATACTGAGAGGCAAGTATGGGAATTGATAAACACAACATCGTTATTTTTCTCACAAGAACATTATTATCTTTCTCGCAAGCACAACTGAATTCAAGAAATAGTGTAAAGTACATCATTCGCAAGAAAAGGAAGAGATAACTCAAGAAAATAAAGATAAAATTAATCATTCAGTGTTGACTTCGCCAGCTCCATTGTCTTTACCAGAGTTATCATCTTTGCTAGTTACATTATCTTCGACAACATTCCCCTCATTCTGATTAATCCTAGCTTCTTCTTCGCAAGACTTATCACCAGCAGTTATTCTATCATTAGTAGCAGCTTTTTCTGGAGGGATTTCTTCATTGTCCACCTGGTCTTCTTGAGAATGGTTTTCTTCGCCACTTTCACAATCGAAATCACTGTCACCAACACGGGGAACTTCATCATCACCTACTTCCATAGGTTTGATTGACACAGGAGGAAGAGAGTTGGACAACAAGATATCATTTACTAGAACTTGTGCAGCAAGATGAACTTGACGAAGATTAGCTCTATCACGGTTTCTAATCTCCATATTTTTAAAATATTCAAGGTAGTCATATTTCCTTTCTACTAGATCGCGAGAGTACGTAAGATGAGTTGTAAGAACACCATTTTCTTTACGAACCTTAGCCAGATCAACACTCAAAGCAGAGATGGTAGAATGAAGCTTTTCCTCGGATGCTGCAAACAACAACAATAAAAATAAAGATTATTCTGTTAAAGATTTCGCAAGAAAGTCAACGAAAGAAGAATCATCAAGGCATTCAAAAAGACTACCTTCTTTTTGCGAAATTAGTTTTTAAATTAGTGCCAAGCAAGTATTTTCCCAATGACTCATGGCATCATCAAATTTATCTCCAACTAAACCTTTTAGGCGAGATTTTAAATTCTTTTCTTTGGAGAGGAGAAGAGAATTTTCCTTCGCAAGAGCGGAATTGGACTCTTCTAATTTGGAATATTCTTCTTTGAGTTGGCTTACTTTTATACTTAAAGCTATTCTACCATGGATAAGTGAATTTTTCTCAATGATAAATGATTCATTTACTTCCTTAAGTTCACCTTTTAGCGAATGAAGGGATTGTTCTTGGTTATCATATATTTTTTGAAGAGTACTTAGTTGCTGCGAGGAAATCGCCACCTTATTCGAAAGACCCCATTTCTCTTGAGATAAAATCTTGTTTTCCTCTGATAAAGTTTCCATCGCTAAATTAGCCTTAGTTAACAAATAAGAGATGCGAGATATTTCACTACTTTATAGATCTTGTTTCTGTGCTAATTGTGTGTTTTCTTTGGTAAGGTTCTCTATTTAATCAAGGGAATATGTGTAAAGATTATCTAATCGGTTATATTGGTCCATCCAAGAATCTCTATCAACACGAATCTCTTCAGTAACGGATTCAGCTTTGAATATCCCCATTAATCGATTCTGATTTAAGGCTTAATATGCGAACAAAGGATCTTAAGAAAGGGGAGTATGAAAAGAAGAAGAAAAATTAACGCAGGAAAATCAAAGACAGAGATGGAAAAAATTATACCTTTTAATTCATCATTTTTCTTGTGAAGATTCTCGTAATTCAGTGAAGAATTGTTAAGTTTATGATGAAGAGTTTCACATTCTAAAGTCTTGGATTGGAGAGCCCCCTTTAAAGCTTCAACTTCACTTTTTAGAGATGCTTCCGAACCCATTCGGTCAGAACCAAAATATTTACTTAAAATCTCGCAGACACTATGCCTAACAGGATCAACAGAAGACTTCTTAGCATCATCTAAAATATCAGACAAAACCTTGAAAGCAACATCTACTCCTACTGAAGTTTCTTTAGAAGAAGGGAGGGATGTAGATGGCGAAAAAGTGACAACAAAAAGTTTGGAATTTGAATTATTCACATCAAATGCATCATCCAAAGGTGAAGTTTCCGGGAAAGTAATAAATGGAATTGAAGTAGAGTTAATTACAGCAGAAAGGGAAGAAACTTCTTTCGTATTAATTTCAGGAATTTCATTTATAAAAGGATCAGTTGAGGCAGGGATATTTATGGCGATATTCTCGCATACAGAAATTAGAGGTTCAGTTTGCGAAGGTGTAGGAATAGAACTGGCAGGAATTAATTGGGGAATAGGAACATCAAAATAAACAACTTTAGCTCGGCGAGATTTCTTGCGAGGAGCATTAGTGTTCTCATCACCCTGCGAATAACAATCTAGATAAGAAACAGAGGCAACAATATTGTTATTAAGAAAACAAATCTTTCTTACTACCTTATGATTCGCAATCTTCCTTTTCTTTTCATCGGACTTTTGCTGCGAATTTCCAGAAGAATTAGGGTTTTGGACTGCAAATTTGGTATTAGAAGTGATTCCGCTGAAACGAAAACACAGTATGGGAATTACATAAAATCAAACAAAGACAGATCAGATAATTTTGATGAACATAATTTAGATAAGTGAGATTGAGTTTAGTAATGATATAAGAACATATACCTTGATGACTCCATGAAAGCAGTAGTAGAAGAATCTTTGAAGGAAGAAAGTTGCAAACGGAAAAAAGACGAAGAATACGGAGAAGCAGAAGAAGAAGATTATTTATGTACCAGATTCTACCTTTTATAGACAAAAGGGATGGTGACTGGATAATAATAAAAATAATACCGGTAAAAAAGAGGAATATTCGACACGTGTAGGCGGTTATACTTAATTTACGGGGATTTATCGTGAATAAAATATGGAAATATAGGAAGTTGCGGCATTCAGAAGAGAAGGAGATTCTCATAATCTTCTCCCCTTCGCAGAGAATGCATGAGAAGAGGCAACATGTAGGATCATAATATCGCCACAGTAATACTCTTGCGAAATTCATAAACGACATTTCTGCGAACTCTCCAACAACACATTGCGAGCGTCGCAGAATGACTCAAAGAATGACATAACAGATGATGACAGTAGAAACATGAGAAGTGCGATAATGAGAACGTTTGCGAAAAATGACATTATAACCCTTGAGAGAATATCGCAAGTCAGATCCTAAAATAAAGGATAGATTAGTTGTCATCCACTATGTAATTACCATATATAAAGAGAACTAATAGATTCAGAGAGAGAGAGAGATCAGTTTTGATAGTGTTGGAAAAGTTTTAAGGAAAGAGAAAGTTTAAGAGAGCGGTTGTATTCTTGATTTCTTCCATTTCTTGTAATATTTCTGAGAATTAATCAATAAAAGTGTTGTTCTTAATCTTCAAATATGTGTTGATTCTTGTGAATTCTTGTGAGGGGTGTAGTATAGGATTTCCTACAACTACAGTTGGCATGACATGGTTTGGCGTGGCCAAACTTAGGTTTTCGGGCCAAAGGTTACCATGTGTCGTCTGGTAACCTTGGATGGCTAGGATTTTCTCCTGAGATTGAAGGGCAACCGTTGATTATTGCACGCCTTCGTTTTGGTGGCCGCGTAGGGAAGGCCAACAGGGTGGCGCGGCTAGGGTGTGGTTAGGCTTGGCATGTGGGGTCAAGGGTTTTCCATGGGCGTATGGCGTGGCTAGGGCCAAGGCCAGGGCGTTTGTCTTGGCATGATGTGACTAGCATGATTAGGGCCAAGGAAAAGTGCGTTTGGCATGGCGCGGCTAGCTTGGCTATGTTTGGTTTGGCTTGGAATGTGGGGCCAAGGGTTGCCGAAGGTGCATGGCGTGACTAGCTTGGGCTAGGTGCAGTTTTGTCTTGGCATGTGGGGATAAGGGTTTTCCATAGGCGCATGGCGTTACTAGCTTTGGCTAGGTGCGGTTTTGGCTTAGCATGTGGGGCCAAGGGTTTGCCATAGGCGCATGGCGTGGCTAGGGCCAAATCAAGGGCGTTTGGCTTGGCATGATGTGACTAGCATGGCTAGGGCCAAGGCAAAGTGCATTTAGCATGGAGCGACTAGCTTGGCTAGGTTTCGTTTGGCTTGGCATGTGGGGCCAATGGTTTTGCCATAGGCGCATGGCGTGACTAGCTTGGGCTAGGTGCGGTTTTGGCTTGGCATGTGTGGATGTCACACCGTCAAATGCTCCAATAAATTTTTCACGAAGATATAACCCGGCAATACAATGGTTCAGTGATCTCTTATCACCCAATGTATTTCAGCCTTATAAGATTGCACCAATGCAATCAGCCTACTCTACCAAGAGTATGCAACGGAAGACTAACTTAGATTTTCTCTACCAAACAATGTGGCCCATACTACAAAGAGGATTCTGCCATGTTTATGCTTCAAAGAATTTGGGGAGTTTAATCAAATCAACAGGAAATCGACGCCAAACGCATAAGCCAACAAACTCACTTTTATTATCTTAAGGGGAAGATACCAAAACGTCCAACCAATGGACTTTACAAGCTTATTCTCTAAGCCTATGCAACAATCGCTCTCTACTGCCTAAATGGTTCCTCAACACTCAAACTATTGAACAACTCATTTACAAGGATTCTCTGGCTATTTATAATGCCGAGAACCAGGGTCAATCCGTATGCAACTCTGTTGCACGCCCCATGAACATCCATCTGTCCATGGGCAGTTCCCTAACCGCCAGTTCCACTTTTTAACTGCTAGCTTTATAGAATGGCGCCACACCTGTCTTCAGCGGTTAGGATATGCCAAACTCGGTTATAAAGGACTCTATAACTGTCTCTAACTTGCTCACATGCTTGGCACGTTTGAACTTAAGTCCCACACGATCGCCACTTGCAACTCAGCTTGCACTTCTGCCAAATACTGCTATTATGGCCTCCGTTGCGCTATAATATCCAGCGTTGTGCACTTAGCTCATTTGTATGCCAACACCCAAATATTATGCCAACTGAGTCTTGACTTTCTTAGTTCAATCTTCATGCTTCATATGCATCACTTTCATCTCCTTTGGCGAGCAACTATCACCAATGGCGTGTTTGGACTCACCATTGATACATATGCACAGTCCAAGTCTTGGCAAAAACTTAGGATCATGCCAAAGTCATTCCATGACTTTGCATCTCATCCTTTATTCCTTCCTTGAGCTGGGATAACTCTAAATAAGGATATGCAACACTATCACATAATGTTGTCAATGCAAAGTAACCTTTCTTGTCTCAGCCATCTTGGCACTACATCGTCAGACATGCAGCTCCATCTGCCAGGTTACCAATTTCGTGACACGCCATGATTATGCGTCACTATGCGGACCGGTCATAGACCTCCCCCACCCAATCTGTTCAACGTCCTCGTTGAACACAACATCAGTTCAGTCTCTACTGAACTTTCCTTGGCCTTGTACGCATCTGAGCCATTCTCAGAATCAGCAACTATGTTTGGCCTTTAACTTTGCCAAAACCTTTCTGCCTAGTACTTTACACCGCCACTTAGTTTGTTTGCCTTGCTATTGAGCCTGTGAATTCCAGCTTCATTATTGCATCATCGACTATGCTTCAATCTCTACTTCATTCACATCTCAACACCTAAATGCCACTTCAATCTGTTTCTATGCCCCTTGCATCAACACAAATTTTTCCTTCAAGCCATTCCGTGCCTAAGTGTACACTTTAAACAGCTAACATATCAACGTGGTATGCATAACTTAGCTTACTTTCCTTCAATTCTGACTGACATTGCACTCTTGCAATTCAACATGCCTTACTGTAGACTAAGTGTTCTTCAATCATGTTGTAACACCCTTTGTACAAACTCGACTGAAATGCATGACATTAGCCATGACTTAGGATACCCCTAACCTTAGACCGACTCTCTCTGGATCCAAGGTATCCTCTTCACGCGCCTTTGAAACTAACAAGGCCTCACTTGTTCCTTCAAACTGCTACGCTTTAATGTAGCGGAAAAACAACATCATCTTCTTCCTAACTATGAGTTACTTTTAACTCATATGCTTGATGGACTTACATCTTCATTCTTGCTGCATTACTCCATGCTATCGCTGCCAAATACTGTCGCACTTCTACGTAACTCTCCCAACAGCAAACTCGCCTATGCCACCAACTTTACTTCTTTGCTTGGATTTGCTTTCAGTGTTTCTTATTGTATACTTTGGCTAAGTATACTTGTAGTGCTTCGCTAATGAACTAGCTTTACATTAAGCAAAAAGAGACAAGGTTTTTTCTTAAACACCACCTTTATTCATTACCCTAGCCTTACATAAGAAACTTAGGGACTCCTTATCATTTACACTACTAGCCAACACTCGGCCTTACTGAAAGCAAATTACATTACTAAAGAAAATACACCAACTAAAGTGTGTTGTCTTTTTAAGACCATAAGATCAGCAACACCCAACTTAACTTGAAAACAGAAATAGCAAACAGATAATATGCCAAAGTCTCCATACTTTATCAACCTTGCAGGTTCAGGCACTTGCAAACAACAATGCAATGCCCCTGCCCCATACATGCGCTAATCACGGCGAACAAGGGATACTAAGATCCATAAGATATCCAAATTCCATATGAATCTCAGCTAAGCTTTCTTTGAACGAGCGGACTGGTGCAAACTCACTTGCCTTCCACTTGTCATACTTCATATTAACTGGGCTAACTTTCCCTACACCTTTTACGAAATAAGGTGCACTAGGACTTTGTATGAAAATCCCGCCAAGGTGAGGCATCACTGTTGCCTATGCTTCTTTGAAAAAGTTGTTACCAAGGATCATCTCGAAATCATTGAAATGCATCACCATTACACTGATCTGGCCACGCCATGCTCCAACTTCAACATTCACCACTTCCATCCCCTTGATTGGCTTAGATATATCATTCACTGTCTTCATGCAGTGATCAGCTTGATATACTTCCAAACCCAAGTACTCCGCCATCGATAAACTCATCACAGTATGTGACGCACCTGTGTCTGCCATGCCCCAGAGACGATGATTGTGTATGCCAACTTTCACATAAACCAGGCCAGCTCCCATTAGCCCATGCTGCACTGCTGCCGTTTGTGCTACCATGTTGCATAATTAAATATGATTAACATGCTCCACTTGATCATCTTCTTCTTTGTCACCACTACACTCAGTGACGATTACAGACAATTTTTATTTTTTTGGACAATCACGCGCAAGGTGAGGACCTTTGCATAAGAAGCATCCACCTTCCATGTTCTTCACGGACAAACTATCATCTCTTTGATATCTTTTCTCCTTGGCCTCAGAACTTTTCTTATCCTTGTCCTTACACTTATGGTTTTTCTTATCCTTGCCCTTCCTACTAGCATCAGTTGAGATATTGACTGACCTATAATCAACAAGTTTGTCCACGATTGCAATGGCTGAAGGTAGGTCTTTGGGACCCTGCCTTCTCACTTAAGCCTGAGCCCACGACTTCAAACCAGATGTAAAATTAAACAACTTTTCTTCCTCCGACATGTTGCGATGTCTAGCATCTGAGACGAGAACTCTTTCACGTATTCTCGTGGTGTACCGGTATGCTTCAGATTACGCAAGCTCTCTCTGGATAGCCAAGCAGCATTGCTTGGTAAGAATTGACTCTTCAATTCTTCTTTCATGACACTCCATGTCACGATGTCAGGACGACCAGCAGTAAGGTCATCATCAGTTCTAGTTCTCCACCATAATTTCGCATCACCCTCCAGGTACATGCTAACGAGAGTAACCTTTTGTTCTTCCGAGGTTCTGGCGGCCTTGAAGTATTGGTCCATGTCCCACATGAAATTTTCCAATGCCTTCGCATCTCTTGCGCCAGAAAATGTCTTAGGTTCCGGGACTTTAATCTTCGTAAAGTCACTGCCACTACCACCTGCAGTAGCTTGATCTATGCCAATCACACCCACCATTCGCCTTAAGACACTAATCTCATCAGTTAGTTCTTTCAAGGCTCCTGTGAACATGGTCTTAATAGCATTGATTTGGCCTTCCAAATCACTATACTTCTTAGTTGCATTATGGCTTGCCACAAGCATATCAACAGCGTATGTGTCTAATGCTTGAATGCGATCCATCACCGTAGCATCATAATTAGAATCATTAGGATGGCGCACCTCTTCACCAATCCTGTCTTCCAAGTCCGCAACCCTATCAGTTAAGGCATCCAACGAACTCTTCTTACCAGCCATTACGATCTAACAATTTCAGCAACTAAACTTCGAGAAAAACAGAGAAAATCTTCCAACAAAAACCAAAACAGAGCAAACCGTGATCTGATACCTGAATTGTCACACCTTCAAATGCTCGAAGCAATTTTTCGCGAAGATATAACCCAGCAATACAATGGTTCAGTGATCTCTTATCACCCAATGTATTTCAGCCTTATAAGATTGAACCAATGCAATCATCCAACTCTACCAAGAGTATGCAATGGAAGACTAACTTATATTTTCTCTACCAAATAATGTAGCGCATACTACAAAGAGGTTTCTGCCATGTTTATGCTTCACAGAATTGGGGGAGTATAATCAAATCAACAGGAAACCGACGCCAAACGCATAAGGCAACAAACTCATTTTTATTAGCTTAAAGGGAAGATACAAAAACATCCAACCAATGGACTTTACAAGCTTATTCTCTAAGCCTACGCAACAATTACTCTCTACTGCCTAAATGGTTCCTCAACACTCGAACTATTGAACAACTCATTTACAAGGGTTCTCTGGCTATTTATAATGCCAAAAACCAGGGCCAATCCGTATGCAACTCTGGTGCACGCCCCATGAACAACCATCTATCCATGGGCAGTTCCCTAACCGCCAGTTCCACTTTTTAACTGTTAGCTTTAATGATGGCGTATAGAATGGCGCCACACCTATCTTCAGCGGTTAGGATATGCTAAATTCGGTTATAAAGCACTCTATAACCGTCTCTAACTTGCTCACACGCTTGGCACGCTTGAACTCAAGTCCCGCAACATCGTCACTTGCAACTCATCTTGCACTTCTGCCAAATACTGCTATTATGGCCTCTGTTGTGCTATAATATCTAGCGTTGTGCACTTAGCTCATTTGGATGCCAACACCCAAATATTATGCCAACTGAGTCTTGACTTTCTTAGTTCAATCTTCATGCTTCAAATGCATCACTTGCACCTCCTTTGGCGAGCAACTATCACCAATGGCGTGTTTGTAGGACCAGAATATCGCTACAACACTATTTCTGTGATATTAACAACACTTTTTCGAGCGTCACAGGAGATTCTTTAACGACATTTCGCGAGCGTCACAGAAGAATCCAAAAGAAGCTGACGATAGAAGAAATACAAAGAGAGTATGTTTATCCCGCGATGGTTATCAATTTCGCGAGAGAGAATATTATAACAATCGCGATAAGATCGCAAAGTATATTCGAAAAAGGAGGAAAACTTAGCTGTCATCCACTATGTAAAATCCTATATAAAGGGTTCGTTAGGTTCAGAAAAGGATGATGTATTTTTTAGAGTTGAGAAATTCTTAAGGAGAGAGAAACTCTAGAAAGAAAGTTGTACTTCTGAGTTCTTACATCTTTTTTGAAAGTTTCTGAAGTTAGAATAATAAAAGTGTCGTTGTTCATCTTCAAATCTAATTCAATTTCTATAGATTCTTATCAAGGGTGTAGTGTAGGAATTCCTGCAACTACATTTTGGCGCCCGAAACAGGGATTGAATTAACAAAAATTGAAGAGAAAGTGAAGAAGAAGATAAGAATTGCTCAAGATTAAGGAAATCATTAAGTAAATTGGTGAGATAATTGAAGGGAGAATGATCAGAATCAAAGAGGATTGTAGAAAATTGGAGTGTGATGTGGTAACAAGAACAATGATTGATAAATTTCATGAAAATATTAAGGGGAAGATACACAAATGAGATTTTGAAGGAAGGAAAATTATGACGGTGGAAAAAATATCACCATTGAAAGATTGGGAAAAGCAAGAAATCACGTTTACAACAGCAGAAATACCAGAAGAAGATTTAAGTCATACATCTCCATTGGTGGTCACAATAACCACTATACCAATGAGAAAGGAGAAATCAATAAAATCTGTAGAAGAATGGGCTATGAATAGAACTTTGGTGGACACAAGAAGTTCTGTAGACATGATATTTTATCATACTTTCAAGAAAATGGGATATAAGGATGAAGAAATGTCTTATTCAACATATCATGTTCTTGGCTTTGGAAAGACATTAACAAAACCTAAAGGCGAGATAATGGTACGAATTCCACTAGGGGAGATTGAAACACAAGTAACGTTATGTGTGGTAGATGTGGAATCACCGTATAACATGATATTAGGAAGACCATGGATACACGCAATTAAGGTTGTAGCATCAACATTGCATCAATGCATCAAGTTTCCTACACCCATTGGAATTGGAGAAATCAGAGGAGACACAGATTTTGCGAAACTGTGTTGCCAAATTGAAGTAAGAAATTATGAAGGACGTCCAAAACAGCGAAAAGCACGCAAAAAATTGGCGAGAGAAACAAAAAAGGAAGAATAATTTAAAGTTTACATGATAAGAGCAAAAGAAGGGAAAGGAATACCCAGTGAAATCCCACAAAGAAGGAATACCCAGTGAAATCCCACAAAGAAGGAATACCCAGTGAAATCCCACAAAGGAGATGAACTCGCGAGAATTATGAAAGCACCAACACCAATGGGAGAACCTGAAGCCAGTTATATCGCAGCAGAACCAACAAAGGAAATAAATATTGGGAGTAAAGAAGAGCCTAAAATGATGAAAATTGGGACTAGAATGGAGGCAGATGAGGAAGAAAGAACTATAAATCTTTTGCGAGAGTATGCAGATATCTTCGTGTAGAGCATGGATGAGATGCTAGGGATAGACCCGTCAATAGCATGTCATAAATTAGAAATCAACAAAAACATAAGACCATTTAAGCAAAGAATAAGGAAGATCGCAACAACATATCATTCTCAAATAGAAGAAGAATTACAGAAGATGCTCGACGCAGGAATTATAAGGCAGGCAAAATATCCAGAGTGGATTGCAAATATGGTAGTGGTCCCAAAGAAGAATAAGGGGATAAGAATTTGTATATATTTTACTGATTTAAACAAGGCTTGTCCTAAAGATAGTTTTCCATTACCAGATATTCCACAGATGGTTGAATCAGCAACATGATATGCTAGAATATCATCGTTGGATGGATATAAAGGATATAATCAAATCCCTTTCGCTGAAGAAGATCAAGAACATACCGTATTTTTTGCCCCAAGAGGATTATATTGTTATACAAAGATGCCATTTGGCTTACGAAATGCTGGTGCAACGTATCAAAGAATGGTGGAGAAAGTGTTTGCAAAGTGGATCCACAAAACATTAGAAGTGTATGTAGATGATATGCTGATCAAAAGTAAAGAAGCTGAGAATCATGTGCAAGATTTGAAAGCGATCTTCGATCAAATGCGGCAATTCAATATTAAAGTGAATCCTGATAAGTGTACTTTTGGAGTAACTTCAGGGAAATTTCTGGGGTATATTGTATCAAAAGAAGGAATACAAGTTGATCTAGAAAAGGTACAAGCAATTCGCGATATGCCAACACCTGCGACGGTAAAAGATGTGCAAAAATTAAATGGACTCTTAGCCTCGCTAGGAAGGTTCATTTCACGATCTTCAGACAAGTGCAACATTTTTTCGATATACTCAAGAAGGGAGCAAAATTCAAGTGGGCAGATGAATGTGAAAAATCTTTTCAAGGAATAAAAGAACATTTAACGAACATAACTATTTTACAGAAAGCTGAACCGGGAGAAGAATTATTGATCTATCTCGTGACAACCACATATGCGCTAAGTGATGTGTTGCTACGAGTAGAAGCAGGGGTAGAAAAACCAATTTATTACATTAGTAAAACATTCAATTATGCAGAGAGAAATTATTCAAAGATTGAGAAACTAATTTTAGCATTGGTACATGCAACTTTCAAACTTCGCATCTATTTTCAAGCACATAAGGTCAAAGTATTAACGAAAGTGCCAATTGAGTCAGTAATGAAAAATTCAAAGAGATCAGGCAGAGTTGAGAGATGGAATGCACAAGTAGGACACTTTGATATTCAATATGAAGTTTTATCCTCGCCAAAATCACAAGTTATCGCAGATTTCTTAGCTGAATTTACCTTAGAAGATGATGAAGTTGTGGAAGAAATGATGGATATAGAAGAGGAACATGGAGATCCAAAAGAGTTATTAATAGAACCTGACAGATGGGAAATTTTGGTGGATGGATCCTCAAATGGAGAAGGAAATGGAATTGAGTTGTTTTCATATCGCCAGAAGGATAAAAAACAGCTTTTTCATTTAGACTTGAATTTGCGTCAACTAATAATGAGACAGAATATGAGGCCGTGATCCATGCTTTAAAATTTGCGATAGAAATGAATTTTGAAAATGCGAGAATCACCAGCGATTCACAATTAGTTATTCGCCAGATAAAATGAGAATACACAACAAATGAACCATCCTTGAGAAAATACAAAAGACTTGTTGAAGAATTATCTGCGAGAATTCCAAAAATAAAATGGAGACATATATCAAGAAAAGATAATAGACTTGCAGATGCTTTTGCTTTCATATCTAGTATGATGACAAATCCATTGGCAAGGTGCATAAAAATTCAAACACTTTTATTTCCATCGGTAAACAAGGAAGAATAAGAGACAGATGTAATGATGGTAGAAGCTAGCGAAGGAGAGCCAGCGAGCAATATCACAGATTAGCGAGCAGATCGTCATGCATACTTGGCAAGAGGAGAAATCCCAAGAAATCGATTGGAAGCGCATAAATTAAAGAGTAGGGCAACCAATTATGAATTAAGAGATGGAGTATTATATCGCAGATCTTTTAATGGACCATCGCTAAGATGTTTGACGAGGAAAGAAGGACAAAAGATATTAAAGATGTTGCATAGTGGTGATACTAGTAATCACAGTGGAGGGAGATCTTTGGCATATAGAACAAAAATGCAAGGCTACTACTGGCCATATATGCATGAAGATGCAAAACAACTCTCAAGGCGTTATGAAGATTGCCAGCGATATGGAAAGAAGATACATGCACCAGGAGCACCATTATCATCGTCAACAAGTGTATGGCCTTTTGGGAAATGGGGGTTAGATATAGTGGGACCATTTGTACCTGGTTCTGGACAAAGAAGATATTTGATCGTCGCAACAGATTATTTCACAAAATGGGGAGAAGTAAAGGCAGTACAACAAATTCGCGATAAAGATATTTTTACATTCATATTTGAGAATATAATCTGCAGATTTGGGATTCCAGCACAGTTGGTATCTGATAATGGAAAGCAATTTGAAGGGAAGAATATAGAATTGCTACTCAATGCATTTAAGATAAAGTGTGGAAAATCTAGTCCTCTATATCCACAAGCAAATGGTCAAGCTGAAGCAACCAATAAGACAATCGCAGACATCTTAAAAAAGAAGCTAGAAGGATACCACAGAGCATGGTGTGAACAGGTGCATAATGCAATATGGGCCTATAATACGACTAGATGAGAAGCTACTGGAATGTCACCTTTCTGTTTGACATATGGAGTTGAAGCTGTGTTACCAACAGAAGTCGCTATTCCTACAACAAAAAGGGAGGCTTGGGAAAGATATCTAAGTGCTGGAATGATTTTAAATAAATTGGATGAATTATAAGAAAAAAGAGAAAAAACATTGCAACATATGGAAAATGACCATCGAAGATTAGCTCGTGAGTACAACAAACGTGTTAAGAAACGTGAATTTCAACCTGGTGATTTAGTGTTGCGAGAAACACCAAGTTATCAGCGAGAGAATGGTGGAAAGTTGGCTAGAAAATGGGATGGACCATACATCATTAAAGAGATAGTTGGAACTGGGGCATACAAACTAATGGATCCTGAAGGAAGGGATGTTGGTCAAAGACTCGACAGACCATGGAATATATTATTTATGAAAAGGTATTATCAATGACATCTCCTACAAGATAAGAGATACTAGTATGTTATATGATGAAACAGGTAACAAATCCTTCTATCTCTATTTACAACTGAAAAATTCTTCTGATAACAAAGCACAACAAAAACAGCGAGCATCATCGCAAGAAAAGCGAATACAAATTTCGCAGAGATTAATAGAATGGGACAAACCTTTATGGCGTGCACCCTAGTTCGCGAATAAAATTTCGCAAGAGGCAAATGTAATACCTAATAGCACGTCATAGGAGGTGTTATCTCTTGACATGATTCAGGGGTAAGGTTATACCGCTGCTGGATCCCGAGTCATGCAGATGTTGGGGTTAAAGAAAACCTATCCGGGAGAGAGATCTTGGATTTCCAACTATATAAGGTTATACCCTGGTTGGAAGACTGAGAATCTCTTACAAGAAGTGCAAAGTATGACAAAGGTTTAGAGGTACATGGTTGAGCCAAGAGTGCCCGGGGCGTACAAAACTCCCTTGCCATTCTTGGTAAGTCTTGGCTATGATGCACTTGGCCTGAAGAAAACCCCACTTAGGGTGCAGTCTTGTAACTATAAGCCATATAGGCATAAAGGATAAGAGGATGCGAAAACAGCTGGTTGTTGGTAAATCTGGATGGGAGGAGCTAGTCTTGTATGGCCGATGTGCCCTCCTTGAAGGGGTAACCATGGGGAAGATAAGGGCGGCACCCTCCATTAGGGAGCTGATAAGTGTCTTAAGACGGCAATGTCATGGGGATTTATGATCGCAAGAACATTTAGGCCTGTCATATTATCGCGTGATGTAAATGATACAGAGATAACAAGCCATAAGAGAAATGTTAAGATGAGATCAATGGGTTTTTACATGAAAGTGTAAAGACGTCCTGCGATTTCATTGCAAGACGACAATGTCATAAGGTTAAATTCTTGCAAGAGAGTTTATGCTTATCATATTATCGCAGAGATTTTGAAAGAACATGGATAATACAAGATCAAAGGGTCTTTACATGCAAATGTTAAGAAATCCTGCGATTTTGTCGCAGAAAGAAAAGGTTTGGCAAAATAAGACCTTTAATTTGGAAGGCAAAATAAGACCAAAAGAATAATTTTACCAATTAACTATTCTATTTTAAGATTGCAGGAAATATGCATTCATCGCAGAGCAATATATAAGAAGGCAAATTCTTAACATTGTAGATTCCTTCAGAATTTTTCAGAACATCGCAGCAGTATTCATCGCATCGCAGATACAAAAAATAATTCACCATTTCAAGAAAGATAATAAAGGGCAAATAGGGGAATGAAGAAGTAACATTTCATTATCTTCCTTGAAAATATTCAAAGTAAACTAAGTTGAAAGTTCAATTCTAAAAAGGTTTAAAAAGTTACATCGCTCGCAAGAAAGAAGAAGGAAAAGAAAGCAAAAATAAAGTTCAAGCCTCGCCAAATTCATTATTCTTGCTCGTCAGATTTATTATTCTTGCCAGAGTTATCAACTTCATCAGCATCCTTTTCACCACGGGTCTCTTCTTCTTTTGATTCTTTATCAGCCATTACTTCTTTCTTCTTCTTCTTTGGGAGGACTTCTTTCTTCTTCTTCACCATCTTCTTGGGAGATATTTTCTTCATCATTAGTAAACTCTAAATCTTCATCCATGGGAAGAGGAATTTCATCATCATCAACCTTTATAGGAGGAACAAATACAATAGGGAGAGAATTGGAGAGCAGAATCTCATTCACAAGAACTTCAGCACTGAGGTGGACCTTGCGAAGGAAACCTCTATCACGATTCCTAATATCTATATTTTTAAAGTACTCGAGATAGTCAAGTCTTCTTTCTGCTTTGTCGCGGGCTTCAAGATAATTAGAAATAAGAGACTTGTTCTCTTTGCAAACTTTATCCAATTTGTTGGTAAGATCAGCAATGGTAGAATGAAGACTTCTTTCAGATTCTGCGAGTGAAAGTGATAAAAGATCATTTAGTCAAAGATTTTGCAAGAAATATAACACAAAATTTAACAGAAAGGTCAATAAGAGAGGCAGTCAATTGACTACCTTCCTTCTGCGAGGTTAAGTTTTGAATTAATGAAAAGAAATAGTTTTCCCATTGATTCATAGCGTCATCGAATTTATCGCCAACCACACCCTTCAGACGAGATTTCATGTTTTCTTCTCTAGTGCGTAGATACAAGTTTTCCTTTGCTAGTAAAGAATAAGATTCCTTAAATTGAGAGCACTGGTCTTGAAGCTCGTTGGCCTTCAAACTAAGAGTTAACCTACCTTTGATAAGTTTATCCTTCTCAGCAGCGGATGATTCAGTTACTTCCTTAAGCTCATTTTTAAGGGAACGAAGAGATTGCTCCTGATTATCGCATATCCTTTGTAGATTACTCAATTGTTGTGAAGAAATCGCTATCAAGCTTGAAAATCTATGTTTTTCTTGGGATAAAGTTCTATTTTCATCTGATAAAGATTCTACCGCCAGGTTAGACTTGGTTAACGAATATGAGAGACGAGAAACCTCATAACTTAATAAACTTTGATTTCGCGATAATTGATTATTCTCATTAGTAAGATTATCTATTTGATCAATCGAATATGTATGAAGATTATCTAATCTATTATACTGGTCCATCCAAGAATCTCTTCGAAACGAGCTTCATCATCAATAGATTCAAACTTAAGTCTCTCCATGAAACGAGTCCGATTTGAAACTAATATATGAATCAAGAATTTAAGAAAAAGACTTGAGTACAGAAGATATAAAAGTAAAACAGAAAAACAAAAGATCAGAGGCAAGAAAAATATACCTTTCAGCTCGTCATTCTTTCTGCGAAGATTCTCGCAATTTAGAGAAGAATTGCGGAGCATATGATTCAAAGTATCGCATTCAGCAGTCTTGGCTTGAAAGCTTCTTCTCAGAGATTCAACCTCATTTTCCGTAGATGATCGTGAAGCATTACAATCAGATCCAAAGTATTTGAGTAGAGTCTCGCAAGCTTCATATTGAAGGGGATCAGTAGAGGACTTTCTAGCATTGTCTAAAATATTGGACAAGATTTTAAAAGCAACATCAACACCTGCAAAGGTTTCATTTAATGAAGGAAGGGGTGTAGAAGATGAAGTAGTAATGAGAGCAAGTTGACGATTTGAATCGTTTGCGATGGTTGAGTTGTTAGGAGGAGGGGTATTTAGAAAAACAACAGTTGAAGGCAATAGAGGACTATGAGGAGTCTCCGTCACAACAATTTTATAAGCTTGATTCGTCAAAGGGTCAGAAGAAGTAGAAGTATGATCAGTGATATCCTCGCAGACAAAATAAGAAGGATTTGGTTGCGACAATGTGGAAGTAACCCTCGCGGATGTTATTGGGGGAATAACGAGATTATCTCCAAGAGTCTTAAAGTGGCGAGATCTCTTGGGAGGTTTAATAGAGTTCTCGTCATTCTGCGAATAATAATTCAGATAAGAAACAGAGGCGACAATATTGTTATTAAAAAATAAAGAGTGTTTCTTACTACCTTATCATTCGCAGAATTCCTCTTCTTCTTCTCAGCTGGCCTTTTGCGAATATTAGGGTTTTGAGTTATGGATTGTGTGTTAGAGATAGTGTCGCTGAAAAGAAGATATAACATGGAAGTTATGAAGAATCAAATAAGAAAAGTTGGAGAATATAAATTGGTTTAAATAAATATCATAAGTCAAGAAATATACCTTGGTGACTCCATTAAAATAGTAGCAGGAGAATATGAAGAAGAAAAGTTGTAGACGGAAGACAAAGTAAATGGATAAAGAAGATAAAGAAATGGAAGAGGAAAATTAGTTTTGAAATTTAACTCTACCTTTTATAGGCAAAAAGGAGTTGACCAATTAAGCAAACACGTGTCAATAAAAAGAGGGCTAAAACAACACGTGTAGGCGGTAAGGCTAGATTAACGGAACCTTGTCGAGAAGAAAATATAAGAGGGAAAGAAGTTGCGAGTATTAGTTCTCATGATCTTCTCTTCTTCGCAGAAAAGACATGAGAAGAGGCAAGATGTAGGACCAAAATATCGCTACAACACTATTTCTGCGATATTTAACAACACTTTTGCGAGCGTCACAGGAGATTCTTTAACGACATTTCGCGAGCGTCACAGAAGAATCCAAAAGAAGATGACGATAGAAGAAATACAAAGAGAGTATGTTTATCCCGCGATGGTTATCAATTTCGCGAGAGAGAATATTATAACAATCGTGATAAGATTGCAAAGTATATTCGAAAAAGGAGGAAAACTTAGCTGTCATCCACTATGTAAAATCCTATATAAAGGGTTCGTTAGGTTCAGAAAAGGATGATGTATTTTTTAGAGTTGAAAAAGTCTTGAGGAGAGAGAAATTCTAGAAAGAAAGTTGTACTTCTGAGTTCTTACATCTTTTGTGAAAGTTTCTGAAGTTAGAATAATAAAAGTGTTGTTGTTCATCTTCAAATCTAATTCAATTTCTATAGATTCTTATCAAGGGTGTAGTGTAGGAATTTCTGCAACTACAGTGTTTGGCCTCACCATATGCATAGTCCAAGTATTGGCCAAAACTTAGGACCATGACTTTGTATCTCATCCTTTATTCCTTCCTTGAGCTAGGCTAACTCTGAATAAGGATATGCAACACTATCGCATAATGTTGTCAATGCCAAGTAACCTTTCTTGTCTCAGCCATCTTGGCGCTACATCGTCGGACATGCAACTCTATCTGCCAGGTTACCAATTCCGTGACGCACTATGATTATGCGTCACTATGCGGACCGGTCATAGGCCAAGGGTTTGCCATAGGCGCGCGGCGTGACTAGCTTGGTCTAGGTGCGTGACCAAGCTAGGGTTTTGGGGCAAAGGTCGTTTGGTAACCTTAGACGGCTAGGATTTGCTCCTGGGATTGAAGGACAATCGTTGATTGTTGCACGCCTTCGTTTTGAAAGCCGCGTAGTGAAGGCCAGTATGGTGGTGCGGCATGGGTCCATGGCGAGGTGCGCCTGGCATGACGCGGTAGGTGTGGCTGACATGATTTTCCATTGGCACGGAGGTGCGGCTAGCATGGTTGGCATGCTTTGGCGCGATCGGTGTGGCTGGAATGATTTTCCATTGGCACAGAGGTGCGGCTAGCATGGTTGGCATGCTTTGGCGCGGTCGGTGTGGCTGGCATAATTTTCCATTGGCACAGAGGTGCGGCTAGCATGGTTGGCATGCTTTGGCACGATCAGTGTGGCTGTCATGATTTTCCATTGGCACAGAGGTGCGGCTAGCATGGTTGGCATGCTTTGGCGCGGTCGGTGTGGGTGGCATGATTTTCCATTGGCACAGAGGTGCGGCTAGCATGGTTGGCATGCTTTGGCGCGGTCGGTGTGGGTGGCATGATTTTCCATTGGCACAGAGGTGCAGCTATCATGGTTGGCATGCTTTGGCGTTGTCGGTGTGGATGACATGATTTTCCATTGGCACAGAGGTGCGGCTAGCATGGTTGTCATGCTTTGGCACGGTTGGTGTGGCTGGCATGATTTGCTATTGGCACAGAGGTGCGGATAGCATGGTTGGCATGCTTTGGCGCGGTCGGTGTGGCTTGCATGATATGCCATTGGCACAGAGGTGCGTCTAGCATGGTTGGCATGCTTTGGCGCGGTCGGTGTGGCTTGCATGATTTTCCATTGGCACAGAGGTGCGGCTAGCATGGTTGGCATGCTTTGGCGCGGTTGGTGTGGCTGTCATGATTTTCCATTGGCACACGTGGGAATTAGGGTTTGACTTGTCGTAACCCTAATTTGAAAAAGATACCCCGATAATTATTTAGGGACACATTAAAGGTTTCAGTAAATATGCCTAGTAAATTCTTGTTACTTTAAATGTTGTGACATCACTGTCTGCTGATAAAAACCACCATCAATAGTAGGATACGGGGAAAATCTGCAGATTCACTAGTGGAGTAGGTAGGTTCATTTTCTATAGATTAGGTGTTGCTATTCAAAAAGGAGTTGGAGCCCAGCTTGTTGCTAGGTTGCCAACCAAAAGCTTTGTGTGGTTTTAATTAATTTTGTTTTTATAATTAAATTATGAAATATAACTATTATTTAAACATCAAGAAGGAAAAAAGTTGGTTCTTTTTATACTCAAAATAATATTAAAAACGAATATGAAGCCTTCGGTTTACGATATTTCAATTTAAATTGAGTATATACATTAACCAATGTGTAGCTATGCAGCTCAATTATGTTGCAGTTGGTCTGAGGCACCGAGGGTTGAGGGTTCAATTTTCTCCTGAGGTGTTGAAGAGGTGCCCATTATAGGTATAAGCGAATAATCCGATTGAGGTATGAGTTGTTAAAGACGCCCGCATTATAGGTACATGCGAATAGTTCGGTAATTTGTAAAATGCACGAATTATTCGAAAATTCGATTAAAAACTTATTTTCTTACCGGCGTTACATGTGGACTATGAATTTGAGCAGAATCACTAGTTCATAAATATTCGTCGAATTGCTAACTGTGGACTGAGTATCTTCATAAACGTATATGTCCAATTTATTTGAAAAATGGTTGATCGCTTTCGAATTTTTTGGTCCTTGACCGGATCATGAGGATTACAAGAAAATTATTGATGAATGCTGAAAATCAAACCCTCCAGGCTCTTAACTCTCTATTCCTAGAAAACTCAAGGATGTCAAAATTAAAGTTAATATCTGAAACAAAAAAAGGTATATGACAATATCAAGATCAATGTAGAAAAGAGCAAGAAACATTTGGAATGATGCTACAAGAACTACTTTTGCAATGATAGAGAAAATGTTATTAACAACACTAGAAAAGATATCAGATACTAGGAGGCTACTGAAGAAAGGTTTTGGAAGACTAAGAGCATGGACCAGACAATAAAATCAGGTGACAAAAATGATAGATTCTTCTACAGAGCTACTAAGAATAGGCAGAGAAGAAATAAAATAGATACCATTCAATACGATAATGGAAACTAGCTTATTAATCCCGCTGAAGTTAGTGATTGCTTCACCAATCATTTTCTGCATATGGCTATCGCTGAAACCAACACTATCAACCTTGAGATTCTCAGTCTAAAAACCACCTCCATCACACTACAATAAAATGAACACCTTAACTCCATCCTAGAGCTCATAATTTTTTTGAATATTCCCTTCGGTATGGAAGGTGATAAAGCTCTTGGTCTTAATTGCTTCTCACAACAAACAAAAAAAAAAAATTAAGCTAATTAGGACATTGTTGCTGAGGGTATTATTTACATGTTCCAATACTTCTTTAAGACTTGTTACATTCTTAAAGAAATGAACTCCACCTTCATATCCCTTATCCCCAGAATTGACATACCCACCTCCCAAGCTTATTTCAGACCTATCAGCCTATATAGCACCATCTATAAGATTATTTCTAAACTTCTAACCCAAATAATGAAACCTCTGCTCAACAAGCATTGCCATGTCATAACGAATCTGGTTATTACTCTAACTGCATTTGATTCTGCAGGGAAACTCATTGGGGTTAGAGGATATCCTGGATACCATGGCAAAGGATGGAGCAAGCAAAGGATCTCAACCAGATTTTGACTGGGTTAAGGAAATACATAGAGTAAATTTGATAGTGGAAGTTGAAGAAGAATTTCGAAGTAAAATATGTCGACATCATATCCTTAGATCCTCCCCCTGCGGTCGGCATCTCCCCCTAATTACTTTCAGAGTTATTCCAGACAGTTCCTTTAGTCATGTATTTTTCGAAACTGAATATTGGTAATGACTTAGAAAATAATCTACCATATCTCCCTCTGATTACTTTCGTTGGAGAAGAGATTATTGTTCCTTCATAATCAACAACTTTTGGATTGCACTTTCATTAGCATTCCTTTTAATATATTTGTAGGGATAAAACAAATTTATGTCAATGGTTACTTTTAAGTACATGATTACATTCACTATACCATTCCAATGAAATTGCGTTGGCGCTGAGCTATATCTAGCTAACAAGTTCCTTGAGGATGGAAAATTTTATCGAGTACATTATTATACTAAGTACAAAAATACATCTATTATACTTAGATATGGGAATTTCATCTCCCAACACATCTTCGTCATCTTCTTTTAGATAAAATGGCCATTTACTTACATTTTGAACCTCGACTAATCATGGGAGTGCTATCAGGATGTATGTCTTTGTTAAATTGCCTGACAACTTTAGACAAATGCAAACTGGTGGGATAATATACCACAAGCTCAATATTCGGTCGAGCTTTCCCCAGATTTTTCATCTCAAATTCGGATTTCAAATAGATTTTAAGGTCTCTTATTACATCAAGAGTACACATCATGTCTGTAACAACAGCATAAATAGCTATAATTCCAAATTAGGAACTTTCTTATGAACACGCAAGGAAAAATAACTTACTTGTCTATCCCCTCCAAATAAAATAGCCACTTAGACGGGTATACCACTTCCGCCTGGTTGCTTCAATCTATAAGTGAACGTTCTATCTAATTGTAAATGCACTCTGTGGTTTAGAGTTACTTGATTTGGGAAACAAAAGTCTATCAAGCACTTTTGTAAATATCTTCTATCTCTTGATTCTTTCAGAGATATGTAACAACTACATACATATGCTGCATTTCAAGTCTTTTTGAAAAATTACCAAGCTAACTAAGTAGCGGAACTCTATAACGTTCATTACAAGGGAACAATTCCAGGGCTTTGTGAGAAACCTCGCGCCACAAGGCGAGTCTTTGTACTTTAATACTACTTTCTTCTCATTATTCTTTATGACAAATTAATTATGTATGCCCAATAGGCTTTACACTTGGTTGGTTAGCACTACCACACCAAATACCCTATATTTTCCAAAGAACTAAGTTCTACCTGGATTGTGTAGGCCAAATATGCTATTTATTTGAAATTAATCAAAATAAAGCATGGTTCAATCTCATTGTGCTCTACTTCTGGAGCAATTATTATGGATTATATCATCATTGTGCACGCATGATCCTTTCATTGACTCATGTGCATTCTTATAATCCGTCAGGATTTCATTGTTCTCTAGAATCATTTAAAACTTCGGAGCGTCCTCCCATTTGATTCATGGACATATTCAGAGACAATATTATGGGATGATTTCTGATGATATAAATAAGTTGTGCCTTACTCACCTACTTCCTTTCTAGGTGAGGATTGATCGAACAAAATGGTATCTCCAACTTCCTTTATGGAGCCACGGCCTCAAACACACTTCCACTGAGTGTAGTTGTAACACCTTAGTCTATGGTGTATATCCTGTATTGAGGATTTGTAACTTTGCAGGTAGGTTTGCAGCTGGTATGTGTGATCTCATCACTTTAGCAATATCAATGTACATTCTGAAAATTGAATATTCTTTATCACTTCACATTTACATTTGCGGAGTATAAGAATCAATATGAGACACAGTGGAAACACACCACGACAATTCTTGTCGTTCCTTTAGAAAATACTTTTTCTTATCTCCCCCTAACGAGGGGAAGACTGTCTCACTAAAGTGATAAACCGCAAATCTAGCGGTAAGAGATCTCCTGCCAAAGGTTTTAAAATGCGGATAATTATCCAACAAAATTACTTAATCATTTTCGTGATCCATCATAGTACGATGTGGACTCATAATGGCACATATATAGTGCAACCAAAAATGCGTAAGAACACAAATGTCAGGATTAAATTCAGTTACCAACTGGAGCGCAGAAAAGGTTTACTAATATTGGGTTCTACAAAAATTAAGTAAAGATGCGCGTAATATTGCATATCCGCAAAGCAATAAAAGGTAGGTTGGTACGCATAACCTATTCCTTAGACACTATCTATAACCTTTGATGGTAGCCTCTTCGAGACCATTGGGTATAAGATGCTCTATATTGATCCTATTAAACATACAATATTCATCAAGTCCTTTTGTTGTAAATTCCCTAGCATTAACAAGGATGGTTATCCTTTACACTTTGCATTGTGTAGTATGTGCTAGGAGTTTTCAAACACAAATTTCTCGGGGACTATAACTAGTCCAAAATGTCAAAATATTCACCAGATCCATCAATCACTTTAAAAGTCCGCATTCTGTATGAATGTTTTTCTAAATTTCACCTTGTTATCTTTGTAATATGGATTGTTTACCATTTGCATCTTAGGATGGTCTTGATCCTGTTTTACTGAAGACTTTGTAAAATGAGTGATATGCTCTCTTACTTAAAAGCATAATGGGAGGGAGGAGGGGGGTTGTGCATCTGGTACTTTAGAAAGCACTTATTGAGAGATATGTCGTCACTTTGCATTCTGTCAATATTTTTCCCATTTTCGTTCACTTAATTAAAGTGATATTGTATGAGTTCTTTCAAAACAATCATCATGTCATAACCAAAGTTTCTTTATGGTTATGTCCAAAGCCTGTATGAGTCAGTTTCCAACATTTCATCGTCGGAGTCAATATGATTCAATAATCCAAATATTATAGTGAATTACATTGCACTATATTGACTCATTAGTTTCTCTAAAATATATTTCCTTCCAAATATATTAAAGACTATAAAAGATGCAATCAATTACATTCTCATCATTTTGATGTTCCACATGATATCCATTTGCACTGGTTATTAGGAATTTAACAAGATGTGATTATCTCCTGGTACATCTAGAGATTTTGCTACGTCTTTGTTTTATCTTGAAAAAAATGAGCAGTACTGCGCTCGATAAGATAGTCAATTGTCCAGGCAAAGTTCTTGTTTCCATTAAAGTTGATGTGAAAATTGGTTGTTACTATGATACACATTATATTGTATATACCAACACCTATGACCAATGTGCATTTCCAACTCTTTTATTTATGATGGGAGCTAGAATTACATTTTAGTTGATCCCATGTTCAATTGATACATATACTCTGGTGTCATTACTGTTGGGGAAAAAATAAAATAAAAATTCATGATATATATGTCCCTTTTCACATGCTTTATATGAGTCGGTACGCCTAACCCTCATTACTTTGGGGTTCTTTCCATTTTCAATTTTGCTACATTTAGCTTAATTTGAGAAACTTCTTTATCTCAATAGACCAAGAGAATCTCACTACACATGTCAACCACTTACTTTAGGTTGAATATATTACTAAAAATAATTTTCTTATTGTCATACTTCAACATATACCGGTTCGTTAGTATTATGGATGAAGTAGAAAAATGAAAATTTTATGACTCATATCATCTTTTATGAGTTCTTTCACAAAAATTTGGAATACATGTGATTTTATTTGCAATGTATCTTTTGAAAATACCGACTCTTAATAGTCGAGCCAGTGGATTGCATCCCACAAAACATTTCAAATTTTCGAGAGAAAATATCAAGTATGCAATAATGGTGCTCAAATACTTCTAAACCTCAAATACATTTGAATCGAGTTGGTACAATCAATTGTACAAAAGACATCATTCAACTATAGCCAATATCATATTCAAGAAAACTAAATAACATTAACCAAAATTATTAATGGTCGAGATAAACAGTCATAATTTAAATTGACCGTTTATATAATATGGACTTATCTTAAAGCAAGAATAAACAAAACTAGGCATATTCTGGAAACAAATTAATAATCCTAGCAAGTACTCAATGTAAAAACCCACATTATAGTTACATACCTCCTATTTTGGTTCCCGCAGTATATAGGCGGAACCGGAACAGTACTGGTCGCGTACAGCCCAGAACCGGAACAAAACACCAGAGGCGGGACTGGAATAGGATACCAGAGGTTGGGGGGACTGGATAAACCGGGTTGGGAATGGGTGGATCTCCCTGGGTTGGAAAGAAGCGGATCGCCCTTTTTTGACAGATTCACATCTACTTTCTCCTCCGTACAAAACTGTGGTTCCCCACCGACGAGATTTGCGGTGAGATTTGCTTTCTCCTTCCGTGAACAGAGAAACAAAAATTCTCAGTTACCCCACCAAACGAACATAAAAGTTATTAGTGATAGGTGTAGAATACACCTAATTTACTATCTAAGTAGTTATGCTTTCTTTGCTATTTTTTATGTAAAATATGTATTTTACGTGTGTTTTTAAGTTATTAGGTACTCTGGAGTCGCACGGACAAAAAGAAGGAGAAATCACCCAAATTGAGTAAAAAGGGAAGAATTGTCATTTCAGAAGCAACCAACTGGAATCTGTTATGAAGTACTGGAAGAGGCCATGGCACAATGGCAAGAAGTGCAAAGCTTGAGGCACTCATGGGCTTTCAACCCGGTTTTCAGTCTGAGCTGTGTATGGTGGAAGGCAATGCATGGCAGCGAGCTTGGAAGTGGTTATGGATCAGAAGAAGGAGCTGAGCTCGTGAGAAGAAGTGCTGCTGTGACATGCCATTGTGGGGATGTATGGCATTAATGTTGTGCATTGGAGTCGACTGACTCAGTTGAGCTGTGAAGGAAAACAATGATCACAATGGTTGTAGGAGGACTGGCCGGTAGTGCATGAGCTGCTGGGAAGTAATGGAGAAGCTTCTAACGATGATGGAGGCTGCAGTTTGGTCTTAGTGAGACTGTTACTGGCGGTTGATGGCAGCAAGGTGGAGTTGGTGATGGCAGCGGTCGATGTTAAAGGTAATGAGCATAGAATACAGCTGAACTAAGGGTGTTGCACGAGTTCAGTAACGTGACATGGAAGGTCCATATGGTGATGGCGAGTTAAACAAGGACGTATATAGCACGAGTTGTAGTTGCCGATGGGAAATAATGAAAATCGGGAAGAACGAGCTGATGCTGTGCTAACAAGGGTTTGAGAAAATTTAAGAAAAGAAGAAGAAGAATGATCAATAGGTGATGCTATGGATTTGATGGGACTGATAAGAACATGAGCAGACAGGAATGGAAGGAAGTTATGGTGGTATGTGGTTGTTCAAGACAAGTTCCGATGGATTGCATGGTGTTGTATGTTATCGTGCATGTGGAGTTTGTGGCTTGAACAGGCTTTGAAGATGGGAGATTGCAAGCAGTTAGCAGCGAAGAAAGGATTGGGAGGAGAATATGAAGGCAATAGTGGTCATTGGAGTTGGATGTCGATATGGTCTATCATTGGACAATTTGAGGTATCCTCAATATGTTGCCTAAATTTAAAAGGTTGAAGCCGAAAATCCCTACCACCATGAGAGAGTTCGAGGAAATTTGTGGGACTCTTCGGATCAACCAAATGACGGATGAGCACCTCAAAATGAAACTTTTTCCTTTTTCTTTGATATACAAAGCCAAGACTTGGCTGTGTGCTCATGACCACAAATCATTTCATACATGGATGCTCTTCGAAAGAGTTCTTCAAAAAGTTCTTCCCAAACCATAAGACTACGACAATTCGTCTTGTGCAATTAGAGGAGGAAACTTTGGCAAAATATTTGGAGAGATTCAATGAATTATTGATCCAATGTCCTCACCATGGTTTTGAAAAATGGAGACTTGTGCAAATTTTGTATGAAGGTTTAGATGTCAAGAACCGAACTACAGTTGAGACCATGTGCAATGGTCAATTTATTGAAAAACTGCCGATGAGTCTTGGGATTTCTTAATCAGAGACGAAAAGACTCACAGTTGGGAATCCTCGTGAACCAAATAGGATTACCCTTTCATCCAATGTTCATAGAATTGACTCACAAGGAAGTGCAAAGATGGCATCCTTGGCCGGAGAAAGAAAAGCTAGAGCTAGAAAAGAATGGAAAAACTAATATCCCTACTCTCCGTAGTCAAATTGAAATGGCCACTTGTGCCGCATGCCATGGTTCGGACCATCTAGTGGACACTTGTCCAGACCTCCATGCATTTCAAGAGTCTAAAACCGAGGAAGCCAATGTATTGTACCAAAGGCAAGAGAACAACCCATATTCTTCGGTGGAGAAATCACCCTAAATTTTCATGGTCTAAGGGGCATGCGAGGGGAACATCAAATAATAACCAAGGATTTATCCTAGAAACCCTCTGAAGAAAGTTTCGGTTTGTTGACCCAAAATTTGGTACAACTTCAAAAGACCACAGACCAACGTTTTTCAAGTCTAAAACTTAAAATGGGTCAAATTTGTGAAGCATTGAATGAAAGAGACAAAGGCAAACTTCCTAGTCAACCCCAACAAAATCCAAAAAATGTATATGCAGAAAATTCAACTCGAAATGAGGCCTCCAATAATCAAGTAAATGCTGTCACCACTCTTCGTAGTGGTATCGAGTGAGTCTACATCGGACTCACCGAAGGCATAAAATACCACAGAAACACCTATTGTTGAAAACAAACTCGAGCAACATAAGAATTCCCATAATTCTAATGTCTCTACACCATCTCATGTACCCGTTGTTCCATTCCCACAAAGATTGGTGCAAAAAGAGAGTACACAAGACAACGAGATTTTAGAAATGTTCAAACGAGTTAACATCAACATCCCATTTCTTGATGCAAAGATCGATTGACTAGTAAATTGTAACTAAGAAAGACCATTTTCCACGCCTTCATTGATCAAATGCTAGAAAAGTTGTCGGGACATAGGTACTATTGTTTCGATGGTTATGGTTGGCCGAAGTGAAACATTTCCTATGGGATGACCCATATCTGTTCAAATGCCCTGACCAAATCATTAGGAAATGTGTCCTCAACTCGAACAAAGGGATGTCATCTCTTTTGTCATGATCAAGCATGGAGAGGCCACTTTAGTGCAAAGAAAACTGCTGCAAAAATCTTGCAAGAGTGATTTTACTGGCCAACATTGTTTAAGGATAGCCATGAATTATGTATGACCGATGCTAAATTGGGAAGTATATCAAAACGAAACATGATGCCCTTACAACCCATTTTGATTGTTGAGCTATTTGATGTATGGGGCATTGATTTCATGGGTCCGTTTCCTAGCTCAAGGAAAGTTGTACATTCTTGTCATGGACTATGTTTAAGTGGGTAGAAGCAATTGCAACCAAAACTAATGACCACAAGGTGGTACTTTCGTTCTTAAAGGAAAACATATTTTCTCAATTTGGCACCCCTAGAGCTATAATTGACGGTGGTTCACATTTCTGCAATAGGCCTTTGAGTCCTTAGTCCGTAAGTATGGCATAACTCATAAAGTTGCAACCCCATATCATCCAGACTGGCCGATTAGAGATTTCAAATAGGGAGATTAAGAATCCGGTTAACCCGTCTAGGAAAGATTGGTCTTTAAGATTGAATGATGCTTTTTTCCATGGTAGAATGGAGGGTATCTTTGATCTAGATTGGTAGTAATAATGATCGATGTTGTTGGAGCCGGAAAATTATGTTCTAAATGAAGAGCTCTAGAAGATGTAACAACCAAGAGAAACGGAGTTGTGGCGATGTGGACTAAAAAGATGTTAAAAACTGGTTTTCGTAATCTCTTTCCTTTGAATCTCTTTTGAAGATTGTAATTCTCAGTCTTTTGGAGGCATAGAGTGTCCATGGAATGGGCGGGTCTTTTGTAGGATCTTTTGTAGTCTTTTCATTTTTTTTTTGTAGTGTGTTTTCTCCGAAATGACCCGGTGTAGCGGGGTCTCTAAAAAAAAAAAAAAAAAATGATAACCTTGAAAGGATATTCAAGGTTGATGGGATCAATTTGGAGATGGATAAGACTACAAGAAGGAACGCTAAATGTCAGTGGTATAGTTAGGATTTCGACTTGAGGACAAGTAAAAATTGGCGTTCATTTTTACCATCGATGATGACAAAAAGAGAAGAAAGTTGGAAGGAGTATTGGATATGTTGTCGTCACTAGAGATGAGAAGGACCTCACCCCATTGTATTCCAAAACATCCATCTGAGGTGAGATGACAAGAATAGATGTTAGAGTTTGGGTTACTAGGGTTTTGTGTAACTTGTTCGATATCTTGAGGAGTTGAGCTTGGGAGTGATCGATGATGATTAAATTATCCATTGGCCATACCTATCATTGAATACCCTAGTATCCATATTATCATTGTTTACATATCTTGCTATTTGCATCTTTACTTTTATTGAAGACTGATGGTTATGGTTTGCTGTGAATAGAACTCATTCCCGGAGGTTATAGTAGGCTCGATGGCTGGTAACTGATGGATATGATGCAGCTTGAATGACGAGTTCGAGTTGGACTGGTATTTGGAGTTCGACAACAAAGATGGGTGACGATGAATGGCTGAGAGTACTTCAGTAATGATAATGCTTACACTACCAAGTGGGCTAGATCTAATGCGATCCCAATAGGATTTTAGCCAAAGTCTTACACGGCCATAATTAAGGGTGCGGCTATTTTTGGCCGTGACCTTGTGAGTTGTGCTAGGGTTTTGGCAATCCTTTGCACGGGGCGTTATGCACGGGACATAATTTTCTTAAGGAGGTGCACTTTCCTATTTTTATTAGGTTTCCTAGTTTCTTAAAGAAGAGGTTACAAAACTCTATATATATGGAAGCCTAGGCACATATCTCACATCATATATCTCCATTAGGGAGAACTTCTACTTTTGTTCTAGGGTTTAGAAACATGATAGGTTTTTTTCTTCCTTCTTGCTATGAACTCATATGCCATGAGTAACTAAGTTTTTATTATTGGTTAAAGATGTAGTTGGATTTTGAAAACAAGTTGTTGATTTCATGAATTAGTTTTCTCTCAATATTATCGTTTGATTTCTACTGATTATAATAATTGCATGATTGATGTATTGCAATATGATTAAATGTTTGTTTGGTTGAGTCTAGAATTGATTGAACACACATCTTTATCTATAGCTATTTTAGGGTTTTCATCAAGCGATAACCTTGAATACGAGTAGCATGATATGATTATAGTTTGTAGTGATACATCCTTGTAATCATATGTAGAAGTTGACCTTTGTTCGAATTGTCATGCGCAATGTATGATAGTTGCATTGATTAGCCTATTTCTGAAACTTAATGCTCCTAGGAATTGAACTTGATTAGCGCAAGGCGTTGAGTTATTCTTTAGGTAGAATTCACATACGCAACTCTAATGTGTGTGTTGATGACTTAGGAAATTTACGGAGTATTCTTGCAATAAGGTATTCTAGGGATTTTGATGATAGCGAGATTAAATACGAATTCTATTCATATATTCAACACTTGCTTACAATTGAAGATGAAATCTGAAACCAATATTCTCACAACCTTGATTTGTTTGTTTATTTCTTTATTTGCTTTTACTTTTATTACTTGCATAAAAATCAGAAAACCCCCGGTGTTACTTATAGGAAACCGAAACAACGAGACAACCTAGTCCTCTCTGTGGGATCGATCCTTTCTTGCCCTTGCTATATTTATATTTTGAGTAGTAAGAAAGTGTAATTTATTTTTGACGCATACGACAGCGATCACTTAGTAACCCCACCGACGGAAGGGGATGCATAAAAACATTCAGCAGCCATAAAAAAATGCATTAGTGTAGTCACAGTATCAATAGGATTGGATCTATTTACATACAAATTCACGAGTAAACATACAACAGCAAAAAAAAACATTATATAAAATAATGTAATCACAATACGATCGGGATTGGATCGATGTATATATACAAATTCACAATTACATTTGATTTGATATGCCAAAATCAAAATTATATAAAAATTAAGGACAAGAAAAAAAAAGTGTATGAGAGAAAATAGATCCAACTTAGCTGATTTTGATTTGATTTCAGTGATTTCAAATTAGCTTGACGACATGAGTTATCATCCATGTAGAAAAAAAAATCAATCAATGTGATATAGCTCCGCGGTATAGCATCGTGGTGATAACGTATTGTAGTGGAATAGCAAGGAAGGAGAAAGAGGCAGAATTCTATATTGATAATAGTTATTAGGGTTACATGGATATTGTATACTCTACATACATGAAGAAGGGGAAACAAAAGGACTCCCATCTTGGACCGCACATCCATGGGCATGGGCCCTTTAACAATTGTTTTAATGTATTTGATAGTTAAGGGTCACACCAATGATCTAGAAAACCTACTTTCATGAGGATCTTAATCAAGAATGACCATCGGACTCTGTCAAAAGCTATACTCATATATATTTTGAGTCATTGGTATCTCATTTCTCCTTTCTTTCCATGTCTTCATGGCATACATAATTATATGAGAAATCAAAATATAACCCAAAAGATTTAGGATATTATTCAAAGTTTTGAATATCGTATGCGGATATCTTATCAGATATTTTCTCCTTATTGACACGAATACGAAAATAACAATATCCTATAGGACATAAATATATATAAACAGAAATACCATTATAATTTAAATTTACTTAGAATTTTGAAATGTGCTGATGATTTTGTTAGAATCACGAAACGAAGTAATTAAACACACACAATCCAATTATATATATGTTTTTCCTTTTGAAATGAATCTAGTTTACGGATAATTATCGGATATTATCTAATATCCGTTAGTCTTAACTAAACAAAAACGAAAATGAATTTCTAATATCCGTCAAATATTGGATACGAATATTCGTTATTGTAGATGGTGGAATTTGGATAAGGGGCAAAGGCATCATTTCAAGACCAAAGGAAAAATGGTACTTTCATAACTAGGGTTAAGTCAAATTCTGAGCTAATAGTCATCTTCAATAGTTCAGCAAGACTAAGAGAGGATTGGACGTAAAAAAATAGCTCTTAAGACAAGTTCGATCCTCATCGTCAAAAAACAAGCTCAGACCTATAGGACAATAATCAGATATCACGGTAAATACTAATCCCTTCGTCCCCAAGGCACCCACAACCACGATTTCTAATAAACGTTCCCGAGAGACAATGTTGGTCGTGATACCGTGACTTCTAGCGCATATCCTCTATGAGATACTGAAAAATCAGGGGTCTAACAACCACACCCAATATTTCTCTTAGCAACCTGTTTGGACAAACTCCAATATACTTTCTAGAGAATCAACTAGACAGTTAGACTCAATCTAGATAAAATTATATCAAAGAGTTTATATCTCTCTCACTTGATTTGATCTTTACTCAAGCAAATAGAAATCTGCGAGTCTTTATCAAATACAAGGAGATAACTTGGATGGTACCAAATACCAATATCCAAGTGTCAATAAATTTAAATCAACAACCAAAAGGTCGGATATTCTAATTGATTGAACAACGCACAACATGTATTATTTCAATTATATAACAAATATAATGCGGAAAAGAAATAACACAGACACCGAAATTTTGTTAACGAGGAAACCAAAAATTCAGAAAAACCCCGGGACCTTGTCCAGATTAATCATACACTGTATTTAGCCTCTACAAACACTAGCCTACTCCAAACTAACTTCGGTATGGACGGTAGTTGAACCCCAATCAATCTCACACTGATCCAAGGTACGGTTATGATCCTACATCTCTGATCCCAGCATGATACTAAGTACTTGATTCCTGTAGCTGATCTCACCCACAACTAAGAGTGGCTACGACCCAAAGTCGAAGACTTTAATAAATAAATCTGTATCACACAGAAAAGTCTACGGTAATAGATAAATCCGTCCCCCACAAATATACCTACGAGTTTTGTTCCGTCTTTTGATAAATTAAGGTGAACAGGAACCAATTGATAAACCAGACTTATATTCCTGAAGAAGTATTATCAATCACCTCACAATGTCTTAATCGGCGCAGCGAAAAAAGTTATTGTGGAATCACAAATGATAAGAAGAAGATGTTTGTGACTACTTTTTATCTTGCCTATTGGAGATAGAAATCTCAAGCCAATTATTAAAATTGTACTCGTACGATAAAAAAATCAAGATCAGATCACACAACTACAAGAAAAGTAGTATCGGTTTGGCTTCACAACCCCAATGAAGTCTTTAAGTCGTTAACCTGGTTTAAAAGAAGAAACCAAAGGTTAAAGGAGAATCTACTCTAGTTTAGCATAACTAGTATCACACAGAATGTGTGGGGATTTGGTTTCCCAGTTGCTAGAGTTCTCTCTTATATAGTCTTTCAAATCATGGTTTGCAATCAATGTTAGCTTGGTAACAAAGCATTCAATATTCACCGTTAGATGAAAACCTAATTAGATTCAAGCTAATATTTATAAACCGTTTGATTGAAAACATAGCTTGTTATACACACATGAAATGCACATTTCTAGGTTTGTGTAACCGTACCCAAACTCGTACATTAGTTGGTTCAACAATAGTTAACCAAATGGTTAGCCATATGATAACTTTCATATCAACCATATTCTTCTTCACCATAACTAGTTCAAATGACTCGAATGAACTAGTTAGAGAGTTGTTCAATTGCAAGGAAATCTCATGTACTACACAAGACATAATTGAACAAAAAACGATTTGATTCATTCGAATCGGTTCATGAACTATATAGCCACGGTTTGAAATTGCATTCCTTAGTTTATAAAGATAAGTTCACAAACATTATTTTTAGACATAACCTACTCAAGTTTGCGGACTTAAGTTCCCGGATGGAGTTCACAAACTCCAGCAGAAATTCTCGGGTCGAGAACTTCTGCCAGTTCACGGACTTAGCTTATGCACTTCTCTGGTTCTCTTGATCAACAAAGTTCTCAAACTTCTGTTCAAGGAATAAAGACTTATACATATATGTGTTTCCGCAACAATACTTACATCCTCCAATGGGTATATAGTCTAAACTCTCATTTCGATCATTGAAACATTCTCAGAGGACGTTATGTAGTTTTTATTCACATACCATTTTTAGTCAGAGCAATTTTCAAAGTGATTGAAACTTAACATGACTTTATTCACTAGATAAAGATGAACTTGGATAAAGCGAAAGCTTTGCCAACACATATTTCGAGAAATAAATAGGTGAGGTAAACTCAGCTTGAAATTCCAAATGTGTATAATTTAAGTCTATATAGCAAATTAACTTTTGTCTCAAGATAGGAGATAAATAGACTTTTGAGTGATAGATAAGTTCAAGTCTCCACATACTTTTTAGTCGATGAAGATCCACCAGTTCCTTGAGTAGTCCTTCGTCTTGTATGATGATTGCCATGGAGTTCTTGAGCTCAACTACACTTTTTATCCTAGTCTGAGACCTTAGCTATAGTAGACTAGAAATCAAGACTTATAGTTTTGATCACTAACATTGACAAACATGATTGAGATAGCAACGCATGCGAGTTCGACCGAGCAATGCTCTAACATATATTGGTGATCATGTAGGTTTTGCAGAGCGTAAATCATCCTCGACTGACTTATGAACCAGAACAGTTATAACTTTAGCATGTCTTCGCGAGACGTAGCTGGTTGTGATGCCATGATTCCTAGTATACATCCTCGATGAGATACTGATGATTATGTAAGCTTTGTAGATGCATAAAACGTCCCCGACAGACTTATGACCTAGAACGGAGACATAAGTGTCTCCTGTAAGGACGACTCACTCCATTTGATATTAAGGATTGATTCCTAGTACATCATCACGAGATACACTAGTCACATCTACTCTAGGCTCTGAATCGACTTACCAATGCTTCGGATAATTCCTAGGACATCCCACAAGATATGATGGTTATTCTGCCTCTAGGCCCTTTCGTCAGGATCCTAAAACATTCTTTCGAGATACACTAGTTACACACACTTAGATCCTAGCATATCTATGAAGGATACGCTAGTCAAACACAAGTAACCCAAGGTCTCGCTGAGACATTATGAGGCATGCAAGCCTCCCTTTTATCTCAACCATGCCCCAGATGACTTCAGAGAGACTTAATCGCGCGAGCCAAATCTTGGACCGCCTTAATCGCGTGAGAAAAATCTAAGATTACCTCAATCGTATGAGCCAAACCTCAGATGACCTCAATCACATTTTCCAAAGTCGGCCTCATGATAATTCGAGCTGATCCAAATTATCTGAAGAGTCTTATACAAGTATAAGACTCATGCACAAGCGTCACCTAGGGATGTAGCCTCTTTCTCAGCGTCTCAAACACACTCACGATAAGTAAATTAGTCCTGAAATGCACATCTATATCCAAAAATGTAGATAGGATCCCTTGAGATCCTCGTTCTCAAAAAAGGGACCCACAAGAAATAATACAGTTTCCATGTGACATATGTTACTGGACATGGAGAGGGGGGGCCCAATCTCAGCTCCTCTCACACTCCACACACTATTTATGAGGCATTCCCGGACCTTTCACGTAGCTTGTCCTAGTCACTCTCACAAATCATAGAATATCTCTCTATCCTAGCCAATACCGGCTATAAAGAATATTTATCTCTCTAAATATGTCATCACAAAATCTGACTCAACCACACACAAATGTGGGGATATCAATTAGGATTTTGGTATGTCGCCGAATAAGAAAGTAAATGAAAAAATCGGGAACAGTGCTCTGCACGACAAGCAATACCTAACTTCATCGACTTGAGATTAGAAAATTCAGGTCCTCTATTTTTCTAAGCAAAAATACAATTCTATGATAACCTCTCAGATAAATAACTGGTTCTCTGATATCTCTCTTCATCTCTGCTTTCCTTCCTAAGAGCGGAACTAACCTCTCCTATGACAGAAACAGCCTTTGAACGTGAAAAAGCGGGGGTCTAACAACCACACCCAATATTTCGCTTAGCAATCTATATGGACAAACTCCAATATAATTCAAAGAGAATCAACTAGACAGTCAGACTCAATCAATGGAAATATATCCAAAAGTTGTATCTCTATTTCTCAATGTAATTAGCAAATCAAACATATAGAAATCCGCGAGCATGATCATTATGAGAAACAACTTGAACGGTATCAAAGACCAATGTTAAGTGTCAATCAATTTATATCAACAACCAAAGGTTGGATTATCTAATTGATTGAACTATACACAACCTGTGATATTTCAATTATATAACAATATAATGCGGAAAACAAATAACACAGACACCAGAAATTTTGTTAACGAGGAAACCGCAAATGCAGAAAAACCCTGGGACCTAGTCCATATTTGAACACCACATTGTATTAAGCCCCTACAGACACTGCCTACTCCAAGTTAACTTCGGACTGGAATGTAGTTAAGCCCTGACCAATCTCACACTGATCAAGGTGCAGTCGCGTTCCTTATGCCTATGAATCCCAGCAGGACTCTATGCACTTGATTCCCTTAGCTGATCTCACCCACAACTAAGAGTTTTTACGACCCAAAGTCGAAGACTTGATAAACCAATCTGTCTCACACAAAAAAGTTTATTGAATAGATAAATTTGTTTCCTACAGATAAACCTATGAGTTTTTGTTCCATCTTTTGATAAATCAAGGCGAACAAGAACCAATTGATTTACCAGACTTATATTCCCGAAGAACAATGGTAGGATTATGAATGTTACCTACAATTAAAACTGCAAGTGCACAGTGACAGATTGTGTAAAGTACAAGCACAGGTCGATCCACAGGGACTTGGAGAGTGCTAGGTTGATTCTTTGGTCTAACTAAACTGATTCAAAGCATAAGTAACACAAAGGTGGTTGTTTTGGTGTCGATACGACATGATATAGCAGTGATTGTAGTTCTAAGGCAGAAAGTATGAAAAATAGATTGTAAACAAAGGCTAAAGAGCACTAGGGTGATTGAATTCATCTTATAACCCTATGCTAAGGCAATTCAACTCAAATTATGTTCTTGTACCTTCCCTTGAAGGCCTCGAGTGGATGATTTATCAACCAACTCCCCTCACTCACCCCTAGTATCAACTGTCTTCTTATAGTACAATTGATAACAGGTTAGTTTGGTCATACAGTTAACCACCAATCCTAAAAAAATGCAACACAACAAGAACAACAACAAGAAGTTGATTAACTTAACATAAAATTAGGGGTTTCATCTACACCCTAGCAAAGTGAATTAGAACATGATAACAGTAATTAAAACAGAATTGAATTAAACTAACAAAATAAACCCTAAAAAATTCCGAGAGTTTTTTCACAGTACAACTGATTCTATTTATACATAAAAATTCTCTTTTCACACTCAAAATCGAAATTAAATGCACACCCACTCACTATAACTGCCTGAATTAGCTGTCCCCTCTTCCAATTCACCTCTGCAACTTCATTAATTCGATGTTGGGAAACTCTAACTCCATCTGTCTCGAACTAAGCTTCTAGGGTTTTGGGAGAAGCTAAGATAGAGATAGCTAGAGCTAGGGGAGGTGAAGGTGGCTGTGCTAGTGTCGGGAGAAGAAGGTGATGATGGTGCTGTCGGCTTCTGTAAATGGTCAGGGGAAGGGGGACGAAGAACTGGGGTTTTAGAGAAGGGGGAGAAAATGGAGAGGGGTGTTTGGCTGGGTCGAATAGGTGAAGGAGATAGATGGATAGTGTGTGAGGCGGATGCTTCAAATGTTGATGCATCGAGTGAAGAATCCGTTGGATACAACTGCTTGATTCAATCTAACGGTTCAGGATGGAGGCGGGTTTGGATTCGGGTATGGGTTCGGATCTTGGATAGCTCAAGCCCATGTACGTGTAAACATGTTGCAACTGATGCGCACGCGGGTTGCAACTGATGCGCACGCGGGTTGCAACTTCTCTTCCACAGTCGCTAGTCTCCAATTTTTTGCTCTTTTGGCTCCTCAATTCATCCAAGCTTTATTTAGTACCTAAAAACACAAAATTAATTAGTACAAATATTTATTCTTGAGAACAAAGAAAATACAGAATCTGGGATAATATATGATTTTAAAGCGCAAAAGATGAGTTAAATGCCAATAAAAAGGTGTAGAAATATGCACTATTTGGAACTCATCAAATACCCCCAAACCTGAATTTTACTTGTCCTCAAGTGAAACAGAAATTAAGAAATCCTAACTATACCACTGTCGCTGGTCTCTCGAATGCATTTAGCGTATGCACTAAGCCTTTAAACCCGTAGGTGTCCATAGTGGACGAGTTGTAGTCTCGTGAGGGCCTATCAGAGATGCACCCACAAAACCTTCTCCAAATTCAGAGAATAATAGAGTCCCAAGCGTCCAAGGATCTATGAGGACATAGAGTTTTTGCATGCTAGTAACACGAAGTTTGAACTACCAAAGAACACATTCTCATCCTTAAGAGTTGAGCGAGAAAAAACCATACCATATGAAAGAATTCGGGTTCGAGAGTAATCACAAGCCTCAACTTCTGCCTCACTAATAGGGTTTTATGATAATTGCACTCAAAAAGATTGCTTTTTTAGTCTCTCATGTGTGCAGACAGGAATAAAGAGAGAAATCCTGCACACGTTGATGGTGGGAAGGGAAACCTTCCGAAATAATTTCTGGAGACTCCACAAAATTGTGGACAAAAAGAATTTTTTTTTTCTAATGATCTCTAAGAAAGTAAATCAATCATTAGCAAGGATGGGAGTACTCACTTACCTTCACATCTGATCAGTAATCAACACCACTCTCATAGTATCCATAGAAATGTCTTCAATCTTCGGTCTTCAACTGTTGATGATGAACTTCTTGAACTTCTTAGAAACTTGACAATTTGTAACTTTTCTCTTCAATTTCCTTGTTGCTTGGAATTTTCTTCTTGAATTCTTCTTCTTTACCATGGTGGTATCAAAACTAAACTAAGAAAATAAACTACAATTTTTTTTTATTTTTTTTTTGATTAAAGTAAAAACATGAGATGAAAATAACAACAAAAACAATGAAACTACTAACTCCATGGATGAAGGACTTAATCACTCAATTCTTCACAACTTGTATTGTCTTGATTTCATAAACTTCACTAATTCTCATCTTATTTTCTTTTCTTTGAATTGTTGCATGTATACCTTGGACTATTTTGACTTTTCTTCAAATATTATGATGTTGCTCTGCTCGTTGATGATGATGTGTTTATATGGATATGATGATGTTGTCGAGAGAGAGAGAGTGATGCTAACTACAAATCGAACTACAAGAAGGAGTTTTCATCTTTAAACGTCACCCTCATGATTGACAAAATTAACACTCAAGAGATCAAAAATAGTGCTGAAAGTGGTGTGAAGTTGGGTAGCTCACCATTCCTACCCGGAATTGACGTACGGTGACACACACTCTAATAGATTTTTTAGAAAGTCACAAAAATTGAAGGTAGGTGCCTCGCTTGATGTAAAAATGGGTAGTCTCCACTAAGGGTGATCACAATTCCACTACCAAATATCTTTGCAGCACCTAATTCGCACTCCGGCATGGTTAAATCCAACTTTAACTCTCTAATCAACTAAGAAACCCGATTGTGTTTTCCAGTACTTCCAAGTTCAGTTATTTCAGTCAGACTCTCTATGTAAACATTGCTAGAAGCATGCTAGTGACTCTAAGATCTCAAAAAGTTGGAGGTTTTTATGTACATATTTACAAAGAGTTTTGAAAAAATTTGAATTTTGAATTTTGAATTTTTTTTTTCAATAAAAGACTAAAAACTCTATATGCAAAACACACCCCTAAACCTAAATCTAACATTGTCCTCAATGTTTCAACAGATGATAAGAATTTAAACAATCACATACCAAGAGAACTATGTTGAGTAAAGAAAAGGTTAGAGATTACCGGATACAAAAGTATGGTGCTAAACCATTAGTGGGTGAATGCTTTGATAGCAAACAACAAGAGCGCAAGACAAAAAGTTTGGTTAACACACATAAAAACTATGCAAAAAGAAAAGGAAAAGGGAAAGAGAATGGATTTTTAGTCCATATGTATATACACATGTGAACTAGTTTAGTACACATAGACGGGGTCTTCCAAGTCTACGGTCTCAACTTCTGGTGGTAGATGCTCCAGAAATGGTTTCAAACTCTGACCATTGACTTTGAAGATGTTCTTGTTTGCTGGGTTTTCGATTTCAACATCTCCATGGGGAAAAACAGTACGTACCAAGAATGGACCTGACCATCGATAACGTAAATTTCCTGGAAACAAATGCAAACGAGTGTTATACAATAAAACTTTTTGACCAGGTGTAAAAGACTTGCGCAAAATGCGCTTGTCATGAAACACTTTCATTCTCTGTTTGTACATTTTGGCACTATCATATGCATCATTTCTTAACACTTCTAACTCAATGAGTTGAAGCTTCCTTTGGGTGTCATCCTTATCAAGATCAAAGTTCAGTTTCTTTACAGCCCAATATGCACGATGTTCTAACTCTACAGGTAGATGACAAGCTTTACCGTACATAAGTCTGTAAGGGGACATGCTAATGGGAGTCTTATATGCAGTTTTATAGGCCCACAAAGCATCATTTAAACGTAAAGACCAATCTTTCCTAGAAGGATTAACAGTCTTTTCAAGAATATGCTTGATTTCCCTATCAGAAACATCTACTTGGCCACTGGTCTGAGGATGATAAGGTGTTGCTACCCTATGAGTGATTCCATACTTACGCACAAGTGATTCAAAAGGTCTATTGCAAAAATAACTACCTCCATCACTGATTATTGCTCTAGGTGTTCCAAAGCGAGAGAAAATGTTTTCTTTAAGAAAAGAAAGAACAACTTTATGATCATTTGTTTTGGATGCAATGGCTTCTACCCACTTAGAGACATAATCAACAGCAACATGAATGTACAACTTACCTTCAGAGTTAGGAAATGGACCCATGAAATCAATACCCCGCACATCAAATAACTCAACAATCAAAATGGGTTGTAAGGGAATCATGTTTCTTATTGAGATACCTCCAAATTTCTGGCATCGGTCACAAGCAACACAAAAAGCATGGCTATCTTTAAATAGTGTTGTCCAATAAAAACCACTTTGCAAGATCTTTGCAGCAGTTTTCTTGGCGCTAAAGTGGCCTCCACATGCATGGTCATGACAGAAAGAGATGACATCCCTTTGTTCAGAATTGGGGACACATCCCCTAATGATTTGGTCTTGGCAGTACTTAAACAGATATGGGTCTTCCGAAAGGAAATGTTTAACTTCAGCCAAGAATTTAGAATGGTCTTTTTTCGACCAATGCAAAGGCATTCTACCTGTATCAAGGTAGTTTACGACATCAGAAAACCAAGGCATTTAAGACACAAGCATTAATTGTTCATCAGGAAATGATTCTCTAATAAGCACGGATTCATCAATAGATTCAACATTCACCTAAACAAGTGATCAGCAATAACATTTTTTGACCCTTTTTTATCTCGAATTTCGAGGTTGAACTCTTGTAACAAGAGTATCTATTGAATTAGACGAGCCTTAGCATCTTTTTTAGACAAAAGATATTTCAATGCAGCATGGTCAGAATATATGATGATTTTAGACCCTATCAAATAAGATCTAAACTTATCCAATGCAAACACAACAGCTAGCAAATCTTTCTCAGTTGTTGAATAATTCATTTGAGCATCATTAAGTGTTTTACTAGCATAGTAGATCACATAAGGGAGTTTGTCTACTCGCTGACCTAAAACAGCTCCTACATCATAGTCAGATGCGTTACACATAATTTTAAATGGTAAGGTCCAGTCGGGTGGTCTGACTATAGGGGCAGATATAAGGAGAGCCTTCAATTGCTCCCATGATTCATTACAAGCATCATCAAATACAAATGCAACATCTTTTGCAAGAATATTACACAAAGGTCTTGAAATTTTACTAAAGTCTTTGATGAATCGGCGGCAAAAACCGGCATGGCCTAAGAATGATCTTATGTCCCTTACAGAACGAGGTTGAGGAAAGTGTTGAATGAGATCAACCTTGGCTTTATCTACTTATTTGCATTTTTACGAAATGATATGCTCTAGAACAATGCCTGAGTCAACCATGAAATGACATTTTTCCCAATTCAAAATAAAATTCTTTTCCTTACACCAAATCAGCACACGAGTAAGATGATGCAAACATTCATCAAAAGAAGACCCAAAGACAGAAAAATCATCCATGAAAATTTCAAGAAACTCATCTACCATGTCAGAAAATATGTTCATCATACAACGTTGAAACGTAGGGGGTGCATTACACAACCCAAAAGACATACGACAATAAGCAAATGTTCCATAAGGACATGTAAATGTGGTCTTTTGTTGGTCTTCGGGTGCTATGTGAATTTGGTTGTAGTCTGAATAGCCATCTAAGAAACAATAGTACCTATGTCTCGACAACTTTCTAGCATTTGGTCAATGAAGGGAAGGGGAAAATGGTCTTTCTTTGTTACTGTGTTTAATTTTCTATAGCCAATACAAACTCGCCACCCTGTGGTCACACGGGTGGGGACAAGCTCATTCTTTTCATTTTGAACTACAGTAATGCTAGACCTTTTGGGTACCACTTGAATGGGACTGACCCACTGGCTATCTGGAACCGGGTAGATGATACCCGCATCAAGAAATTTCAAAATCTCACCTTTAACAACATTTCTCATATTGGGGTTAAGTCTCCTTTGCATTTCCCTCGATGGTTTAGTGTTTTCTTCAAGATTTATGTGATGCATGCAAATTGTGAGACTTATACCTTTAAGGTCTGAGATGGTCCAACCTAAGGCCTCTTTATGTTCTTTAAGAACTTCTAAAAGTTTGCTTTCATGTTCTGTGTCTAAAGATGATGCAATAATCACAGGAAAAGTATCAGAAGGACCTAAGAAAGCATACTTCAAAGTATCAGGTAATGGTTTCAAATCAAGCTTAGGTGGTTCATCAAGAGATGAGGCAGATTTGTAATCAAACAGTGGAAGTGGTTCCACTGCAGTCTGCCATTTAGCAATATCCATGGGTGGCATCGATTCAAGCAAAGAGTGAATTTCACCAATGTATTTAGACTCAAAAACATCTAAGTCAAAGTTATCTAAACATGCTTGCAAAGGGTCCACAGACAAAATGTCAGGCAATGAGTCTTGGATCAGACTCTCAATCATGTTAATCTCATGCAATTCAGTATCATCACAATCAATGGGTTGTTGAATAGTGTTAAAAACTTTCAGTTCTACAGTCATGTTACCAAAAGACAATTTCAACACTCCATTACGACAATTTATGATAGCATTGGACGTCGCCAGGAAATAACGTCCTAAAATAACATGAATGTGATTATCTGGGTTTTGTACAGGTTGAGTATCTAAGACGATAAAGTCCACAGGAAAGAAAAATTTGTCAACCTTGATTAACACATCTTCAACAATTCCACGAGGGATTTTCAGAGATCTGTCCGCTAATTGTAGCGTAATATGAGCGGGTTTCATCTCCCCAAGTCCTAACTGCACATGCACATAGTATGGCAATAGATTCACACTTGCTCCGAAGTCTAGTAAAGCCTTTTCGACCATATGGTTATCTATGGTGCATGTAATTATTGGACTACCCGGGTCCCTAAACTTAGTTGGAATCTTGTTTTGAATTATTGAACTTACCTTCTCAGTGAGAAAATCACGCTTATGCACATGAAGCTTTCGCTTTTGCGTGCACAGATCTTTCAAAAACTTAGCATAGGTGGGTATCTTCCTGATTGCTTCGAGAAATGGAATGTTTATGTTAACTCGTTTGAACATTTCCAAAATCTCGTTGTACTGATTACCCCCTTTCTGCTGCACCAAACTTTGTGGGAATGGAGCAACAGGCACATGACATGGAAAATAAATATCTACATCAGTAGGACTTTTAGATTTATCAACATGCTCAGATCCATTTTATACACTAGATGTTTTCTGTGGTGTTGTGTATACTGGTGAGTCTGATTTAGACTCACTTGACTGTGGTACACCTTTATTGTTCTCAACAACTTTACCACTACGAAGAGTGGTGACATCATTCACGTGATTATATGAGGACTCATTGCAAGTTGAAATACCTGCCTGAAATTCACTATTTGGATTTTGTTAGGGCTGACTAGGCAATTTACCTTTTTTTCTCTCATTCAATGCATCACAAATTTGACCTATTTTAATTTCTAGACTTGTGAAACGTTGGTCTGTGGTTTTTTGAAGTTGTAAAAGATTTTGGGTTAACAGACCGACAATGTCTTCAAAGCTAGGCTTTTTCTCTACAGGGTACTGAGAGTGTGGTTGCACTTGGGGGTTTCTAGGATATGAGTATCCTTGGTTATTATTTGTTGTTCCCCCTTGTACATGCCCTTTAGACCATGAAAAGTTAGGGTGATTTCTCCACCCTGGGTTGTATGTCTGAGAATAAGGGTTATTCTCCTGCATATGGTACAAAGCATTGGCTTGCTCGGTTTTAGACTCTTGAAATGCATGTAGGTCTGGGCAACTATCCACTAAGTGGCCTGAACCATGGCATGCGGCGCAAGTGGACATTTCAATTTGGTCACGGAGAGTAGGGGCATTAGTTTTCACATTCTTCTGCAACTCTAGCACTTCTATTCTCCTAGCCAAAGATGCAATCTTTGCATTTCCCTCAAATTCAGACTCAATTCTATGAATATTAGCTACATGGGTAGTCCTTTTAGGTTCACATATGGACTCCCACTACTGAGTCTTTTCAGCTACTTCGATTAAGAAGGTCCAAGACTCATCAGCACTTTTGTCGATAAATGCACCATTGCACATTGACTCAATTGTGGTTCGGGTCCTGACATCTAGGCCTTCATACAAAATTTGCACAAGTCTCCATTTTTCAAAACTATGGTGGGGGCATTGGAGCAATAATTCATTGAATCTCTCCAAATGCTTTGCTAGAGTCTCTTCTTCTAATTGCACAAAACCATTTAGACTTTGTGAATTGTCGTGATCTTGTGGTAGGGGAAAAACTTTTTGAAAAATTCTTTTGTGAAATTGTCCCATGTTCTAATGGACTGTGGTTGTAGGGCATGAAGCCATGACTTGGATTTTTCTTTCAATGAGAAAGGGAACAATCTCAGTTTGAGGGACTCTTCTGGAATTAGGTTAAAACGCAGAGTCCCACAGATATCTTCAAAGTCTCTAACATAGTGATAGGGGTTTTCAGCATCAACCCCTCTAAACACGGGCAACATGTGAATTGTGCTTGCTTTCAGTTCAAACTGACCAGCATCAGCTGGTAGAATGATGCAAGAGGGATGACTTGCCCTTGTAGGGTACATGTAGTCCTTGAGACTACGGGGTTGGTTCTCATCATCCATTGTCTCAGGTTGGTCTGGGCTTTCTACTGTAGAACTAGGTATGTCGAAAATATCTTCTTGGCGGATTCTAACTAGTCGATTTGTTTGGTCTCTAAAAGACACAATCATAGCCTAGAACACATCAAGCATGTTATAACACCCAAGACAACCAATTCAGGGGAAGAAAATACTCATGCAATTCAAAACAGGGGTTGGTGCCCAAAAAGCAAGCTAAGCAATGAGTAAATCAAGGGGGCAAAGCTTTATATGAACCAGCAACTAGATTTCCATGCACACAGAACTGAAGATTATTGGTTTTAAGAAAGATACAACAAAACCTTGCTTAATAGGTTGGTCAAATAACAGATTATGCGCACAGGTATCATGGCAGATAGTTTGAACAATCATTCAAGGTGCACAAGAAATGATTATGCTCACTCAAGGTGAAGCATGTGTTGTGCGCTTGTGATAAACAACATGCTTGGCATGTGAATATGGCTCACAGGTTATCAACAGGTCTGGGAAACTTTAATTTTCACAGATCATGCACAAAGGTGTCGGGGCAGATAGTTCAATAAACTCAGTCAATAACAAACTCAGCTAACCAAAGTATACAGATCAAAGATTATTCAAATGATAAAAAATTCCAATGACCAAAAGCACAGGTTCATTCGAGATGAAAAGATCAAAGTGAAATAACTGGCCAATGCCAATATCAGGTGAACATGGTGAATCAGAGCATTAACACTTCAGAGATTAACTGTTGGATAGCAAACAAATGTTTATGGAAACTAGGGTTTAGCAATCACTAATGAGAACTGATTTCAGCAGTCATGACAGATATTCAAGACAAAATTTGAGTTTGAGAATACACTACTGCCAGTATAAAACTGGTTTTAGGCAATTCCACCAATTATCCTGCTCATTGTCCTTCCTTTCCTTGGCTTTTGCATAATTATTACAGGTACCTGTGAGCTCAAAGGAGAGTTTGAGTTCCTAGGAATGTGCAGGTGAAACAAAAAAATTCAAAGCTGATAATTAACAGTTAGGACTGCAGAACAAAAGATGTTTACTGCACTGATGTTCAACTAAAATGCATTTGTCTTGATTATGCAGATGAGATGACTGTATTTTAGAACTTGCACTACTGCAGGAAGATTATGCAAGCTTACTAGCTTAAAAGAAGACCAAAAGATGATGAATGTATATACAAATAGATTCCACTAACTGAACCTGTAAAAATGCAGCTAAGAGTATGAAGTGCAAAAAAAAAAAAAAGTTACAAACTAAAGCTACAGACTCCACTAACTGACTTAATTTGCTAAAACAACAAAGAAATTTACATGGAGATATTTGAACTAATATGCAAAGATTGATATTACAAGAATGCTATGAATGCAAACAACTAAGACTACTTTGACAGTGATATAGCTAACTGAAACAAAATGCATAAATGCAATGAAACTGAGAAGCATATTAGACTAATAGTCATACAAATTAAGCTAGAAAAACTAGAGCTAAGTTATAACTATAAGAGAATGATGCAAAGATATTTACTTTAATCAAAGAGATCTGAAAAGAATGCAATATAGAAAGAAAGATTGCAACTACTACGAGAAACAGGGTGCAGGAAAAATAATGATGCAGATGACTAAAGGCTTTAGCTAGATACAAAATTTATAGCTAAGATATTACTAAGCTACAGATGACTAAAGGCTTCAAAATCTAAGTTATAACAAACTATGTTCAACAGCAAAGTGACAAGTACAGGTGAACTATAAACTGAATGTAAGATAAACAATGATGCAACCTATGCAAATGAAAGTGGTTGAAATTAAAACTTATAGCTACTATTACAGAGCTAAGATGATTTTAAGTTACATCATGAGATGCATTGAACTGAAACAACAACGGAAGTAACTGAGTTATACCAAAATGTATGCAAGCAACCTTGGTGAAAAGTGACAAATGCAACAGATGAAATAGCTCTCAGTAGAACAAATGCAAGGTTTATAACCACAAATGTATTATCTAAACCATGAACAACAGCAATGCCAAAGAGTTACAGAGTGCAAAGACTAATCAACTTAGTTATACTAAAAATTACTGAAAATACATAGAATATAAACTATTATATACAAGACTAAACTAAAAATCAGAAAAGTAAAAACTTTAGATCAACTACACTGCCACCAATTCCCCACTTGGTAGGCTTAGGAATGTTACGTACAATTAAAACTGCAAGTGCATAGTGACAGATTGTGTAAAGTGCAACCACAGGTCGATCCACATGGACTTGGAGAGTGCTAGGTTGATTTTTTGGTCTAACTAAACTGATTCAAAGCATAAGTAACACAAAGGTGGTTGTTTTGGTGTCGATACGACAAGATATAGCAGTGATTGTAGTTCTAAGGAAGAAAATATGCAAAATAGATTGTAAACAAAGGCTAAAGAGCACTAGGGTGATTGAATTCACCTTATATTCCCGAAGAAGTATTATCAATCACCTCATAATGTCTTAATCGGTGCAGCGAAAAAAGTTATTGTGGAATCACAAATGATGAGACGAAGATGTTTTTGACTACTTTTTATCTTGCCTATCGGAGATAGAAATCTCAAGCTAATAATTACAATTGTACTCGTACGATAAAAACATCAAGATCAGATCACACAACTACAAGAAAAGTAGTATCGGTTTGGCTTCACAACCCCAATGAAGTCTTTAAGTCGTTAACCTGGTTTAAAAGAAGAAACCAAAGGTTAAAGGAGAATCGACTCTAGTTTAGCATAACTAGTATCATACAGAATGTGTGGGGATTTGGTTTCCCAATTTCTAGAGTTATCTCTTATATAGTGTTTTAAATCATGGTTTGCAATCAATGTTAGCTTGGTAACAAAGCATTAAATATTCAACGTTAGATGAAAACCTGATTAGATTCAAGCTAATATTTATCAACCGTTTGATTGAAAACATATCTTGTTATACACACATGAAATGCACATTTCTAGGTTTGTGTAACCGTACCCAAACTTGTACATTAGTTGGTTCAACAATAGTTAACCAAATGGTTAGCCATATGATAACTTTCATATCAACCATATTCTTCTTCACCATAACTAGTTCAAATGACTCGAATGAACTAGTTAGAGAGTTGTTCAATTGCAAGGAAATCTCATGTACTACATAAGACATAATTGAAGAAAAAACGATTTGATTCATTCGAATCGGTTCATGAACTATATAGCCACGGTTTGCAATTGAATTCCTTAGTTTATAAAGATAAGTTCACAAACATTATTTTTAGACATAACCTACTCAAGTTTGCGGACTTAAGTTCCCGGATGGAGTTCACAAACTCCAGCAGAAATTCTCGGGTCGAGAACTTCTGCCAGTTTACGGAATTAGCTTATGCACTTCTCTGGTTCTCTTGATCAACAAAGTTCTCCAACTTCTGTTGAAGGAATAAAGACTTATACATATATGTGTTTCCGCAACAATGCTTACATCCTCCAATGGGTATATAGTCTAAACTCTCATTTCTATCATTGAAACATTCTCAGAGGACGTTATGTAGTTTTTATTCACATACCATTTTTCGTCAGAGCAATTTTCAAAGTGATTGAAACTTAACATGACTTTATTCACTAGATAAAGATGAACTTGGCTAAAGCGAAATCTTTGCCAACAAATATTTCGAGAAATAAATAGGCAAGGTAAACTCAGCTTGAAATTCCAAATGTGTATAATTTAAGTCTATATAGCAAATTAACTTTTGTCTTAAGATAGGAGATAAATAGACTTTTGAGTGATAGATAAGTTCAAGTCTCCACATACTTTTTAGTCGATGAAGATCCACCAGTTCCTTGAGTAGTCCTTCGTCTTGTATGATGATTTCCATGGAGTTCTTGAGCTCAACTACACTTTTTATCCTAGTCTGAGACCTTAGCTATAGTAGACTAGAAATCAAGACTTATAGTTTTGATCACTAACATTGACAAACATTCTTGAGATAGAAAGGCATGGGAGTTCGACCGAGAAATGCTCTAACAGATATTGGTGATCATGTAGGTTTTGCAGAGCGTAAATCGTCCTCGACTGACTTATGAACCAGAACAGTTATAACTTTAGCATGTCTTCGCAAGACGTAGCTGGTTGTGATGCCATGATTCCTAGTATACATCCTCGATGAGATACTGATGATTATGTAAGCTTTGTAGATGCATAAAACGTCCACGACAGACTTATGACCAAGAATGGAGACATAAGTGTCTCCTGTAAGCACGACTCACTCCATTTGATATTAAGGATTGATTCCTAGTACATCATCACGAGATACACTGGTCACATCTACTATAGGCTCTGAATCGAATTACCAATGCTTCGGATAATTACTAGGACATCCCACAAGATACGATGGTTATTCTTCCTCTAGGACCTTTCGTCAGGCTCCTAAAACATTCTTTCGAGATACACTGGTTACACACACTTGGATCCTAGCACATCTATGCAAGATACGCTAGTCAAACACAAGTAATCCAAGGTCTCGCTGAGATGTTATGAGGCATGCAAGCCTCCCTTAACCATGCCCTAGATGACTTCAGAGAGACTTAATCGCGCGAGCCAAATCTTGGACCGCCTTAATCGCGTGAGAAAAATCTAAGATTACCTCAATCGTATGAGCCAAACCTCAGATAACCTCAATCACATTTTCCAAAGTTGTCCTCATGATAATTCGATCTGATCCAAATTATCTAAAGAGTCTTATACAAGTATAAGACTCGGGCACAAGAGTCACCTAGGGATGTAGCCTCTTTCTCAGCGTCTCAAACACACTCACGACAAGTAAATTAGTTCTGAAATGCACATCTATATCCAAAAATGTAGATAGGCTCCCTTGAGATCCTCGTTCTCAAAAAAGGGACCCACAAGAAATAATACAGTTTCCATGTGACATATGTTACTGGACATGGAGAGGGGGATCCCAATCTCAGCTCCTTTCACACTCCACACACTATTTCTGAGGCATTCCCGGACCTTTCACGTAGCTTGTCCTAGTCACTCTCACAAATCATAGAATATCTCTCTATCCTAGCCAATACTGGCTATAAAGAATATTTATCTCTCTAAATATGTCATCACAAAAGCTGACTCAACCACACACAAATGTGGGGATATCAATTAGGATTTTGGTATGTCGCCGAATAAGAAAGTAAATGAAAAAATGGGAACAGTGCGCTGCACGACAAGCAATACCTAACTTCATCGACTTGGGATTAGAAAATTCAGGTCCTCAATTTTTCTAAGCAAAAATACAGTTCTATGATAACCTATCAGATAAATAACTGGTTCTATGATATCTCTCTTCATCTCTGCTCCCCTTCCTAAGAGCGGACCTAAACTCTCCTATGACAGAAGCAGCCTTTGAACGTGAAAAAGCGGGGGTCTAACAACCACACCCAATATTTCGCTTAGCAATCTGTATGGACAAACTCCAATATAATTCCAAGAGAATCAACTAGACAGTCAGACTCAATCAATGGAAATATATCCAAAAGTTGTATCTCTATTTCTCAATGTAATCAGCAAATCAAACATATAGAAACCCGCGAGCATGATCATTATGAGAAACAACTTGAACGGTATCAAAGACCAATGTTTAAGTGTCAATCAATTTATATCGACAACCAAAGGTTGGATTATCTAATTGATTGAACTACACACAACCTGTGATATTTCAATTATATAACAATATAATGCGGAAAACAAATAACACAGACACCAGAAAATTTTTTAACGAGGAAACCGCAAATGCAGAAAAACCCCGGGACCTAGTCCATATTTGAACACCACATTGTATTAAGCCCCTACAGAAACTGCCTACTCCAAGTTAACTTCGGACTGGAATGTAGTTAAGCCCTGACCAATCTTACACTGATCAAGGTGCAGTCGCGTTCCTTATGCCTATGAATCCCAGCAGGACTCTATGCACGTGATTCCCTTAGCTGATCTCACCCACAACTAAGAGTTTCTACGACCCAAAGTCGAAGACTTGATAAACCAATTTGTCTCACACAGAAAAGTTTATTGAATAGATAAATTTGTCTCCTACAGATAAACCTATGAGTTTTTTTTCCATCTTTTGATAAATCAAGGTGAACAAGAACCAATTGATTTACCAGACTTATATTCCCGAAGAACAATGGTAGGATTATGAATGTTACCTACAATTAAAACTGCAAGTGCATAGTGACAGATTGTGTAAAGTGCAAGCACAGGTCGATCCACAGGGACTTGGAGAGTGCTAGGTTGATTCTTTGGTCTAACTAAACTGATTCAAAGCATAAGTAACACAAATGTGGTTGTTTTGGTGTCGATACGACATGATATAGAAGTGATTGTAGTTCTAAGGCAGAAAGTATGCAAAATAGATTGTAAACAAAGGATAAAGAGCACTAGGGTGATTGAATTCATCTTATAACCCTATGCTAAGGCAATTCAACTCAAATTATGTTCTTGTACCTTCCCTTGAAGGCCTCAGGTGGATGATTTATCAACCAACTCCCCTCACTCACCCCTAGTATCAACTGTATTCTTATAGTACAATTGATCACAGGTTAGTTTGGTCATACAGTTAACCACCAATCCTAAAAAAATGCAACACAGCAAGAACAACAACAAGAAGTTGATTAACTTAACATAAAATTAGGGGTTTCATCTACACCCTAGCAAAGTGAATTAGAACATGATAACAGTAATTAAAACAGAATTGAATTAAACTAACAAAATAAACCCTAAAAAATTACGAGAGTTTTTTCACAGTACAAATGATTCTATTTATACATAAAAATTCTCTTCTCACACTCAAAATCGAAATTAAATGCACACCCACTCACTATAATTGCCTGAATTAGTTGTCCCCTCTTCCAATTCACCTCTGCAACATCATTAATTCGATGTTGGGAAACCCTAACTCCATCTGTCTCGAACTCAGCTTTTAGGGTTTTGGGAGAAGCTAAGATAGAGATAGCTAGAGCTAGGGGAGGTGAAGGTGGATGTGCTAGTTCTAGTCGGGAGAAGAAGGTGATGATGGTGCTGTCGGCTTCTGTAAATGGTCGGGGGAAGGGGGACGAAGAACTGGGGTTTTTGCAGAAGGGGGAGAAAATGGAGAGGGGTGTTTGGCTGGGTCGAATAGGTGAAGGAGATAGATGGCTAGTGTGTGAGGCGGATGCTTCGAATGTTGATGCATCGAGTGAAGAATCCGTTGTATACAACTGCTTGATTCAATCTAACGGTTCAGGATGGAGGTGGGTTTGGATTCGGGTATGGGTTCGGATCTTGGATAGCTCAAGCCCATGTACTTGTAAACATGTTGCAACTGATGCGCATGCGGGTTGCAACTTCTCTTCCACGGTCGCTAGTCTCCAATTTTTTGCTCTTTTGGCTCTTCAATTCATCCAAGCTTTATTTAGTACCTAAAAACATAAAATTAATTAGTACAAATATTTATTCTTGAAAACAAAGAAAATACAGAATCTGGGATAATATATGATTTTAAAGCGCAAAAGATGAGTTAAATGCCAATAAAAAGGTGTAGAAATATGCACTATTTGGCACTCATCAAATACCCCCAAACCTGAATTTTACTTGTCCTCAAGTGAAACAGAAATTAAGAAATCCTAACTATACCATTGTCGCTGGTCTCTCGAATGCATTTAGCGTATGCACTAAGCCTTTAAACCCGTAGGTGTCCATAGTGGACGAGTTGTAGTCTCGTGAAGGCCTATCAGAGATGCACCCACAAAACCTTCTCCAAATTCAGAGCATAATAGAGTCCCAAGCATCCAAGGATCTATGAGGACATAGAGTTTCTGCATGCTAGTAACACGAAGTTTGAACTACCAAAGAACGCATTCTCATCCTTAAGAGTTGAGCGAGAAAAAACCATACCATATGAAAGAATTCGGGTTCGAGAGTAATCACACGCCTCGACTTCTGCCTCACTAATAGGGTTTTATGATAATTGCACTCAAAAAGATTGTTTTTTTAGTCTCTCATGTGTGCAGACAGGAATAAAGAGAGAAATCCTGCACACGTTGATGGTGGGAAGGGAAACCTTCCGAAATAATTTCTGGAGACTACACAAAATTGTGGACAAAAAGAATTTTTTTTTCTAATGATCTCTAAGAAAGGAAATCAATCATTAGCAAGGATGGGAGTACTCACTTACCTTCACATCTGATCAGTAATCATCACCACTCTTATAGTATCCATATAAATGTCTTCAATCTTCGGTCTTTGGTCTTCAACTGTTGATGATGAACTTCTTGAACTTCTTAGAAACTTGACAATTTATAACTTTTCTCTTCAATTTCCTTGTTGCTTGGAATTTTCTTCTTGAATTCTTCTTCTTTACCATGGTGGTATCAAAACTAAACTAAGAAAATAAACTACAATTTTATTTTTATTTCTTTTTGATTAAAGTAAAAACATGAGATGAAAATAACAACAAAAACAATGAAACTACTAACTCCATGGATGAAGGACTTAATCACTCAATTCTTCACAACTTGTATTGTCTTGATTTCATAAACTTCACTAATTCTCATCTTATTTTCTTTTCTTTGAATTGTTGCATGTATACCTTGGACTATTTTGACTTTTCTTCAAATATTATGATGTTGCTCTGCTCGTTGATGATGATGTGTTTATATGGATATGATGATGTTGTCGAGAGAGAGAGAGTGATGCTAACTACAAATCGAACTACAAGAAGGAGTTTTCATCTTTAAACGTCACCCTCATGATTGACAAAATTAACACTCAAGAGATCAAAAATAGTGCTGAAAGTGGTGCGAAGTTGGGTAGCTCACCATTCCTACCAGGAATTGACGTACGGTGACACACACTCTAATAGATTTTTTATAAAGTCACAAAAATTGAAGGTCGGTGCCTCACTTGATGTAAAAATGGGTAGTCTCCACTAAGGGTGATCACAATTCCACTACCAAATATCTTTGCAGCACCTAATTCGCCCTCCGGCATGGTTAAATCCAACTTTAACGCTCTAATCAACTAAGAAACCCGATTGTGTTTTCCAGTACTTCCAAGTTCAGTTATTTTGGTCAGACTCTCTATGTAAACATATCTAGAAGCATGCTAGTGACTCTAAGATCTCAAAAAGTTGGAGGTTTTTATGTACATATTACAAAGAGTTTTGAAAAAAATTAAATTTTGAATTTATTAATATAACCTTTTCTTCAAAAAAAATTTTTGTCATCGTCAACATTCTTTTATGGATTGAAAATAAAGTAAATAACAAATTTTTTAAATAATTACAAAGTTAAAAATTACATACTAGGCAAGCGAGCGACAAGCTGTGCCGCTAAACCTATATGCAAAACTAAAAATACTAAAACCTATTTTGAATTTTGAATTTTTTTTTTTAATAAAAGACTAAAAACTCTATATGCAAAACACACCCCTAAACCTAAATCTAACATTGTCCTCAATGTTTCAACAGATGATAAGAATTTAAACAATCACATACCAAGAGAACTATGTTGAGTAAAGAAAAGGTTAGAGATTACCGGATACAAAAGGATGGTGCTAAACCATTAGTGGGTGAATGCTTTGATAGCAAACAACAAGAGCGCAAGACAAAAAGTTTGGTTAACACACATAAAAACTATGCAAAAAGAAAAGGAAAAGGGAAAGATAATGTATTTTTAGTCCATATGTATATACACATGTGAACTAGTTTAGTACACATAGACGGGGTCTTCCAAGTCTACGGTCTCAACTTCTGGTGGTAGATGCTCCAGAAATGGTTTCAAACTCTGACCATTGACTTTGAAGATGTTCTTGTTTGCTGGGTTTTCGATTTCAACATCTCCATGGGGAAAAACAGTACGTACCAAGAATGGACCTGACCATCGAGAATGTAACTTTCCTGGAAACAAATGCAAACGAGTGTTATACAATAAAACTTTTTGACCAGGTGTAAAAGACTTGCGCAAAATGCACTTGTCATGAAACACTTTCATTCTCTGTTTGTACATTTTGGCACTATCATATGGATCATTTCTTAACTCTTCTAACTCATTGAGTTGAAGCTTCCTTTGGGTGTCAGCCTTATCAAGATCAAAGTTCAGTTTCTTTACAGCCTAATATGCACGATGTTCTAACTCTACAGGTAGATGACAAGCTTTACCGTACACAAGTCTGTAAGGGGACATGCCAATGGGAGTCTTATATGCAGTTTTATAGGCCCACAAAGCATCATTTAAACGTAAAGACCAATCTTTCCTAGAAGTATTAACAGTCTTTTCAAGAATATGCTTGATTTTCCTATCATAAACATCTACTTGGCCACTGGTCTGAGGATGATAAGGTGTTGCTACCTTATGAGTGATTCCATACTTACGCACAAGTGATTCAAAAGGTCTATTGCAAAAATGACTACCTCCATCACTGATTATTTCTTTAGGTGTTCCAAAGCGAGAGAAAATGTTTTCTTTAAGAAAAGAAAGAACAACTTTATGATCATTTGTTTTGGATGCAATGGCTTCTACCCACTTAGAGACATAATCAACATCAACACGAATGTACAAGTTACCTTCAGAGTTAGGAAATGGACTCATGAAATCAATACCCCGCACATTAAATAACTCAACAATCAAAATGGGTTTTAAGGGCATCATGTTTCTTCTTGATATACCTCCTAATTTCTGGCATCGGTCACAAGCAACACAAAAAGCATGGCTATCTTTAAACAGTGTTGTCTAATAAAAACCACTCTGCAAGATCTTTGCAGCAGTTTTCTTGGCGCTAAAGTGGCCTCCACATGCATGGTCATGACAGAAAGAGATGACATCCCTTTGTTCAGAATTGGGGACACATCTCCTAATGATTTGGTCTTGGCAGTACTTAAACAGATATGGGTCTTCCAAAAGGAAATGTTTAACTTTAGCCAAGAATTTAGAATGATCTTGTTTAGACCAATGCAAAGGCATTCTACCTATAGCAAGGTAGTTTACGACATCAGAAAACCAAGGAATTTAAGACACAAGCATTAATTGTTCATCAGGGAATGATTCTCTAATAAGCACGGATTCATCAATAGATTCAACATTCACCTAGACAAGTGATCAGTAATAACATTTTCCAACCCTTTTTTATCTCGAATTTCGAGGTTGAACTCTTGTAACAAGAGTATCTATTGAATTAGACGAGCCTTAGCATCGTTTTTAGACAAAAGATATTTCAATGCAGCATGGTCAGAATATATGATGATTTTAGACCCTATCAAATAAGATCTAAACTTATCCAATGCAAACACAACAGCTAGCAACTCTTTCTCAGTTGTTGAATAATTCATTTGAGCATCATTAAGTGTTTTACTAGCATAGTAGATCACATAAGGTAGTTTGTCTACTCGCTGACCTAAAACAGCTCCTACAGCATAGTCAGATGCGTTACACATAATTTCAAATGGTAAGGTCCAGTCGGGTGGTCTGACTATAGGGGCAGATATAAGGAGAGCCTTCAATTGCTCCCATGCTTCCTTACAAGCATCATCAAAGACAAATGCAACATCTTTTGCAAGAAGATTACACAAAGGTCTTGAAATTTTACTAAAGTCTTTGATGAATCGGTGGTAAAAACCGGCATGGCCTAAGAATGATCTTATGTCCCTTACAGAACGAGGTTGAGGCAAGTGTTGAATGAGATCAACCTTGGATTTATCTACTTCTTTGCATTTTTCCGAAATGATATGCTCTAGAACAATACCTGAGTCAACCATGAAATGACATTTTTCCCAATTCAAAACAAAATTCTTTTCCTTACACCAAATCATCACACGAGTAAGATGATGCAAACATTCATCAAAAGAAGACCCAAAGACAGAAAAATCATCAATGAAAATTTCAAGAAACTCATCTACCATGTCAGAAAATATGTTCATCATACAATGTTGAAACGTAGGGGGTGCATTACACAACCCAAAAGGCATACGACGATAAGAAAATGTTCCATAAGGACATGTAAATGTGCATGGTCTTTTGTTGGTCTTCGGGTGCTATGTGAATTTGGTTGTAGTCTGAATAGCCATCTAAGAAACAATAGTACCTATGTCTCGACAACTTTCTAGCATTTGGTCAATGAAGGGAAAGGGAAAATGGTATTTCTTTGTTACTATGTTTAATTTTCTATAGCCAATACAAACTCGCCACCCTGTGGTCACACGGGTGGGGACAAGCTCATTATTTTCATTTTGAACTACAGTAATGCTAGACTTTTTGGGTACCACTTGAATGGGACTGACCCACTGGCTATCTGGAACTGGGTAGATGATACCCGCATCAAGCAATTTCAAAATCTCACCTTTAACAACATCTCTCATATTGGGGTTAAGTCTCCTTTGCATTTCCCTCGATGGTTTAGTGTTTTCTTCAAGATTTATGTGATGCATGCAAATTGTGAGACTTATACCTTTAAGGTCTGAGATGGTCCAACCTAAGGCCTCTTTATGTTCTTTAAGAACTTCTAAAAGTTTTCTTTCATGTTCTGTGTCTAAAGATGATGCAATAATCACAGTCAAAGTATCAGAAGGACCTAAGAAAGCACACTTCAAAGTATCAGGTAATGGTTTCAAATAAAGCTTAGGTGGTTCATCAAGAGATGAGGAAGATTTGTAATCTAAGAGTGGAAGTGGTTCCACTGCAGTCTGCCATTTAGCAATATCCATGGGTGGCATCGATTCAAGCAAAGAGTGAATTTCACCAATGTATTTAGACTCAAAAACATCTAAGTCAAAGTTATCTAAACATGCTTGCAAAGGGTCCACAGACAAAATGTCAGGCAATGAGTCTTGGATCAGACTCTCAATCATGTTAATCTCATGCAATTCAGTATCATCACAATCAATGGGTTGTTGAATAGTGTTAAAAACTTTCAGTTCTACAGTCATGTTACCAAAAGACAATTTCAACACTCCATTACGATAATTTATGATAGCATTGGACGTCGCCAGGAAAGAACGTCCTAAAATAAAATGAATGTGATTATCTGGGTTTTGCGCAGGTTGAGTATCTAAGACGATAAAGTCCACAGGAAAGAAAATTTTATCAACCTTGATTAACACATCTTCAACAATTCCACGAGGGATTTTCAGAGATCTGTCCGCTAATTGTAGCATAACATGAGCGGGTTTCAACTCCCCAAGTCCTAACTGCACATGCACATAGTATGGCAATAGATTCACACTTGCTCCTAAGTCTAGTAAAGCCTTTTCGACCATATGGTCATCTATGGTGCATGTAATTATTGGACTACGTGGGTCCCTAAACTTAGTTGGAATCTTGTTTTGAATTATTGAACTTACCTGCTCAGTGAGAAAATCACGCTTATGCACATGAAGCTTTCGCTTTTGCGTGCACAGATCTTTCAAAAACTTAGCATAGGTGGGTATCTTCCTGATTGCTTCGAGAAATGGAATGTTTATGTTAACTCGTTTGAACATTTCCAAAATCTCGTTGTACTGATTACCCCCTTTCTGCTACACCAAACTTTGTGGGAATGGAGCAACAGGCACATGACATGGAAAATAAATATCTACATCAGTAGGACTTTTAGATTTATCAACATGCTCAGATCCATTTTATACACTAGATGTTTTCTGTGGTGTTGTGTATACTGGTGAGTCTGATTTAGAATCGCTTGACTGTGGTACACCTTTATTGTTCTCAACAACTTTACCACTACGAAGAGTGGTGACATCATTCACGTGATTATATGAGGACTCATTGCAAGTTGAAGTACCTGCCTGAAATGCACTCTTTGGATTTTGTTAGGGCTGACTAGGCAATTTACCTTTTTATCTCTCATTCAATGCATCACAAATTTGACCCATTTTAATTTCTAGACTTGTGAAACGTTGGTCTGTGGTTTTTTGAAGTTGTAAAAGATTTTGAGTTAACAGACCGACACTGTCTTCAAAGCTAGGATTTTTCTCTACAGGGTACTGAGAGTGTGGTTGCACTTGGGGGTTTCTAGGATATGAGTATCCTTGGTTATTATTTGTTGTTCCCCCTTGTACATGCCATTTAGACCATGAAAAGTTAGGGTGATTTCTCCACCCTGGGTTGTATGTCTGAGAATAAGGGTTGTTCTCTTGCCTATGGTACAAAGCATTGGCTTGCTCGGTTTTAGACTCTTGAAATGCATGTAGGTCTGGGCAACTATCCACTAAGTGGCCTGAACCATGGCATGCGGCGCAAGTGGCCATTTCAATTTGGTCACGGAGAGTAGGGGCATTAGTTTTCACATTCTTCTGCAGCTCTAACATTTCTATTCTCCTAGCCAAAGATGCAATCTTTGCATTTCCCTCAAAGTCATACTCAATTCTATGAATATTAGCTACATGGGTAGTCCTTTTAGGTTCACGGATGGACTCCCACTGCTGAGTCTTTTCAGCGACTTCGATTAAGAAGGTCCAAGACTCATCAGCACTTTTGTCAATAAATGCACCATTGCACATTGACTCAACCGTGGTTCGGGTCCTGACATCTAGGCCTTCATACAAAATTTGCACAAGTCTCCATTTTTCAAAACTATGGTGGGGACATTGGAGCAATAATTCATTGAATCTCTCCAAATACTTTGCTAGAGTCTCTTCTTCTAATTGCACAAAACCATTTAGACTTTGACGAATTGTCGCAGTCTTGTGGTAGGGGAAAAACTTTTTGAAAAATTCTTTTGTGAAATTGTCCCATGTTCTAATGGACTGTGGTTGTAGGGCATGAAGCCACGACTTGGCTTTTTCTTTCAATGAGAAAGGGAACAATTTCAGTTTGAGGGACTCTTCTGGCATTAGGTTAAAACGCAGAGTCCCACAGATATCTTCAAAGTCTCTAACATAGTGATAGGGGTTTTCAGCATCAACCCCTCTAAACACGGGAAACATGTGAATTTTGCTTGCTTTCAGTTCAAACTGACCAGCATCAGCTGGTAGAATGATGCAAGAGGGATGACTTGCCCTTGTAGGGTACATGTAGTCCTTGAGACTACGGGGTTGGTTCTCATCATCCATTGTCTCAGGTTGGTCTGGGCTTTCTACTGCAGAACTAGGTATGTCGAAAATATCTTCTTGGCGGATTCTAACTAGTCGATTTGTTTGGTCTCTAAAAGACACAATCATAGCCTAGAACACATCAAGCATGTTATAACACCCAAGACAACCAATTCAGGGGAAGAAAATACTCATGCAATTCAAAACAGGGGTTGGTGCCCAAAAAGCAAGCTAAGCAATGAGTAAATCAAGGGGGCAAAGCTTTATATGAACCAGCAGCTAGCTTTCCATGCACACAGAACTGAAGATTGTTGGTTTTAAGAAAGATACAACAAAAACTTGCTTGACAGGTTGGTCAAACAACAGATTATGCGCACAGGTATCATGGCAGATAGTTTGAACAATCATTCAAGGTGCACAAGAACTGATTATGCTCACTTAAGGTGAAGCATGTGTTGTGAGATTGTGATAAACAACATGCTTGGCATGTGAATATGGCTCACAGGTTATCAACAGGTCTGGGAAACTTCAATTTTCACAGATCATGCACAAAGGTGCCGGGGCAGATAGTTCAATAAACTCAGTCAATAACAAACTCAGCTAACCAAAGTATACAGATCAAAGATTATTCAAATGATAAAAAATTCCAATGACCAAAAGCACAGGTTCATTCGAGATGAAAAGATCAAAGTGAAATAACTGGTCAATGCCAATATCAGGTGAACATGGTGAATCATAGCATTAAAACTTCAGAGATTAACTGTTGGATAGCAAACAAATGTTTATGGAAACTAGGGTTTAGCAATCACTAATGAGAACTGATTTCAGCAATCATGACAGATACTCAAGACAAAATTTGAGTTTGAGAATACACTACCGCCAGTATAAAACTGGGTTTAGGCAATTCCACCAATTATCCTGTTCATTGTCCTTCCTTTCCTTGGCTTTTGCATAAGTATTTCAGGTACCTGTGAGCTCAAAGGAGAGTTTGAGTTCCTAGGAATGTGCAGGTGAAACAAAAAAAATCAAAGCTGATAATTAACAGTTAGGACTGCAGAACAAAAGATGTTTACTGCACTGATGTTCAACTGAAATGCACTGTGCAGTTATGCAGATGAGATGACTGTATTTTAGAACTTGCACTAATGCAGGCAGATTATGCAAGCTTACTAACTTAAAAGAAGACCAAAAGATGATGAATGTATATACAAATAGATTCCACTAACTGAACCTGTAAAAATGCAGCTAAGAGTATGAAGTGCAAAAAAAAAAGTTACAAACTAAAGCTACAGACTCCACTAACTGACTTAACTTGCTAAAACAACAAAGAAATTTACATGGAGATATTTGAACTAATATGCAAAGATTGATATTACAAGAATGCTATGAATGCAAACAACTAAGACTACTTTGACAGTGATATAGCTAACTGAAACAAAATGCATAAATGCAATGAAACTGAGAAGCATATTAGACTAATAGTCATACAAATTAAGCTAAAAAAACTAGAGCTAAGTTATAACTATAAGAGAATGATGCAAAGATATTTACTTTAATCAAAGAGATCTGAAAAGAATGCAATATAGAAAGAAAGATTGCAACTACTACGAGAAACAGGGTGCAGGAAAAATAATGATGCAGATGACTAAAGGCTTTAGCTAGATACAAAATTTATAGCTAAGATATTACTAAGCTACAGATGACTAAAGGCTTCAAAATCTAAGTTATAACAAACTATGTTCAACAGCAAAGTGACAAGTACAGGTGAACTATAAACTGAATGTAAGATAAACAATGATGCAACCTATGCAAATGAAAGTGGTTGAAATTAAAACTTATAGCTACTATTACAGAGCTAAGATGATTTTAAGTTACAGCATGAGATGCATTGAACTGAAACAACAACGGAAGTAACTGAGTTATACCAAAATGTATGCAAGCAACCTTAGTGAAAAGTGACAAATGCAACAGATGAAATAGCTCTCGGTAGAACAAATGCAAGGTTTATAACCACAAATGTATTAGCTAAACCATGAACAACAGCAATGCCAAAGAGTTACAGAGTGCAAAGACTAATCAACTTAGTTATACTAAAAATTACTGAAAATACATAAAATATAAACTATTATATACAAGACTAAACTAAAAATCAGAAAAGTAAAAACTTTAGATCAACTACACTGTCACCAAGTCCCCGATAACGGCGCCAAAAACTTGGTAGGCTTAGGAATGTTACGTACAATTAAAACTGCAAGTGCACAGTGACAGATTGTGTAAAGTGCAACCACAGGTCGATCCACAGGGACTTGTGGTTGATCACATGTTAGTTTTGGTGTCGGTACGACAAGATATAGCAGTGATTGTAGCTCTAGGGAAGAAAATATGCAAAATAGATTTCAAACAAAGGATAAAGAGCACTAGGGTGATTGAATTCACCTTATAAACCTATGCTAAGGCAATTCAACTCAAATTATGTTCTTGTACCTTCCCTTGAAGGCCTCAGGTGGATGATTTATCAACCAACTCCCCTCACTCACCCCTAGTATCAACTGTCTTCTTACAGTATAATTGATCACATGTTAGTTTGGTCATACAGTTAACTACCAATCCTAAAATAATGCAACACAGCAAGAAGAACAACAAGAAGTTGATTAACTTAACATAAAATTAGGGGTTTCATCTACACCCTAGCAAAGTGAATTAGAACATGATAACAATAATTAAAACATAATTGAATTAAGCTAACAAAATAAACCCTAAAAAATTCCGAGAGTTTTTTCACAGTACAACTGATGCTATTTATACATAAAAATTCTCTTATCACACTCAAAATCGAAATTAAATGCACACCCACTCACCATAACTGCCTAAATTAGATGTCCCCTCTTAAAATTCGCCTATACAACTTCATTAATCCGATGTTGGGAAACCCTAACTCCATCTGCTCGAACTCAGCTTCTAGGGTTTTGGGAGAAGCTAAGATAGAGATAGCTAGAGCTAGGGGAGGTGAAGGTGGATGTGCTGGTGCTGGTCGGGAGAAGAAGGTGATGATGGTGTTGTCGGCTTCTGCAAATGGTCGGGGGAAGGGGGACGAAGAACTGGGGTTTTTTCAGAAAGGGAAGAAAATTGAGAGGGGTGTTTGGCTGGGTCAAATAGGTGAAGGGGATAAATGGATAGTGTGTGAGACGTATGCTTCGAATGTTGATGCATCGAGTGAAGAAGCCGTTGGATACAACTGATTGATTCAATCTAATGGTTCAGGATGGAGGCGGGTTTGGATTCGGGTATGGGTTCGGATCTTGGATAGCTCAAGCCCATGTACTTGTAAACATGTTGCAACTGATGCGCAAGCGGGTTGCAACTTCTCGTCCACAGTCGCTAGTCTCCAATTTTCTGCTCTTTTGGCTCCTCAATTCATCCAAGCTTTATTTAGTACCTAAAAACACAAAATTAATTAGTACAAATATTTATTCTTGAAAACAAATAAAATACAGAATCTGGGATAATATATGATTTTAAAGCGCAAAAGATGAGTTAAATGCCAATAAAAAAGTGTAGAAATATGCACTATTTGGCACTCATCAAACAACCTAGAAATATCAATCACCTCACAATAATGTTAATCGTATGGTAGCGAAACACGATATTGTGGAATCCCAAACGATAAGACGAAGATGTTTGTGACTACTTTTTATCTTGCCTATCGGAGAATAAATCTTGAGTAAATCTTAGAGAGGATTATACTCAATACAATAGAAAACAACAAGATCAAAACCCGCAACTACTGAGAAAATAGTTGGGTCTGGATTCACAATCCCAATGAAGTCTTCAAGTCGTTCACCTACAGGGTTTCGTGAAAAACCTAAGGTTAAAGGTGAATCGACTCTAGTCTCAAATAGTATCACACAGGAGGTGTGGGGATTAGGTTTCCTAGTTGCTAGAGTTTTCATTTATATAGTCTTCAAATCAGGGTTTGCAATCTATGTTACCTTGGTAACAAAGCATTCAATATTCACCGTTAGATGAAAACCTGATTAGACTCATGCTAATATCTTTTAACCGTTAGATCGAACTTAGATTGTTACACACAAATGTAAAGTGACTTCATTTAGATATGGGTAACCGTACCTAAACGTGTACACCTTGTTGGCTCAACAATAGTTAACCAAAGTTAGACATATGAACAATTTCATATCAACCATATTCATCTTAACCATAACTAGTTCAAATGACTCAAATGAAACTAGTTCTAGAGATGTTCAATTGTTTATATTCTCATAGAAGTATACAAGACACAATTGAAGCAAAATCGATTTTGCCTCACTCGAATCAATTCATGAACATTATAGCCACGGTTTGCAAAAGATTGCATTCCTTATTATATAAATGTATTAGTTCATAAACAAACCGATTTAGGACATAACCTACTCAAGTATGCAAACGGGTACGCATACTGTCGTACATTTCCAAACTTCAGTTGATACCACTACGCGTACAGGTACGCATACTCTAGTACCCGTACTTCAACTGACTTCGCCAGTATGCGTACATGTACGCATACTCTAGCTCCCGGACTTTACCTGGCCAACCAGCAGTACGCATATGGTTATGCATACTAAGTTTCGGTCTTGGATTAGCACATATGCATGTATGCATACTGTGCTTATAATCCAATCATGGTTAAGTGTTCTAAACTCCCATTTCAACCATTGACACATTCTCGGAAGACGGCAATAGCTATCTCACATAAACTATTAGCTTCAAAGTAATTTTCAAGTGATCGAATGATCAATATGAAACATTCCGAGTCTACCTTAAATAACTATCTCACACAAATCATGTAAGATGTTACAAGGAGATTTTCACATGATCATCTTTTGACTTTTGTCAAGAATAAGATGAGCTTCGTTAAAGCGAAAGCTTACCAACACATATTTCGAGAAATATGTCTGCGAGCTAAACTCAGTTCGAAATATCAAATGTGTATAATTGAAGTCTATATAGCTATACGAATTTTGTCTCAAATAGGAGATAAAGTATATAGACTTTTGAGTGATAGATAAGTTCAAGTCTCCACATACCTTTTGTTAATAAAGTTCCACAATCTCCCCTTCGTAGTTCTTCGTCTTCAATCGATGAACGTCGTGAAGTCTAATGCTCAACTACACTTTCTATCCTAATCCGAGGCTTAGCTATAAGTAGACTAGAAATCAAGACTTATAGTTTTGGCAACTAAACTTGACAACAAGCTTGAGATAGCAATGCTTGCGAGTTCGACCGAGCAGTGCTCTAACAATCTCCCTCTTTGTCAATTTTAGTTACAAAACTATCAATACATATGGATTACAAAATAAATAATCTTTGTAGCTTCTCATCCAAATGCTTGATTTCCTTGGTTTTTCAACATTACTCGAAATCTTCATCATTTCCAAGTACTCCAGTGATTCTCAACGTGTTCAACTCAGCATCATAGTTGTTAAAGATCCGTATCTATAACGATGAGAAAATAGTAGCTCTCAATTATTGGTATACAGTGTCATAGTATCATTACACAACATCAAAATCCAATTGTATCACAACTTTGACAACAATACTATGGTGATATGTATCACTCTCCCTTAGTCAATACTTCAACTCACATGAAAATCACCCTCCCATACATAATGATCCATAAACCATATGTATTTGTAGTGTGAACTACATATTAATTCTCCCCCTTTTTGTCAATATAAATTGGAAAAGGTACGAAAACTAGTGGGATCATAATGAAATTCTCATAGAGATACTTCATGACTAAAAGAAAACATATCAACTTTGTTTAGATGTAATCATATAGTCGAAACTAAATGCATTCATCAAGGAGTTTATAAAGATACAAGAAAACTCCTACAATATTCCACAGCCGCACTCCCCACAAAGATTTAGCAATTAAGCACAAGTTCAATTAAGAACTATCCTACATAAAATGTCAATCCCGATAGAACAACAAGAGCGACCTTACTTTCACAAGAAAAGAAGGATTTCTTTGGACAATAACAAATTACATGAAACATGAATTTGTATCCATAAAGCTCAATTAAATTAACCACAAGAGAACCCATGATCAATTTAATCGGAAATTCTTAACATAAGAGAACTTACGGAGACACACAGAACTTTCACATAGAAGTGGATCAGGGAAAGACCAATACTGCGGAATATTCAAAGATTCATTTTATTTTTCATCAATATTTGCATAAAGACATATAATAGACTTAATCTTTGCAATTGAACGTTCATCCTATCTTCATCAATATTTGTATAATGATATAATAGGCTTAACTTTTGACATATATGGGACAATCATAGTTCACGGACGCAAATATACATATCCCATAAATGTTTTGCAATATGTAAACCAATAAAGATTAATACTGCAAAATCATATTCCAAATAAACTTTAGAATTTAAATAAATAAATCTAAAAACATTAAAAGATGAAAATCGTTGGCAATAGCTATGTGTACTCACAATAATGGCTATTCCAAACCCTAGTTATCCTTCTTAAAACACAAGAATAAATTCTCATAATAAGTTTCTTAGACAAAATAAAAACAACAACCAAAAATCAAAATACTCCAAATCCAACAAAACCGATCATGAGCGGAAATCAAAGACCACTTTCGGAACCCCCACGAGTCTTGTGTCCTTTGAGCTTGTGATTGACAACATTCACTGCTTCTTCAGAGAAGATATCCTCATTGAGAAGATCTTTAAAATGTGTCTTTATGAGAACAAGGTCTGAATTAACCTTTGTCAACTCAGTTCTTAACACATCAAGACCCTTCAAAGTATCAACGAGTTGCAGTTTTGCTTCCTCAAAGTATTTAAGAAAATCATGAACCACGTCAGCAGAAACCATGTCCCCATTCTCAACATCCTGATGAGTATAGGCATAATAGCATGAGGCATCTGGATTTTGATTATCATTTTCTACTAGGGTTATTTTCTTCCTCCTTTTGGATTCGAAACCAATACCTTTATCAAGAAAACCTCTTGCAAAACCACCAAAACGAGAAGGTGAAGACATTCTTGATAAAAACCTAGAGTATGCGTATGTGACTCAATAGGTTTGGTATTTAAGTGGTTTATTAAGGAAGGTAACTTTTAGGGTTTCTAAAGACAGTTCGTGAAAAGTAAGTCGGGTACTTGTACAAACACAATCTGAACCCAAAAATAACAAAACTAACACGAAACATACCTTAAGACTCAACAGAAAAATTTTGCCACGTGAAGATTTTATTTCACAAATTTTTGGCTCAATAAATTTTATATCTCCACGGAGAAACAATTTAGAGCACACGAGTAACAGGCAACCTAGTTGCAACAAAAACTTATTCGAAACAAAAACAAGAAAACGAAGAGATTCTTGAGACACGAACAATACTTAGGCAGTGATGTACAATAACAAAATAACTCGACTAATTAGATTGCATTTACCAATAAGTATACCTGACCATATCTCACTCAACCGGGATTTTTTGTGCGAGTGAGATTGAAACCTTGTGATTAATTAGCAAAAGTATGAGCCCTAAGCTCATTAAATGAATGGTGTTCACAGTTGAGTCTCTTTTTCCTTCCAATTCTAGGAAAGACTCCTTTTTGATGTGAAAAGTTGTCATAAAACTTACTATCATAAAGATATGACGCATAATATGGATTCTTACCTGAAGAGTTTTGTCTAGTGGGATTCGACATCCTGTTGATGAGCTCCTTGTATCCTTCAATTTTCAAATTCAGGTTGTCTTTCATATCTCCATTTTTGCTTTCTTTAGGTATTTTTTTCACATCAAGAATAACATCATCTCCATTTTCAACCGAACAAGATCCTTAAAATATTCTTGGACGATTTGTGTTAAAATGGTTTTTGCGATTTTGAACACTCGAAGAACAAATAGAACTGACTTTACTGGAAGGATTCATAGGGTGAGTACTACAACCAATTGGTTTAGACATATGAATGTTAGTTAAACCTTTGAGAATTGAATCTAAGATGTGTTAAAGTTGAGCAATAGAATTGTCATTCAACCTAGATTTGCTTTTTCGTTCAACATGTCGGTTTGAATCACAAAATAGACACACTTTCTGATCACCAAAGTGATTAGAGTGAACAATCTTAACACCATCGCTAGGATATTTCTTTCTTCCATGTGATGTAGAGATTCCTTGATTAGAGGAAGAACCAGACACATCTTTCCCAATAGGAAGGGATTGCGATCTAGCTTCTGGAACTGAAGTCGTAGTTGAGTTAGAAGCGATTAGCATAGTGGACTCTTCAGAACATCCTTGAATAGAGAGTTTTCTCAAAAGATGTTTAATTTCCAAGGAATTCTCTTTGAGTTTACTAGAGAATTTTCTTCATGAAGAACCTTTAATTGAGAGTCACTATAATTTACCATACCAATAAGCACATTGACTTTGTGTTTCAACCGATTGATATTATCAGCCTGGATTCTAATAAGTTTTAGAATCACACTCTCTTTGGCCGCTTTTCTTTCTGCAACAGAGTCAGGCTCATTTGAAAGGTAATTATGTTTCGTTGGAACACAATGTTCATCTAAATTCGAGATAGACGAATCTTTCTCTTTAATAAATTTCATGGAAACAGAACTTTTACTTCCTACGATGCGTTTATCCGAGATAGCACTACTGTCTATAGAGTCAGATCGCTTACAAATACAGACTTATGAGGTCTTAAACGTGTTTGATTGCTCTGATACCAATTGAAAGGAGGGGGTCTAACAACCATACCCAATATTTCTCTTAGTAATCTGTATGGACTAACTCTAATATAATTCCAAGAGAATCAACTAAACAGTCAGACTCAATCAATGGAAATATATCCAAGAGTTGTATCTCTATTTCTCAATATAATCATCAAATCAAACAGATAGAAATCCGCGAGCCTGATTATTATGAGAAATAACTTGAATGGTACAAAAGACCAATGTTCAAGTGTTAATCAATTTATATCAACAACCAAAGGTTGGATTATCTAATTAATTGAACTATGCAAAACCTGTGATATTTCAATTATATAATGCGGAAAACAAATAACACAGACACCAAAAATTTTGTTAACGAGGAAAACGCAAATACAGAAAACCCTCGGGGATCTAGTCCAATTTTGAACACCACATTGTACTATGCTGCTACAGACACTAGCCTACTCCAAGTTAACTTCAGACTGGAATGTAATTTAGCCCTAACCAATCTCACACTGATCAAGGTATAGTCATGTTCCTTATTCCTCTGAATCCCAGCAGGTCTTTACGCACTTGATTCCCTTAGCTAATCTCACCCATAACTAAGAGTTGCTACGAACCAAAGTCAAAGACTTGATAAACCAATCTATCTCACACATAAAACTATATTGAATAGATAAATTTGTCTCCCACAGATATACCTATGAGTTTTGTTCCGTCTTTTGCTGGACTTATATTCCCGAAGAACAACCTAGAAATATCAATCACCTCACAATAATCTTAATCGTATGGTAGCGAAACAAGATATTGTGGAACCACAAACGATGAGACGAAGATGCTTGTGACTACTTTTTATCTTGCTTATCGAAGAATAAATCTCGAGCAAATCTTAGAGAAGATAGTACTTAATACGATAAAAAAATCAAGATCAGAACACGCAACTACATAGAAAATAGTTGGGTCTGGATTCACAATCCCAATGAAGTCTTCAAGTCGTAAACCTATAATGTTTCGTGAAAAACCTAAGTTTAAAGGATAATCGACTCTAGTCGCAACTAGTATCACACATGAGGTGTGGGGATCGGGTTTCCCTGTTGCTAGAGTTCTCCTTTATATAGTCCTCAAATTAGGATTTGCAATCAATGTTAGCTTGGTAACAAAGCATTCAATACTCACTGTTAGATGAAAACCCGATTAGACTCAAGCTAATATTTTTTAACTGTTAGATCGAACTTAGCTTGTTACACACAAATGAAAAGTGACTTCAATTAGATATAAGTAACCGTACCTAAATGTGTGCACCTTTGTTGGATCAACAATAGTTAACCGAAGTTAGCCATTTTAACACTTTCATATCAACCATATTGATCTTAACCATAACTAGTTCTAGAGTTGTTCAACAATAGTTAACCGAAGTATACAAGACGCAATTGAAGCAAAAATCAATTTTGATTCACTCGAATTGATTCATGAACATTATATCCAAGGTTTGCAAAAGATTGCATTCCTTATTATATATAAATGTATTATTTCATGAATAAACCGATTTTAGAACATAACCCACTCAAGTATGCAAACGGGTACGCATACCTCAGTGCTCGGACTAAGTTTGGATTCGCCATCAACAGTTGGTAGAGATAATTAACTTTTGCCATCCGTGGAGGATTTTGGTTGAGAAGAATCTTTAGCTTTGATAAACATAACCTCTTTGCAAGTACCAGGAGCGTCTATCCCTTCATAGCCCAATCCACGTGTATCACGATGAATTCTACATGCTCCCAATATCGAGGTTAATTTTTCTGAGATGCTATTTCTAGAGAAACTCTCTTTTAAGATCAAGTTTTCTTCTTCCAACCTTTTGACCTTTTCCAGCGTAATAACTAGATCATTCTTGGATGATTCACATTGAACTTTGAGATCTTATCATTCTGAATCAAATAACAACTTCATCTCAGTGTTCTCCAAGTTATCTATCTTTGCTTGAAGAATTATTTTCCTATCATGACCTTCGATAATTTCTTCTTTAAGCTTTCGTATTTCGTTGAGATAATCTCTTGCACCAATAGAATCAAGTTGGTCTTGCAAGTTTTTATTCCGACTACGAAGTCTGTCATATTTAACTTTCTCACTGAATATGGTGCTTTCATCTTGTGAAAGTTTCTAATGACATTGCTTAAGAAGTTTATTAGCAACTAGATCTATATGGAACACTTCTTTGTCAGAATCAGAATCAGTGTCCGAAAAATTATTTCAAGTAGTTAATGAAACTTCACCTGCGTACTCTAGATAATCATCATATTCAGGTCCATCATCAAGAGTAGGCATATCAGTTGTATATGCTAGTTGTCTACGACTCTAGCTAGGGCATGCCAAAGAAAAGTTCCCGAAACCACGACAGTTAAAGAATTGTACATCATCATTAGGAGATGTTGCACTTTAAGAAAAACTCTTTTTCTTGTTTCTCTAGATTTTTCTAAATTGTCGTGGAGTAATATCCTTAATATCCGGCGAATCAGATTTATCCTTCGAGGATTCAAAATTATCTGCAGCTTTAAGAGAAACTACCTCTTTTTCAGACCGGTGTTAATTATCAAAGATCTTTAGCTTTCCAACAAGAGTATTTCTAGAGAGTATAGAAAGATCTGAGAATTTTGCACACAATAACTTTCTCTGGAATAGTTCTTCCTAACGAATATGAGGAGTTAACTATTTGATAAAGTCTTTGGTTAAACTTATTAAAGGTTTCATCATTAGAAATGCGAAGGTTTTCCCAGTCAGAAGCTAGGTTTTGAAGCCTTGCTTCTTTCTATGCGGCATTCCCTTCAAATACGGTTTCTAAGATATCCCAAGCATCTTTAGACTTATTTCACGTAGTCACGTGGTGGTGAAGATCTGTGGTAATGGCATGGATGATAGCATTTAATCCATCAAAATTTTTCCTTGCATCACTATAACTACCAATATACTTTACACAAGTTACACCGTCTACTATAATTGTTGGAGGATCATAGCCATTTACAACACGAACACATGATTGAAAACCACGTGCTTGAAGAAAGGCACGCATAGAAATTTTCCACCATAAGTAATTCAAGCCATCGAAGACTGGCGGCACATTTATAGAGATAACATTTCTGTTCATGGAGTCAGATTGCTACAAACACAGACTTACGAGGTCTTAGCGTGTTTGCCTGCTCTGATACCAATTGAAAAAGTGGGGGTACTAACCACACCCAATATTTCGTTCAGCAATGTGTATGGACTAAACCTTAATAATATTCCGTGTGTAAAAACTAAATCAAAGAATAATACTAAAGAGTTTATCTCTTTTTCTCAAATCAATCAGCAAATCAAACAGATAGAAATCTTTGAGCCTGGACGACATATACACATTTTTATTGAGAACCGGCTCTGAGTTGTGCTATGTGAATCGGCGAGTAACTCAGCGAAAAAAATTTCTTCTCAGATCTTGAATTATGTGCTCTCCCAGGTGAAAATCTTACATTGTTTTTAAGTTTTCATTAATGGCAGGGTATTAATTGTTAGTTGGTGATTCTCGTCCTAAAACCGCTTTGTTTGATCAAAATAATTGTGAAATGGGAAATTTTGAAAGTAATGAAAGGAAAATTCCGTCAATCGATTAACCTGATGATTTGTATGAAAAAAGTTTAGTTCCCTGGAGGTTTTCTCTCATAGGAAGGCTTGATTTATAGAAAATTAAGTTTGTTGATGCTATGGTTATACTGCGAAATCAATGGAAATTACAGGGTGATTGTCGTATGATTCCTTTAGGTCGAGGTTTTTTCACAATTAAGCCTGACAATGAAATTGATAATCAGTTGATCAAATCACAGAGGTGGGAGGTATTAAATCAGATATTACAAGTAAGGAATTGGGTATCAAATTTTCGACCAGCAACTCAAAGAACATCCAAAGCAATGGTGTGGGTTCATTTTCCTGGGTTGGGTTTAGAATTCTGGAATGAAGAAATTTTGTTTAAGTTTTGTAATGAATTAGGTACTCCAATTAAGGTTGATAATGAAACAGCAAGGGGTGAGGTTGGGTATTATGCAAATGTTTTGGTGGAAGTAAATTTTTCTCAACATATTCCTAACAAGATATGGATTGGAACTAAACATGGAGGTTTTTTTCAAGATGTGGTAATACCTGATTGTCCTAAATATTGTTCATCCTGCAAAATTGTTGGCCATTTAAATGCAGAATGTAGAGTGAAGAAAAATAGAATTGTCAATGCTCAGCAAGAACAAGTAAAGTTGCAAGCAAAAATAAAGGAAGGGAAGAGGTTGACAAAAGAAACTTCAGTAACTTTTGATATCTGTGATTTTACTTCTAAAGAATATTCAATAGTGGATTTTATTCAACAAACTATTTTAGCTAATACTTTTAATGTAGCCATCTCTAAACATAGCAAGTTCAGCCCTCTTGAGAATGTTGAAAGTGTAGTTGATCCTACTTAAATAATTAAAGAAGTGGCTTCACCTAAAGGAAGTTTATCAGTCAATATGGCCTCTACTTCAAAAGGAGCATCAAGTACAACTAAAGCATCCAATCCAAATGTGGAGATATCTTCAAGTGTGGTATCACCAACACCAACTGCAGTAAATAACATTTTGTTTCCTTTTGTTGATGGAACCACTGGTTCTGTTCTCAATACTCCTATGCAGGTAACTACATGGGAAAAAGTAGTTTAAAAAGAAGCGAACATTTCAGTTGAGCACACAAAGGTGGAGGAGAAGGAAATGGTAAGTTTAACAACCTCATCCAAAGCTAAATGTTCTACTGAGAAGAATAAGAATCCTAAACAAGATGCTTTAGTTAATAAGTATAATTTAAAAAAAAAAAAAAACAAGGGAAAGGGAAAGGGAAAGGGGGTACCTCAAACCCTCAATCTAAACAATGAGGATAATATTCTGGAATGTCAGGGGCATGAGAAGATTGAGGGCTCAAGACAAACTCTGGTCTTTAGTAAATCAATTCAGTCCTTATTTAGTTTGGGTTGCAGAACCAAAAGTTAGATGCAGTGCTTCTTTTTTTTCACAGATTAAATCTCCCTGGTATGGAAAAAATGGTGATTCATAATTTTATTCAAGGTAATAAAGGAAATATTTGGTTGTTTTGGAATTAGAGTATAGCTCAACCACAAGTTATTTCAGTCTCAAGTCAAATGATAACAGTTAGTGTTGGAGATGCTTTAGTTTTAGGTGTTCATGCTCATGTTAAAGTAGTTCAAAGAAGGTTTTTGTGGTCTGAAATGAAGATAATAAGTGATCTAAATAAGCCTTGGATTATTCTTGGTGATTTTAATGCAGTAGTTTCTCAAGATGAAAAGGTTGGTGGTAGATTACCAAATAGAACATCAATGTTGGATTTTAATGAATGTATAACTCAATGTGAACTTCTTCTTGCTCCAAAAAATGGCCTTCAATACTCATGGTCTAATTATCAACATGGTAATAGGAGAATCTTATGCAACTTAGACAGAGTTTTATTCAATCAAAAGTGGCTTCAAATGTATGGTGATTGGGGTTATAAGGTAGGCATGAGAATAGTTTCAGACCATGCTCCTATGCTTGGTAGGTGTGCAAATATTACAAAACCAAAAAACACTCCTAGGAAATTTCAGAAAATGTGGATTAGTCATCCAAACTTTTTGCAAGTTGTCTTTGAGTGTTGGGAAAGAAGAGTTAATGGTGATCCTACTTTTCAATTCTTACAAAAGCTGAAAGTACTTAAAAAGAGCTAAATGAATGGAACTGAAAGGTTTTTGGTCATGTACAATTTAAGATTAAAGAAGCAGAAGAGAGAGTCAAAGTTGCAACAATTATTTCTAATAATAATCCTTTTGATGATTCTGCTTTAAATGAATTAGTTCAATCTCAGAATGAATATGCAAGCAGAGAAGTCCAAGAAAATACTTTATGAAAGCAAAAATCTAGAGTAAAGTGGATTAAAGAAGGTTCAGCAAATACAAGTTTTTTTCATACAACTATGAAGATAAGAGCTGCAAGAAACACAATTCATGAGTTAGAAGATGATGATAGAAATGTACTTGTAAATCAAGAAGCAATTGCTCAACATTTGGTAAACCATTTTAATTTTTTTTTTGAATATCAACCAATAGAAGAAGCTGATGAACTGCTGGAAGTAATACCTACAGTTATTAATAAAGAAGATCAAACAAAGTTGAATGTTATTCCTGAGGAAGAAGAAATAAAGAACATAATTTTTGAAATGGATCCAGACAGTGCTCCTGGTCCAGATGGTTTTTCAGGAATTTTTTATAGGAGTTGTTGGGATATTATAAAACAAGATTTAGTTGCAGCCATACAATTTTGTCGGAGGAGGAAATTTATTCCCAAAGGCATGAACTCCAGTTTCTTGTTTCCGTTACCTAAAACACAGGCAGCAAAAACTACAAATCAATTCAGACCAACAGGATTGAGTAATGTGATCTTTAAGATTTTCACTAAAATAATCACAAGCATAATGAGTGAATTAATGAAGAAACTGATTTCTCCTCAACAAGTGACTTATGTTAAAGGAAGGAGCATTCATGAACAGGTCATACTAGCATCTGAACTTATCAATGAAATGAAGTTTAAAAGAAGGGGTGGCAATGTAGGTATCAAGCTAGACATTTCTCAAGCATATGACACAGTAAGTTGGGAGTTCTTAATCAAAGTGCTGCAGAAGTATGGATTCTCTAATGAATGGTGTGATTGGTCAATTACTTTTTTCAAGTCATCTAGAATTTCAGTTTTGGTCAATGGAGGACCATGTGGTTTTTTTTGCAGTTGAGAGGGGCCTTAGACATGGAGATCCACTATCTCCTCTTCCTTTTGTGATTATGGAGGATGTGCTCAGTATAAAATTTTCAGCTTTGGTGGAAAAAGGTCAATTGCAACCTATGGTATCAAAAAAGGTATTCATCCCACACACTTCTTTTTTGCTGATGATGTGTTCATTTTTAGTAATGGGGGAAGAAAGAGTTTGGCCAATCTTTTTAACATGTTAGATAAATATCAAGAATGTTCTGGTCAAATTATAAATAAGCAAAAAAGCAAGCTCTTTGTGGATGGTACTACTCAGCAGAGGAAAAGCTTCATTAGTGAATTTGTAAATATGGACATATTAACTTTTCCAGATAAGTATTTGGGTGTTTATTTATCACCAGGGAAAATCACTTCAGCAATGATTTGGCCAATTGTAGAACAAATTCAGAAAAAACTAGCTGCATGGAAGGGCAGACTACTCTCATTTCAAGATAGGCTTGTTCTTGTGAAATCAGTTTTGTGCAGTGTCCCCATTTATAATATGTCAATCTACAAATGGCCTTTTTCAGTAATAAAAGTGTGTGAAAAGTTGATTAGAAACTTCTTATGGACTGGTGATGGAGAGTTAAGGAAATTTAAAACCATTTCTTGGAAAAGGGTTTGCACTCCATATGCAGAAGGTGGTCAGGGGATTAAAAGATTGGCAACAATCAATAAATCTTTGTTAATGAAATTGATGCGGAAGATTTTGATTTCAGATGATGAATGGGCTCAGTTTTTTTCTCCAAAATTTAAAGACAAATATGGGCAATGGACAAGAAATTGGAAACAATCTTCAGTTTGGAAAGGTTTAAAATAGGCTTGGCACACTCTGAAAGATGATATTAGGTGGAAAGTGGGATATGGTGCTCAAATTTCTGTGTGGTTCGATACTTGGTTAAGTGATCATCCCATAATTGAAGATACTGGGTTAACAGATTTTGTACAAGTTCATAGAGGTATGAAAGTACAAGATTTAATTCAAAATGGTAACTGGAGTATTGAAGCTGAGGTTCATCAATTACTTTCAATGTACTCTTTGCCTGTAATAAGTGGTGGTAGAGATAAATGTGAATGGGTTGCTAGCAAAGATGGCATCTTTCATACTGACATTTCAGTTGAGAAAATAAGGCATAAGGAAGTTTAGCTATCATGGCCAAAGTTTGTTTGGCAAAACTTCATTCATCCTATCATTACCAGTAATGTCTGGAAATTACAGCAAGCAGTCTATGTTGATAATGAGATTATGAGAAGTAAGGGCTTTGAAATGGTTTCCATGTGTTGTATTTGTTTGCAAGCTTAGGATAACATGAAGCATACCTTGTGGGAATGTAATTTCAGTGTGGCTATATGGAGTTGGTTAAACACAATTTTATGCTTTTCCAATCCTACATCTTTTGATGATGATTATGTTGCATCCAAGTATAAGAGCCCTTTTGTTAGACAGGTGTGGATGATAGCTGCTTGTGCAACAATGAAAGAGCTTTGGTTTCAGAAGAATGAAAAACTATTTGAAGAAAAGAAGCCTCCTCTCTCTGGTTTTAAGTGCAGAATAAAAAAAAATAGTGCATGAAGGGGGTCATGGGTTGGATGGAGTGAGTTGGAATCAACCTTATGATTCTCATGTTAAGAATTTTTTCATAGGCTAGTTTTTTGGTTCTTTTGTAAAGTTGTAAGTTTTGGGCTTTGTTTCTTTGGGCCTTCTTTTTGCCTTTTGTATTCTGTTTTGCTTTTTGGGTTTGAGTAAGTCTTGTAAACCTTTCTTTTAGTTTTTTCATTAATAAAAGAAAGAAATCTATGAGCCTGATTGATATGAGAAATACTTGGACGGTACCAAAGACCAATATCCAAGATCAATCAAAATCCTATCCAACACACAAGGTCGGATTTATCAATGATGATAAATTAACGCACAACCTGTGATATTTCAATTATAAAGATAAACAATATGGAAAAGCGGGGGTCTAACAACCACACCCGATATTTCGCTTAGCAATCTGTATGGACTAACTCCAATATACTTTCAAGAGAATCAACTAGACAGTCAGACTCAATCTTAAGAAAAGTATATCCAAGAGTTATATCTCTATTTCTCAATTCAATCTGCAATCAAACAAATAGGAATTTGCGAGCCCGATTGAATATAAGAAATAACTTGGACGGTTTCAAAAACCAATATCCAAGTGTCAATCAATTTAATCAACAACCAAAGGTTGGATTCAAAATTGATTGAACTTATGCACAACCTGTGATATTTTAATTATATAGAAAATATAATGCAGAAAAGAAATAACACAGACACCAGAAATTTTGTTAACGAGGAAACCGCAAATGCAGAAAAACCTCGGGACCTAATACAGATTTGAACACCACACTGTATTAAGCCGCTACAGACACTAGCCTCCTATAAGTTAACTTCAGACTGGAATGTAGTTGAACCCTAACTAATCTCACACTGATCAAGGTACAGTCGTGTTCCTTACGCCTCTGAATCCCACCAGGACTCTACACACTTGATTTCCTTAGTTGATCTCACCCACAACTAAGAGTTTCTATGACCCTAAGTGGAAGACTTGATAAACCAATCTGTCACACACAAAAAAGTCTATTGAATAGATAAATTTGTCTACCACAGATATACCTATGAGTTTTGTTCCGTCTTTTGATAAATCAAGGTGAACATGAACCAATTGATATACCAGACTTATATTCCCGAAGAACATCCTAGAAATATCAATCACCTCACAATAATCTTAATCATATGGTAGCGAAACAATATATCATGGAATCACAAACGATGAGACGAAGATGTTTGTGACTATTTTTTATCTTGCCTATCGAAGAATAAATCTCGAGCAAATCTTAGAGAATATAGTACTCAATACGATAAAAAACAGCAAGATCAGAACACGCAACTACAAAGAAAATAGTTGGGTCTGGATTCACAATCCCAATGAATTCTTCAAGTCGTTAACCTACAGAGTTTCGTGAAAAACTTAAGGTTAAAGGATAATCGACTCTAGTCGCAACTAGTATCACATATGAGGATTGAGTTTCCCAGTTGCTAGAGTTCCCCTTTATATAATGCTCAAATCAGGGTTTGCAATCAATGTTACCTTGGTAATAAAGTATTAAATATTCACCGTTAGATGAAAACCTGATTAGACTCAAGCTAATATCTTTCAATTGTTAGATCGAACTTAGCTTGTTACACGCAAATAAAAAGTGACTTCATTTAAATATGAGTAACCGTACCTAAACGTGTGCACCTTTGTTGGCTCAACAATAGTTAACCGAAGTTAGCCATATGAACACTTTCATATCAACCATATTCATATTAACCATAACTAGTTCAAATGACTTAAATGAAACTAGTTCTAGAGTTGTTCAATTGTTTAGATTCTCATAGAAGTATACAAGACACAATTGAAGCAAAATCGATTTTAATTCACTCAAATTGGTTTATGAACATTATAGCCATGATTTGTAAAATATTGAATTCCTTATTATATAAATTTATTTGTTCATGAACAAACCGATTTTAGAACATAACCCACTCAAATATGCAAATGGGTACGCATACCTCAGTGGCCGGACTAAGTTTGGATTCGCTAGTATGCGAACTGGTACACATACCACCAAACTCAGCAAAGTCACGGAACTTGAACCTCACGCTAGTACGCGTACCGGTACGCATACCATGGTTCCCGGATTTGGATTACACATATGCAAGTACGCATACTGTGCTTATATCCAATTGTTCTAAACTCCCATTTCAATCATTGAAACATTCTCGGAAGACGACAATAGCTGTCTCACACAAACTATTAGCTTCAAAGCAATTTTCAAGTGATCGAATGATCAATACGAAATATTCTGAGTCTATATCAAATGACTGTCTCACACAAATCATGTAAGATGTTACCAGGCAATTTTCACATGATCATCTTTTGACTTTCGTCAAGAATATAATATGAACTTGGTTAAAGCGAAAGCTTACCAACACATATTTTGAGAAATATGTAAGCGAGTTAAACTCATCTCGAAATATCAAATGTGTATGATTGAAGTCTATATAGCTATACGAAATTTTTCTCAAATAAGAGATAAAGTAGATAGACTTTTGAGTGATAGATGAGTTCAAGTCTCCACATATATTTTGTTGATGAAGTTCCACAAGCTCCCATTAGTAGTTATTCGTCTTTGATCGATGAATGTCGTGAAGTCTAATGCTCAACTACACTTTCTATCTTAATCCGAGACTTAGTTATAAGTAGACTAGAAATCAAGACTTATAGTTTTGGCAACTAAACTTGACAACAAGCTTGAGATAGCAACACTTGTGAGTTCGACCGAGCAGTGCTCTAACACAATATAATGCGGAAAAAAATAACACAGAGCCATAAATTTTGTTAACGAGGAAACCGCAAATGCAGAAAAACCCCGGAACCTAGTCCAAAATAAACACACACTGATTATAAGTTGTTACACCAATTTCCTACTACCTATTCGGACTAGATGTAATATCTGCGTCAGTTGTATTCAAGCACTTATAGAACTCCTAGCAGACACCGATTCTCTTTAGGAATTCTTCTCGTAAAATTTCTAGCATAACACAAATTCTCTTTAGAAGTTATTCTCGAAAATGTTCTGGCAGAACAAGGTTCGCTTCAGAAGCACTCTCAAAAATCTTCTAGCAGAATGTTAGTCTTCTTTAGAAGATGCAACAACACAGTTGATACTTTTCGATCTTTTGTATTCACAAAAAAACCAATTTGATTTCCCTTTAGATGTGAATCAAGGTTTTGGAAATCTTGCATTTGTTTTGAGAAAAATAATTATTCTACAAAACAAACTTGTAGATTAGGGTTTATTATACTCTTCAAAAAAATTGGAAGAGAAACCTAATTATTCTACAACAAGAATAACTAGAATCTAAAGATATCTTGTTTAAAACCTCTTACTATAACATGAGAACCTTTTCAGGGATAAAGGTTATTGTCACAAAAGTCGTGGCTCAAATTACCTCGAGTAAATATACATAAATGTACATTTACCGTCATAGGAATTGTTCCATAGAGTGAGCATTTGTTTCGATAGATTATAAAGGTAGAATTGAACAAGAATACAAATGAATTCAATTACCACATATCTTTGTTGATGAAGTCCTCGTTGATGTCTTCTTGTAGTCTTCAATCTTCATCTTTCAAGGATAGGTCTTCTTAGATCTAATCTAGTCTGAACTAAATTTAGTATACTAAATCAAGAATGCGTTCTGGAAACTAAATTTGACAAATAGCTTGACATACCAACGCTAGTGGGTTCAACCAAGCAATGCTCTAAAAAAATTCATAGGAAACCTAAGTCTATAGAGGACGACTCTAGAATCAACTAGGACACAAAGTGTCAGGGATTGATTTTCCCAGTTTAAAGAGCATCTCTATTTATAGTTTCGAAGACCAGGGGTTTCTTAGAATTCAAGTTAAGATAACTTGGGAATCAAGCAAACACTTTTAGGTCTTGAAAATACAACAGAAGAATATACATTAGGATCCGGTTTTGGAAACATGTATAATGATTGTTCAATTTGGCAAGTATGCCAAAAAAAAAAAAACTAAAGCAGTTTGATGTCATTTAAACACCTAAGAGTTTAACCATTATGCACACATATAAGTGTTAAAGTGATCAATGAAGTCTTAGAAGTGTTTGAGAGAGCTCTAACAATGCTAAACATATTTAAAAAGAAATAAGTCTTTGAGAAATCTATTGGGACAATTGGTATGACGGTCGCGAACCGTTAAGATTTTCCACAAGTTAGGGTACAACAGCTCGTGAACTAAGTTTGCCAACCCTATAAGATTACCGAACTCAGTTTATTACGGTTCGTGAACCATTTTTTCCAACTGCTATCCTATAATACCAACTTTAATAAATCAGTTCACAGTGGTTTGTGAACCGGGTTTGTGAACTATTCTCATCTGAACTTTCGGTTTGTAAACTGGTTCGCCAACCCTCCCCTTGTATTTCTAAAACTCAAATATCTATTGGTTCGTTAACCTATCATGAGCAGAAATATCAGATAGTTCAATATTTCTCTCTTATGATGTTTGAAACATTCCTACGTGATAAAATCATTTGCATGGGTAATTTTCAATTGATCCAAAAATTAGTTCACACAATAAATTGTTTAGAACTAATGTTGTTAAGGATCATTGAACATCTTTGCTAAAATCATATTTTGAGACTTTTAACCAGACAAGGTTGACTCGAAACTCTTTCTTTGTAAAACTATTAGAAGTCATACGACATCGTCTCAAAAAGATAGAATGGTAAGATAGTGAGTAAAATATAATTGTTAAGTCTTCACATACCTGATTCAGAAGTTCTTCAAATGTCTTCGTCGATCTTCAGACTTCAAGGTGATGTCTGATACTCATTTACCAAATTCTAACCTAGTACAAGACTTGACTTAGTAGACTAGAAACCAATATATAGTTTTGATCATATAACATTGACAACAAGCTTGAGATAGCAAAACTTGAGGGTTCAATTGGGCATTACTCTAACATTCATCACATAAAATTTTAGTGCACAAACATGTACGCACCGACTCTTTGGATCAACCAAAACACAAATAATAAATCGAAAACATATTTTAATCACATATAAAAGATCTCAAAAATCAAATCAACTAATAACAAAGAGATTTAAAATCCAAAAATCTTAATCACGTTTCAAGATATCAGAGAAGTAATTCTTCAAATCAAGCTTATAATCACCATAAACTGAAACATATACCGTGTACAGTACATTATATATAATCAAAACATAAAAGAAATCAACTACTCTATCAATCAATAACCATGAATAATTTTTAGCGTGTTGTAAAAAAAAAGATGAAAAAAATCAAAAAAAATCCGAACCACATATAAATATCTCAAAGTCGAATCAACTAACACATTGGAAGAAATATATGATGAAGAAACAAAAACAAAATCAAAGTTGCGTGAAAATCAAAACCTAAGAAATAACATAATCAAAATAAAAAAAAAAGAAATCCAAGATCAAACAAAATATGAAAGATCGAATCGATTTCACATCTTGCATTAAAAAAGAAATCAAAACCTAACAAATAACAAACCAAAAATACAAAATCAAAGAAGAACAAAAGATCAAACATAAAAAACTAACCTAAGATCGAAATCTGACGAAGAAACGAGTTGATCCAACAAAATCACCTCCAAATTCCCTCCCTCGCTCCCTCTAATTTGAATCTGATATCAGTCGGTAATAAAGCTGCAAGGGCAATTTTGGTACTAGGAAAATTCGGGGATGCGAGTTTGAATTAGCTCGTCCATATTTTGGACTAAACTGTCTACATGGGAATTATTTGGACTAACGAATATTGGGCTTGGGAGCACAGGCATGCAAAGCCCAAGAAAAAATGGATTTTATCCAAACGTTGTTCAATTTTCCCATCAGATATGTGGTTGGACCAAGTGTACTGGTTCAAGCCTTTGAACCCCAATCAGATAGTGTCTTCCACTATAGCAAATGGTACAGCCCTCACCTCCGATGTGTGATAACTGATAAGGGCTGCCATAAAAAAAGAGTAAAAAGGACATTCTTGTTTGACATTAAAAAAGAGGAATCGTATTTTGGGCACCCTTGTTTATTTGGGGGACCATTGTGTAATTTAGGGTAGGGCAGCCCTTATCAATAATTTTTTCTTAATACCTAAACTGCCCTTTTGGTTATGATTAGTGAAATCATTATTGAAATGATTAAGTAAAAACTAATTAGTGAGATTAAATTAAAAGATGGGTTATTAAAAACAGAATTAGAATTTTTTAGAGAGTAAATTTAGAGAAGAAAAAGGAGAAAACCATGGAAAATAAACATTTTTTCTCATTCACTACGTTTGGGAATTCAAGTGATGAAAGCTCATTTGATTCTTCTCCATCATCTCCTAGAGTATTTGTTAATCTTCGCAATGATCTGGATATAAGTGATTTCTTAGATGGTGAATGTATTCTTCCCCAAACTCAATCTCAAGATGATAATGATGGATTTTATCAACCACAGCCGGAGGACGAGCATTTGGGTTTCCAGGTACGCTCCAAACTTAGATAATGTTGGTTGAATTGCTCCAAATTTTCAAACCAAATGTTAATTTTTGAAGTAGTTCGGTTACCTTATGTGAAGAACATGTAACCGAACTAATCTGAAAGTGTAGTTCGGTTACTTTATCCAAACACGCAGGTAACCGAACTATATATTAATGGAAGTTTCATGGATTTCCAGAGTAATGTTCGGTTGTTTCGCAAACAATATTAACCAACCGAACTTTAGGCAGAATAAGATTATTCTTTGTGTACAAAGTTCGGTTTGGTCGCAATCAATAACAAACCGAACTTTACGTAAAAATAATATTGAAGTTATTGTACTAAGTTCGGTTGGTTTGCAACCAACAACAAACCGAACTTCACGTAAAAATAGATTTAACTTAGTGTACAAAGTTCGGTTGATTCGCACACTGCATAAAAACCACCTATCTAACCGAACTATACATAATATAAGAGTAGATTAAGTATAATAAGTTCGGTTGTTTCGCAAACGTGATCCCAACAGCCTAACTAACTGAACTTATCAAACAAAATTAAATCAACAGTTCCAGAGTTATATTCGGTTACCTAGATAAAATAACGTGTAACCGAACTGTTTACTTTGTATTTGTTCGGTTACATATAATGTTGCTTTTAAACCGAACCAAGAGTTCGGTTACCGTGATTAAATTATCTTGTTACCGAATTTTATTGTGATTGCAATTGATGTTGTTCCATTTCTTGCAGATTGAATTCCAACCTATACCAATGGATGAATAACCTTCTCCGGTTGGTATGTTGTTCGAAGATACATCCCATCACTATGTCAATGATTTGGTATTTGACTTACCTATTGATGCGAAGAATTAGGCTAGAGAGCATGCCAAGAGAGCCATGTGCGTATTAGTTTTGAATGGAAAAGAAAGCAAAACTAGTTTAGAAATGGTTTGTGAGAGAAGTGGGGATCCGGATGCTAGTCACAAGAGGAAAGATTATGTGTATAAAGGAAAGACGAAGAGGAAGAACACAACATGCTCAAAGAAAATTAAATGTCCGTTCAAGCTAGTATTTAGTAAGTGCAAAGAAAGGAAAGGATGTGTTCTATCTATGGATAAGGTGGTAGGTCATCACAACCACCCTCGTACGGAGGATCTTGAAGGACACGCAATGGCCGCAAGGCTCACTCCTCAAGAAATGGAGAAAATAGCTAAATATAGGAGAATGAGTATTTCACCGGCTGGTATTCTTCGCTTATTAAAGGATCATAACAATGATAACGTATCATCTTTGTATACCATTTACAATGCAATTGAGACAATTAAAAGGAATGAATGGAAGGATAGAAAAGTCATACAACAATTGTTTTTGTTGGCTCAAGAGAAAGGCTCACTCTTCATTGCTCGGTTCAAAAGAAGGTTGGTGGACTGCACTTACAAGACAAACAAATGGAAGAAGAAATAACTCATCTCTTCATTGCTCATCCGAAGAGTGTTCAACTGGCTCAATGCTTCCATGAAGTTCTTATAATGGACTGCACTTACAAGACAAACAAATACGAGATGCCATTGTTGAACATTGTTGGTCGAACGTCGACCAAGTTACCGTTTACGGTTGCTTTTTGTTTTCTAAAGGACGAGCTAGAACCAAGTTACACTTGGGCGCTACAACAAGTGAAGGCGATCTACCGAGATGATGATATCCCAGGGGTTATAGTGACGGACAATGAAGTAGCATTGATGAACGCAATAGAGAGAGTCTTCCCATTGGCACAAAATATGCTTTGTACATTTCATATATGGTGCAATGTGATGAATAGGTGCAAGCATCAACTTACAAGACAAACAAATACGAGATGCCATTGTTGAACATTGTTGGTCGAACGTCGACCAAGTTACCGTTATGATGATATCCCAGGGGTTATAGTGACGGACAATGAAGTAGCATTGTTTCTTTTTGTTTTCTAAAGGACGAGCTAGAACCAAGTTACACTTGGGCGCTACAACAAGTGAAGGCGATCTACCGAGATGATGATATCCCAGGGGTTATAGTGACGGACAATGAAGTAGCATTGATGAACGCAATAGAGAGAGTCTTCCCATTGGCACATAATATGCTTTGTACATTTCATATATGGTGCAATGTGTTGAATAGGTGCAAGCATCAACTTTGTCTAACTAAGAGGAAAGCATTGGAAGAGATTAGTAAGCTACCGGAAGATGAACAAGAAGATGCAAAAGAGGATTTTGATAAACATCACACCATAAATCACGCTAAATGGGTTGCTTTTTCCGGGGAATGGGAGGCATTGACTTGGTCTCTCATCGAAGAAGAGTATAATTTAAATCTTGCCGAATTTATTGAACATTGGTCTAGCCCCGAATATCAGGAGGATATTGTAACGTATGTGGTGAAGCAATGGTGGGAACTGCACAAAGATCTCTTCGTTTATGCTTTTACCAACCACCATAAACATTTTGGGAATCAAGCAACAAGTTTAGTAGAATCGGCTCACAAACCGAACTCAACATGTATGCAATTAGCAATGAGTTCGGTTATTAGAGAACAAACCAAACTCAACATGTATCCAAATTATAGGAAATTAGGGATGAGTTCGGTTAATAGATGGTTTTCCAAAAAATTGCGAAACAACCGAACAGAATTCATAGAGTTCGGTTAAATAAGCATTCAACATATTGGTAAAATTAGAACAGTTCAGTTGCATTATTTTTTTTTTCTAATGCTTTGAGTTGAGTTACGAAATAGTTTTAAAATATTTTGCGAACTAACCGAAAATATTGGACAAAGTTCGGTTAACTGAGAACTCAAAATAGTGACTAAATTAGGAGAGTTCGGTTGCAAAGGAAATTCTTTTCGTTTTGTAAAATGGGAAGAGTTCGGTTAGGAGATGGTTTTCGAAAAATATGCGAAACAACCGAACTTTAAGTTCGGTTGCATAGTGTTAATTCCTATTCAACCGAACTGTTCTTCGTATTCTTCCTTTCAGGAAGTTCGGTTAACAAACTAGGGTTTTTGTGAAACGCCTCCTAACCGAACCCAGCACTGTAACTTACATTCGGACCCTATTTTGATGATTTCTATTCAATTAGACGAATCAAAATATAATTAAAACTAATGGGTTTGGTTGAAAATACCTGCGGATCTTTCCCATTTCAGTTTCAGGGCCAATTGTGTCTTCACCTTCCGGTTCCACTTCTTTGTGAATCTCCAATTCAATTGGCTGATTTGCTAGATGTCCTAATTGGGGACCCTTTCCTGTAAGTCTTTTGGTTTGCTTTCGAAGAACCATTCTTATATTCGATTGAGTAATCGACGATGAAAATTTTATGAATCGACGATTAATCCGATGTTGAGAAGAAGAAGAAGAAGAACAGAAGACCCAAAGAAGGAGGTAGGGTAGGTCTGATTTTTTATTTTTTTTGTATGTTAATAGATTATATTAGGTTAATCTAAAACAGTTATATATTAGGTTAATCTAAAACCGTTTTAGTGATAATCTTAATTAGGATTCGGGGGCAAATTAGTAATGTCCATGTTTTAGGACACCCCTTATAAATGTAGGGTAATGTGCCTTTAAAAAACAAAGGTCCCCCAAATATATCATGGTCCCAAAATACGGAAAGCTGTTTTCGGGCATACAAGAAACATTTTGGGCATACAAATTTATTTTTCCACCCAGGGTGGCTTTATAAGGGGTAGTGTAATTACTTATATATCCTCAAAAAATTTAAATTACTAATATGTCCTTACCCTTAAAAAAAACTAAAATCAAAATCAGTTTCCTATTATATACATCTCATCTTCTTCCTTTTCTAATCCATCAATCGAAGAACAAATAGAAGTTGAATGTGCAGAATCTGAAATTGAACCAAAAATTCTACTGATTGAAAAAACAACTCCTAAAATGGAATTAGAAGGTATTTATCACAAACCCATCTCTTATTTTATTGTTTATGATTGATTGAATTGGTTTACTTCGGCTAAAAACACAACTCAATTGTGAGCCGAACCTTATAAATGCACTAGGTTCGGCTTGTATTCGATAATCATAATATGTGCCGAACCAATACAAAATTATTAACCCAGGAATATACATGATCAGGTTCGGATTATATTCTACTTATTCAAATAGCCGAACAATGTGTTTACAACAGGTTTGGCGCTTACGAATTTCTAAATATAAGCCGAACCCTAAACATTTTTTCTTCCAAACAGTTCAGTGTAGGGTTCGGCTTATTAGGACAATTCAAAACGAGCCGAACTCTAGTCTACAAGGTAGGTTCGGCTCTTAATCAACACTTTCAGCTAGCCGAACTGTTCATCCAAACTCGCCGAACCTTAGTGAAAAAACACAAAATTTTGATGATTTTAACCTACAAAAGTGAGATTAAACATAAGATATGTTGGAAAATTTCCAACGAGACGCTGTCTCGCACTCTGCAGGGGGCCCCGGGCAGGTCGAACCCCAAAAGCTGTCTAAATGATTACAATTCAAGGGTTTGTTGAAAGTAATCTTAAAACTAATCACTAATCAGATTTATTTTAACTAACCATTACTATTAACACTAATCCTAAAAGGGCAGATTTGCCATTACCAAAAATATTTGGTTAAGGGGCTTTTAATATTGCTATTTACACTCATTTTTTGTCTTACTTGGTATGCCCAATAAGTTTCTTGTATGCCCAAAAACAGCCTTCAAAATACGGTTCAAAAAGAGACCTGTAACCACCTCCATAGAGACACCCGGAAATCCAACCCAAGACCAACCCACTAGACAGGCCCACTGGCCGAACAAGGTAGTCAGACTCATTGACTTGCCTAAGAGCGTCTGCAGCGGTGCGACTAAGAGTAAAGAGTAAAAAAAAAGACCAAATTTGGGTTTAGTCCGTTGAGTGACGCAGTGGGAGGAAGACTAAATTTTTGGTGGAGCGTAAACTATAACAACGCCTGGTGTGGGGCGTGAAGTATACGTGCGCTCGGCGTGGGGCGGAGGGTATAAGTTCGCCTGGTGCGAAAACGTAAACAGAAAAAAAAAAAAAAACAATGGGCGTTGGTATAAACCATGCCCCAAATTCTTATGAAATTTTTTGAGTGGGGCGTTGGTATAGTCCACGCCCCACAAAAAATTAGAAAAAAAAAAAAAAAATGGGGTGGGGGTATAAACCACGCCTGGTGTGGGGCGTAGAGTATACGTGCGCTCGGCGTGGGGCGTTAACTATATCTGCGCTCGGTGTGGGGCGTTAACTATATCTGCGCTCGGTGTGGGGCGTTAACTATATCCACGCTCGACTAAATTTGGGTTTTGGTCTTGGTCGCAGACCAAATTTGGTCTGGAAATTTGGTATGGTCTGGGATTTAGTCTTTACTCCATCCCACTACGTCTCTGTTAAAGACCAAATTTTTACTCTTGGTCGTCCGGTGCAGACGCTCTAACGAGGGAAATAGGAAGGAAAGGAAAACTATCAATCTCATCGAAAAGACGAGATCGAACGGATTATTCTTCGAAATCATTCCAGGCCAGATTCTGAAACTGAAACCCTGGATTAGGCAACGAAGTAGTCAGGGGAAGGTAAGGCCAAAAGGCCAGAAATGACAACACGAGCTAAGTGCTCCACACACTGCACTAACATTTAAAGGCCTCTTGACTAAACTACTTGAAACTGAAACTGGACTCTTAAAAAGGTGGAAAGCAGTTGTGTCACAGTTGACAATTCCCACAGAGACAATCAAACCAACCCAACTTTTTTGATGCCAGCAATTTAAAAAATGATACCTAAGTAGCTTGAAAGACCAAGTAAAACAACAAAAATAGCCCTGCTAAAAGCTGAATTAGTTCTACCGAAGTTGTTTCCGTAGTATTTCTGATTCTCCAACTTCCAGTGGAATTTGTAACCCCCCTGAACCTTGTTCCACATTCATTTCTTGTAACCATACTGCAGTTTTACTACAATAAAAACAAATGTAATGAAGCTTAAGAAAGATGAATTTTTAATAGCAGCGCTTAAGTCATCAAAATTACAGTTATGACATGACCAAATACAAGAATTCGTTCTCACAGAAAACCAGCAATGAACATTATCCCCTAGATATTTACATCATACAATACAATCCTCGAGAAAACATAGTTGATCTCCTCACCAAATTTAAAGCAGTTAATATAAACTGAAGTAGCAATTTAAATGGAAGGGCTTTGACCTCGAAATGACATTACAGGGAATCACATTCAAGAGTAATGTTCAGGAAGCCAAAGGGTCTAAAAATAATTGCAATAAGAACATGCTGTAAAGAAGAACTAAGTGAAAAATATGATAGCACAGGAGTGTATAGTTGAATTGAGCAAAGAAAAAGTAACAGCAGGCAACAATCCCAAACTTAAGAAATGGTACAGAAGCAAGAAGAGAAAATAAAAGGATAAAATGGAGAAAAAGGTAATACCTGGGCAGCATGCTTGCTAGGAATAGCTTTTGGAGTAGGGACTTGTCCTCTGGAGATAAAGATGCAGCGTAATTACGATTGGCAACCACAGTTCCTACAGAAGGAGGGTTCACTTAAGGAGAGGGTACAGCCACATTGAAGATCTGGCGTGGAAGAAAAGTTGATGGAAGAGGTTACACCATTGACTTAATATGATAAAACTATACCCATAAAGCATTTTTTTTACCATATTTCAGCATTTGAATTACGCTCATAACTCATCATTGTTTGCGGCGCAGCTTAAGTGGTGGTGGTGGTGGTGGTTTGGGGGTACTGGTAGTTGGAGCGGTGCTGGGATGGTGTTTGCTGGTGGTTGAAGTAAACACTGATGGTGATTCACAAGTCTAAGATATAACTTAACTAAATCCTTGTCTCAGTGTCTGCTCATTAGAAGGTGCTGCTATCCGTCTAAGTTATAACCTTAAGAATATTTTTACTTGTTAACTTACCTGTGTGAGCAAACAATCCATCATCTCCCTGTGGGGTGTCATGCTATCAAAGGATGAAACAGCTGATGATTGCGCCTACCAATTTATACCAAGCGAGACACAGTTATCTCATCTCAGACGGATAGGGAATCTAAAATCTGACTCACATGATTCATCTCAACATTCGTTGTCCTGTGGGGCCAACTTGTTGTTAACCCAGTTTTAGAATTCTTCTGGGATATGCTGATCAGAGAAGTGTAGGCAGCAATATCAGAAATGTGTCCCTTCTCACTCTGCAGTTTATCGATATCCATCGAGTCTCCTCCATTATTGCAATGCCCTTCCAGAAGAATATTGTAAGTAATGTCATCTGGCACTACTCCCAAATTATGCATATCACCCAGAAGCATCCTAGCTATTTTCATCTGCCCTTGCTTACAGAATCCATTCATAACAATGTTAAAAGTTGCAACCCCTGGGACACGGCCACTACTCTGCAACTCATTGAGCAGTTTGGAACCCATTTGAGCATCACCTTTCTTGCAAAACCCGTGTATCACCATAGCATATGTTGCTTCATCTGGTCTTAGACCTGCTCTTAACATCTCCTTTAAAGTCAGCTCCGCATCTTCCAATCTTCCTTCCCTGCAAAAGCCCGAAACTAGTGCTGTGTAAGCAACATTATCAAGCTCTATTCCTTCCCTAATCATTCCCTTCCTAATCTCAATAGCTGACTCTAAATACCCTTCCTTGCAATATCCATCTATAAGTGTAGTATACGTGATCTTATCAGGCTTCATGTTCTTATCCTTCATCTCGTCAATAATCTTCATTGCTCTTCCTAAATCACCTACTCTACAGAGTCCATTAATAAGTGTGTTGTAAGTAATTAAATCAGGTTTGACGCCCTTAATCAACATTTCCCTGTACATATCCATTGCTACCTCAATATTATGTTGTTTACAGTGCCCACCGATTAAAGTAGTGTAAGTAACATCATTAGGAACCAATCCTCTTACACACATTTCGTCTAACATTTGATTCGCCTCCTCCATTCGATTATCTTTGCACAACCCATCAATCAAAACACTGTAAGTAACGACATCAGGAGACACTCTTCTTTCTGACATTACTCTTTTCAACTTAAAACACTCCTCCAAATTCCCAATCTTACAGTACCCATTTATCAGAGTATTGAAACTAACAACACTAGGGTTCAAACCTCTCTTAGTAATTTCATCAAACACTTTCCGGGCTTCTTGACTTCTTCTCTCTTTACAGAACTTATGCATGAAGATATTTAAAGTAAAGATATTTGGTTGAAACCCAGCATCTAAAATCTCAACATAAAACCCCCAAGCCACTTCAGGTGACTCCGACTTCATTAATTTATCAAGAAGGTTGCCACAAGAATGATAAGGAACTCGGAACCCATTCATTTTAACTAACCGAAAACACTGAATTGCATCTGATACAAAACCAGAATCAATATACGCATTCATCAAAACATCAAACACTAAATCATTTTGATGCGGACCTCTGTTATCAAGAATTGCAGTCAATAAAGATGAAACTGAGTCTTTTCCTTTTCTAGATATAATGAAACTGAAAAGAAATTGAGCTTCATCGAGTATGTTGTGTGTACAGAGGAGATTAGCCATTGCACAATATGAAGCAATGGTGTGACGAAAACCCTTTTGAGTGGAAACCCATTTGAAGAAAGAGAGTAGTGAAAATGGGTCTAATGAGAATGGGTTTTGTGTGATCAGATCAGTGATGTGCTGAGCTGCGAGTGAAGGAATGCGTTTTTTAAGGGAGGAATTGAGAGGTTTTGAAGGTGTGTCCTTTATAGCTTGAGATATAGTTGTGAGAATTGGATTGTGGTTCTGTTGGTGTGATTCTGGTGGTGGAGAGTACCAGGTGGAGAAGAGAATTAACTGTGATCTTCCGAATTTCAGTAGAGAAGAAGGATGATGAGAAGTGAGAAAGTAGTGGTTTATGGTTCTACTAGGCTTCATGTAGAACATGGTTTCAGTTTAATTTTGCATAGGAAGATGTAGCTTCCTTTATTTTATTTTTTTCTTAAGCAGATAGAGCTTCCTCTTCTTGACTAGATCGGTTTGGGCTAAGTACTATGGTCTTTTTATCTAGCAGTTAGATTAGCAGTCCACGTCAGTTAGGGCAACCTCCTAAGTCTTATGGAAGTGCTAATCTAGCAGCTAGATTAGCAGTCTATGTCAGCCCATCGCTTTAAATTTCAGACGTCAGATTAAATTTTGTGATTTTTTTAATCCGTGTGATTTTTGTGAGCGCTGAACGGTTCAGCGCTAAGGTCACTTTTTGAACGTTGAACCATTCAGCGCTTCAATCTCGCTGCTAGTTGAACTGCGAGCACATGCTAGGAGAGAGAACTAGTGTTAACTTTTAGGCCACCATTTTTTTTTTTTTGAATTGCAACACTTAACTGCCAATCTAGCAGCTCAATCTAGCCCATAGGACTTAGCCTCACAGGGAGGGTACCAAAATTCATATTCATATGAGGTAGATGACTTTCTAGTTAGTCTTATATGGGTTTTGGTACCCTTCCCAGAAATCTGGTACCTCGGTAGTACCAAAATTGCAACACTTAACTGCCAATTTAGCATCTCAATCTAGCCCATATGACTTAGCCTCACAGGGAGGGTACCAAAATTCATATTCATATGAGGTAGATAACTTTCTAATTAGTTTTATATGGGTTTTGATACCCTTCCCAGAAATCTGGTACCTCGGTAGTAGTCATGGTCTCGAAGTAGTTCATGGTTGTAGGAGTATAAAGCTTTTAATGACAACTGGATAAAGAATTTTTCTAACCCAATCGGCAATTCCTACCCAAATCCTATGATGATGGTGATTCAAAATTTGAGCATATTTTTTTTACCCCGAAAAACTCCACCAAAATCCTTAATGCTAGAATCCTAGTCTGTGGAAGGATCCACTTATTTGGCCATTTACTAAAACAGGCATACTTACTTTTTAATTGGCTTGCACTGTCATTTCAAGTTATTATAAGAACATTTAGAAATCCATGTCCTTCCAAAAGTCTAACTCTATATACGAAAGTGTCTAGAAATCATCTTACCACTAAAGCTACTCTCCTCAGATATACTTAGAACCAACCAACACATACATTGTTGTTTCTGTGATGGTATTTCTTTGAATCTAAAGAGCATATGGTGTTGCATTATTCTTTCTCAAGGAATGTGTGATCTCTGATCCCTAATGGTTCTTTAGTTCTATAAGACGTAGACACTAACATATCCATACAAGAGCAGATTCATAAACGGCTAACTAATTGTGAAGATGTCAAATTTTGAGCAACATTTGTTGGAAAAATAATTTAGAATGAAAAATATTTAACAAATTTTGAACCATAGAACTATTTATATTTTTTATTTTATTTTATTTTTATACTAAAATAAAATTGCATTACTAAGTAGGAAAATTCACAGAAGTTTCATCTTCCAGTATTGCATTCGCAATAAACCTGGTGGATGTGAAGACCACACTTTTGAAATTCTAAAATTCCTAGCATGCGTAGCCAATGTATCATTTGCCTTATTGCAGTCACTATTGATAAATCTGCAATACCATAGTGGGTTGTTGCTTAACATAACTTGATATCCAGGATTATGGATTGATTCTCCCAAGCAACATTCTGATGGTTGGCATTGACTGTGAAAAAGCGGGGGTCTAACAACCACACCTAATATTTCGTTCGGCAATATGAATAGACAAACTACAATATACTTTCAAGAGAATCAACTAGACAGTCAGACTCAATCTAGAGAAAAGTATATCAAAGAGTTTATATCTCTGTTTTATAATGTAATCAGCAAATCAAACAGATAGAAATCTGCGAGCCTGATTATTATGTGAAACAACTTGAACGGTACCAAAGAACAATGTTCAAGTGTCAATCAATTTATATCAACAATTGAAGGTTGGATTATATAATTGATTGATATTAACGCACAACCTATGATATTTCTATTATATAACAAAATATAATATGGAAAAGAAATAATACAGATACCAGAATTTTGTTAACGAGGAAAACCGCAAATGCAGAAAAACCCCGGGACCTAGTCCAGCTTTGAACACCACATTGTATTAAGCCGCTACAGACACTAGCCTACTACCAATGAACTTCGGACTGGAATGTATTTGAGACCTAATCAATCTCACATTGATCAAGGTACAGTTACGCTCCTTACGTCTCTGAACCCCAGCAGGATTCTACACACTTGATTCCCTTAGATGATCTCACCCACAACCAAAAGTTGCTACGATCCAAAGTCGAAGACTTGATAAACAAATCTGTCTCACACTAAAAAGTCTATTGGAATAGATAAATCTATCTCCCACATAAATACTTACGAGTTTTGTTCCGTCTTTTAATAAATCAAGGTGCACAGGAACCAATTGATAAACCAGACTTATATTCCCGAAGAACAGACCAGTATTGTCAATCACCTCACAATAATCTTAATCGTATAGAAGCGAAACAAGATATTGTGGAATCACAAACGATGAGACGAAGCTGATTGTGACTACTATTTATCTTGCCTATCGGAGAATCAATCTCGAGCAAATCTTAGAGAAGACAATACTCAATAGGATAGAACATGGAAAGATCAGAATACGCAACTACAGAGAAAATAGTTGTTGTCTTCACAATCCTAATAAAGTCTTTAAGTCGATAACTTACAGGGTTTCGTGAAAAACCTAAGGCTAAAGGAGAATCGGATCTAGTCGCAACTTATATCACACATGAGGTTTGGGGATTAGGTTTTCCAGTTGCTAGAGTTCTCCTTTATATAGTCTTCAAATCAGGGTTTGCAATCATTGTTACCTTAGTAACAAAGAATTCAATATTCACCGTTAGATGAAAACCTGATTAGACTAAAGCTAATATTTTTTAACCGTTAGATCAAACTTAGCTTGTTACACACAAATAAAAAGTGACTTCATTTAGATATGAGTAACCATACCTAAACGTGTGCACCTTCGTTGGCTCAACAATAGTTAACCGAAGTTAGCCATATGAACTCTTTCATATCAACCATATTCATCTTAACCATAACTAGTTCAAATGACTCAAATGAAACTAGTTCTAGAGTTGTTCAATTGTTTATATTCTCATAGAAGTATACAAGACACAATTGAAGCAAAATCGATTTTGATTCACTCGAATCAAGTCATGAACATTATTGCCACGGTTTGAAAAAGATTGCATTCCTTATTATATAAATGTATTAGTTCATGAACAAACCGATTCTAGAACTTAACCCACTCAAGTATGCAAACGGGTACGCATAATTATGTAGCCGGACTTGGACTGTGTCCGATAGTATGCGAACGGGTACACATACTATCACATATCCAAAACAACAGTTGAATCAGTACGGGTACGCATATAAAAGTTCCCGGACTTCAACTAAGTTCGCTAGTACGCGTACATGTACGCATACCAAGGCTCCCGGACTTTACCTGGCCTTCCCAGTACGCATACTGGTATGCACACTATACCGGTCTTGGATCAACATATATGCAGGTACTCATACTATGTCTGTAATCCAATTATGGTAAAGTGTTCTAAACTCTATTTCAATCATTGAAACATTCTTAGATGATGACAATAGTTATTTTTCACTAACTATTAGCATCAAAGCGATTTGCAAGTTATTGAAATAATCAATTCGAATCATTCTGAGTCTATATCAATTGACTGTATCACACAAATCATGTAAGATGTTACTTGGCGATTTTCACATGATCATCTTTTGACTTGCGTCAAGAATATAAGATGAACTTGGTTGAAACAAAAGCTTACGTACACATATTTTGAGAAATATGTAAGCGAGTTAAACTCAGCTCGAAATATCAAATGTGTATAATCGAATACTGTATAATAATACGACTTTTGTCTCAAGAAGGATATATAGTAGAAATAAACTTTCTGAGTGATGGATGAGTTTCAGTCTCCACATACCTTTTGTCGATGAAGTTCCAAAAGATCTCCTTAGTAGTTCTTCGTCTTCATTTGATGAACGCCGTGAAGTCTAATGCTCAACTACACTTTCTATCCTAATCCGAGACTTAGCTATAAGTAGAATAGAAATCAAGACTTATGATTTTGACAAATAAACTTGAAAACAAAGCTTGAGATATCAACGCTTGCGAGTTCGACCAAGTAGTACTCTAACAATCTCCCCCTTTGTCAATTTTGGTGACAAAACTATCAATGCATATGGAATACAAAATAAATAAACTTTGTATCTCTCAATCCAAATGCTTGATTTCCTTGGTTCTTCAACATTACTCGAAATCTTCGTCACTTCCAAGTACTCCAGTGATTCTAAATGTGTTCAACTTAGCATCATAGTTGTTGAAGATTTATAGGCATCTAAAACACCTAATTCTAGTATCGGTTTTTGTACACTTTTCTTAATAATTTTCTTGTAAATTTGTATATTATGTTTGTTTTCTATGTTTCCGGGAAAAATGGCTTGGATTTACATGAAGGAACGAGAAGCTACAACATTGGTCATATTGGCTATGCACTGGAGTTATAAGAGAATTTGGTTCTCTTCATATTTCTTGTCAGGGAGCTGAAGTATGATCGGTTCTCTTTATATTTCTTGCAAGGGAACTGAAGTCTGATCAATTCTCAACAAGAGTGATGATGGGCTTAGTGGAACAGTAGATATGAGACCATTTGAGTTGATGGGCCTCGTATCTTTTGTTGGAGCCTAGAAGACACACCTAAGTGTTAGCACGTATAACTTAAAAGAGAAATCAGGTTTCCTTAAGTCGAGAAACCATCAGTTCTCAATCAGAGAATATTACAAGAAGACCCCAGCCTTTGTTTCCTGAAACCGTAGTCTGCTGGTTAGTTCGCCGGTGCTCAGGCCATGGCTTGTGTAGCTGTTCAATCGAGAATAAGAAGGAAGATTAGAGTGAGTTTCTGTTTTTGTTGTTTGACGAGAAACCCAGGGAAGATAAGGGGATCCGAGGCTATTGAGTAGATGGGTTCGATGACTGTATTTGAAAAATCAAGAGCTCGAGATGGAACGGGAGTTGGGCTAGTGCCATTGAAGAAGTCTGGTTTATACATCCAAGAAACAAGGATTTGTTTCATCCTCTCTTTTCTTTGTCCGTGCAGCTAAGAAGTGCTGATGTTGTGGTTGATTTGTGACAGTATATGGCGCAGGTTGATGAAGATTTGAAATATGATGGAATTGGAGTTATGGGATTGATTGAATTTGAATTTACAGGGAACTAGAGAAGGAGATTATTGATGCACATCAACATCATTGCATTGTGCTCAGTAACTATTTGACAAACCGTCTGATAGAGCAAAAAGAGTTATTTGAAGCTAAGAGTCTACAGCTGTTTAGGGGACGAATGGTGGAGAAGTTGAGTATTTTCAGGGACAAGAAGAAATCAAGATGGACAGAGAATTCGCTAAGTACTACTGGGAGAAGACAAGTGTTGCTGCAGCCTGCAACTGTCTTGAGTTCAAGTTGGTGTCCAGAAAGCAGTGAGACTGAAGATGTTTCTGTCCATTACAAGGGAGGTGAGTGTGTAGCAGGTTTTGCAGTCGAGATGGAGTGAGAGTATGTGTTTATTTTTTTTACTATGAAAAGAAATTCATTACTTTAAAAATTAATTAACATTGTCTTCCTCTAAAGAGGATTTCAACCAAGTAGGAAAATCAGTATCTGGTACTGATCTGACTAAAGTACTTGAAGCATTATAAGCTTCTTTGGCTAATACATGAGCCGTATTATTTGCTTCTCTTGAAATAAAACTACATTTTCAAGAACTAGATGAAGAAAACAAAGCTAAACTATCTACAATAACTGAGCTCGTAGTCCACTTCACAGTTGCAGATGAACCATTCAACGCATCCACCACGTTACTGTTATCCCCTTCCAAATGAAGATGTTCAATGTTAAGTTCTTTGGCCCATATTATTGCCTGCAAAGCGCCTAAAGCTTCAGCCTGTTCTTCATCAAAATCAGTTAGGGGAATGCTTGCTGCACCTCCACATTCACCTGTAAAAGACCTTATGATTAGTCCAAGTCCACATTTATTACTATCATCTTTGAAACTGGCATCAAAGTTAATTTTCACAAAAGGATTTATATGGGCAGTCCAACCAATGCTCCTATCAATCCTACCCTGCACATTACACCCATCTACTGACAAAGTAGTTAAGTTTTTTTCCCAGTCAGAAATAAAACTCTTAATCTGCAAAGTCAGAGCTAAAACAGGCACACGATATTTTCAAAAACCAGCTGGCATCTAGATTTCCAGATATTCCATAGGATTATCCCTACAAATTGTATACATTTCTGCACCTGGCCATATCCACCTGGAAGAATAACAAACCATTCCACAAATCAGTCTTGCAAATTTTTATTTTGAATTTTATTATATAAGTCAGGGTCCAATGCAATCCATAACTCTTTAGCATAGCTACATTCAATGAAGAGATGATTAGCTATTTCCGAAGAGTTCTTGCAGAAAGGACAAGAGCTATCTATATCGTTAACGACCTTATGCCGACGATCTCTAACAGGGATACAATCTTGAATACATTTCCATAAAAAGTATAGAATCTCTTGAAGGAGCTGCACCTTCCAAAACCTGGTCCAAGGAAATTGGTTCTTAGGAACAGTAGACATATCAATTTTGTTGTTAAGTATATACCTATAAGCAGATTTAACACTAAAAGACCCATTATTTGTCAGGGTCCACCTGATCCTATCAACACCATGTAAAGGAATCCTAATTTGAATTATTTGCTTAACAATTTGCTCATTAAAAAGAGTATTCAAAAGATCAATGTTCCAAGATTTAGTATCACTATTAATAATATCACTAACATTATTAATGCTCAAAGACCATCTACTAGTGTCAATAGTTATATCTAACCTAAGAACCCATTTATGTTTCCAAACATTAACCTTAAATCCGCCTCCTATTTCCCAACAATAATTAGATTTCACTATTTCTAGACCCTCTCTAATACCTCTCCAAATCCAGGAGCCGTGCGTAGTTAAATCATCCGTAAGGGGATATAGATTCATGAAGTATTTGTCTTAGGATAACTTCCCATGGAGCATCTGGCTGATCTAACATCCTCCAAGCTAGCCTGGAAAGCAAAGCAATGTTAAAAATGTCAGATTTTTTAAAATTCAGACCTCCAATTTTTTTTGGGATTGCCACATAATCCCATTTCCTAAGAATTAAACCTCTTGATTCATAATCTTGATTCCACCAAAAACGCATCTGGTAAGAATCTAGTTTCCTAGTCAAATCCTTGGGCATAGGAAAAACAGCCATACGGTGTGATGCTAAAGTTCCTAAAATAGTTTGGAATGTAACAACTTTACCAGCTAGGTTAAGATGTTTAGGTTTCCAAACACCTAATCTATCTTTGAACTTACTTAATAAAGGTTTAAAAGATTCCATTTTGTTCCTCTGTAAAATTAAGGGAACACCAAGGTATTTTTCTTGCAAACCCATTCTCCTAATACCTAAGATGTTTGCAATGTCATTCTTTATTCTATTATATGTTTTAGGGCTAAAAGCTAGACCTGATTTTTCGAAATTAATAGATTGACCAGATAAAGTACTAAAATTTCTTATTATGTCATGCAAGACTCTAGCTTCACTAGAACTATCATTTAGAAAAATCAGACAATCATCAGCGAAAAAAATGTGGCTTATAGGAGGACAATCAGGTATAACTCTAATACCATGCAGAAGATCCTTATTCTCAGTAGACAACAAACATTTTGAGAAAAATTCCATACATAGTTGTAGATGGGGAAAAACGATTTGCTGGTTTTTAAGGAATTGATGAGACGACCGTACGGAGGAGACTCCTTTGAACCGAGCGAAATGTTCAAACTCACACAGATGCACCGCTGCAAAGGGGGTGCTTTGAATTCGAGAGATCAATCTGTAGTACTCCGGCCTAAACCAAGACAATGGATGTTCCAGAGTAAATTCGGTCACAAGAGAGGATGGGTTGATCTGTAGGAGGGAAGCTAAGAAATATGTGGAATCAATCGTAATCAAATATTGTTGGTGTATTGTGAATTCTGAATAAGATGAGTTCTGAATGATTAAAATTGCTCAGTTGAGAGTAATTGCTCAATTGATGAGTTGTTGATCTCGTGTTATCAGTGAGACGTGAGGTTCTCGTCGTTGTTGTTTCAATCATGATTCAGAGACTTATTTATATTGCTGGAATTATAGACACCATGGTCCCATGAAGTGTGACAGTTGATGGAATCAAAGAGTGGAGAGATGGAAATAGTGTTTGAAACCAGTTACTCATCATGCGGAGACTTGGTTGATTTTCCACCCACTACTTTGTTAACTCCTTCAACTGAATGCACGACTTGCTCACATTCCATCGTGTGTTTGAACACACGTGCTGTAGACCGCCAGACCAAAACCCTAGTTGATATCCCCCCCAAGTGACACGATTGACGTCTCATGGTTAGTTTAGTCAGTCGCTGACTTCGTGATATTATGGGACGACGAGTCCATGTATTTGCCGAGTTGAACATGATTTTGTGAAATGTTCTGAAACTCATGGATCGAACGTGGGCATGATCCTCATGTTGACAGTTGAGGCGAGCAAGTATTGCTCATCCGATGATTTGCTGAGTATTAATAGTTGAACCAATATTCTCTGATTTGAGCAAGTATTGCTTATCTAAGCAAGTGTTGCTCATATGATGAATTATTGGCACCGTGACCAAAATAAAATATTAATTAAAATATTGGTAGTTGAACCGAGTATAATTAATAAGAATATTTATCATGAGATCGTCATAAATTTATTAGTGTTTGAATCTGGAATCATAATCCTTGGACTCAAAAACCCTAATTTGATCAATTGATGATCACTTCATGGTTTGTTAGGAATTGATCCATGAGATGAGATGAAGGAAGGATTGGTTCCATGAGACGGTGGGTCAATCATGTAACACCCATATGCTCACGTGAGCAAATACCAATACCTCTTGAAGAGTTGGTGACTTGTTGATGAAAGAATGACTAAATGCTGGTTTAATCATTTATTCGAATTACTGCTGGGTTCATCATTAGGTAATAAAACCTGATTAATTATGAAGAGGTGGAGGACCGAACAAGGGGTCATGAAACCATCCCTGGGTGGTCACGGGATCAAGTGTTGATCGTTCCATGAAGTTCCAAGTCGTTTGGAAGAGTTTTGGACCTAATACGTGCAATTATGCAAATTAGGTCAAATTATGATCATATGTAAGACCGGCTCATTGAGAGCCAAAGAGCTAAACTTGGTCGGTCAAGATAACATTCTCATGTCTCCATAGTGTCTGTATCTCAGTTCTGAGAATTTTGATATTTTCAGATGTGCATTTGAGCAATCATTTTAGAAAATATGAAGAAACCAGGGTTTTTTGATAAAACCGTCAAAACTTCATGAGATGAAGGAAAATAATGGAAAAAGTGAAGAAATTATGAAGTGTGGGACTAGGCATGGCCGTTCGTCCAAGGGGGCCAATTGCACACGTTTTCCAAAATTTTGTAATATTTTCATGATTTTAGGGAAATATGATAAAATCAAGGAGTTTTGCTAAAATTAAAGAGTTTTGTTCAAATCAAGGAGTTTCCATGAGATGAAGGAAACATAAAAAATAATAATAAAATAAGGGACGTGTGGGCGTGTGGGACCGGCTTGGAGCATGGTTGGCCGGCCAGGGCCCGGTCCCGTGCGTTTTCCCTAATTTTATGTATTATTTCACAATTTGAAGAAAATATCATGAAATCAAGGAATTTCATGGGATTATGAAAACATGAAAAATATAATAATAACAAAAGGGGACGTGTGAAGCCATCTAGGGTTTGACCGACCAGCTATGGCCCGTGCACACGGGTTTTCCCAATTTTATATTATTTTTTATGGGACCAAGGAAATATCATGAGATTAAGGAGTTTTCATGAAATTAGGGAAATAATAATAAAATAATGAGGAATCATGAGGTGTGGGGCCGACTGGGACCAAGGCATGGCCGGTTGGCCAATGCTCACGCCCCACAATATTCTTCCCTAATTTTACATTATTTCTTTGGTGTGAAAGAAACACCATGAAACTGAGGAGTTTCCTCAAAACGAAGGATATTTTTTCAAATGAAAGAATTTTCATGAACTCAAGGAAAATAAGAAAATGGCGTGGGATTGACCACGACACGGTCGTCCGGTCAGTGGGTCCATGGTCCTAGCGCCTTGGTCAATTTTTAATTATTTATTATTTTCTTTCCTATTTTGCATAGGTTCATCGTCTCGTCGTAATTTTAAATACTCCTTCGTGCGGTGATTTTTAGTGCATCATCGTTGAGTACACTTTCACCATTTAAATTGGGGCTTACTCAGAGGTAGCCCAGACGCCCGTGGGTTGAATATTTATTACTAACCCATGTATTTTTGCTGGGAAGAACCATGGTTTGCAGTAATGAAATATCTGCGAAAATATTTGAATATTTTCGGAAATTCTGTGGATGAATCCAGGAATTTAGGTTTGAGACAGGGCTTAATCAGAGGTAGCTCTGATGCCCGTGCATTGAATATTTATTACTAACCCATGGATTTCTGCTGGGAAGAACCATGGTTTGCAGTAATGAAATATCTGCGAAAATATTTGAATATTTTTGGAAATTATGTGGATGAATCCAAGAATTTGGAAATAATTAACTTATGGCTCTATACTAGCAGAGCAAGCTGTCTAAGAGCATTAATTATTCTGATATGAGCTTGTTGGAGCTTTATATCCTTTATATATTCAGGGTAAACTCATTGTTTGTATCTTGAAGACGTTATCGCTCTATACTAGCAGAGCAAGCTGTCTAGGAGCCGTCCATCTCGTGATACTATATGAAAATAATTACTGAAGTGTTCAGTATTCATGAGATATGCTATTGGCTAGCCGTGAGACCACATATCTACATGTACTCATAGAGAAAGTATTCTCAATCAGAGGATTCAATGAGAGACCCGTGTCTCAATACAGATATGTCGTTGTCCAGCCGTGAGACCACATATCTGCATGTACTCTGAGAGAAAGTATTCTCAGTCAGAGGATTCGATTAGAGACCCGTGTCTCAATATTCGCATCTGATTGCTGGATCAAAAGTTCATATAATTATGGGTTTACGATTTTAGCCTTCGTCAAAAATCCACCATCTACAATAGTATAAAAAGATAGGGACTAATAGGGTCTCCCTGACGAAGACCTCTCTATGGATAAAAGATATCACCTGGTAATCCATTAAGCAGCATAGAAGTAGAAATTGTTGAGATACATTGCTCAATAATCCTGCAAAAATCTTCATGAAAACCCAGTTTGAGTAAAGAATGAATAACAAAACACCATTCAACCCTATCGAAAGCCTTAGGCATGTCTAATTTTATAGCCATTATCCCTTTATTTTTTGTTTTATTTTTTTTCATAGTATCTACCAATTCATGAGCTAGAACTATATTATCAGACATTTGATGACCTTGTAGAAAAGATGCTTGGAACGGGCTTATTATTCTATTCAGAATGGGCCTTAGACGATTTTCTATAAGTTTTGACACAATTTTATAAGAGGTGTTACATAGGCTTATAGGTATAAATTCTGAAGCATTCTTAGGACAAGTAACTTTTGGGATTAACGAAATAAAATTATGATTACATTGTTCCATAATATATTTAGAACGAAAGACCGATTGAACCATATGAACCGTGTCATTACCAACAATGTCCCACATTTTCTGGTAAAAACCAGGTGGGAAGCCGTCTAGACCTGAGGATATCCAAGTTTTCATTTTAAAGACTACATCTCTGATTTCCTCACTACTAGGAATAACTAATAACCTCATATTATCCTCACTACTAACACAAGTCTGCAGATCATCCATAAAATGAGACGAAATATTTGTCCTAGTGGATTTACTCATTTTGGAAAAATGAGTAGTTAATTCATTGCCAATTTCTTGTCTTTCTGTCAACCATATGCCCATAGTGTTTTGCAGAGTTTCTATATGTGTTTTCCTCCTCCTATAGTTGGCTCTTTTATGGAAATACTTAGTGTTGGAATCACCAAAGGCCAAGTTTTCATCTTGGCCTCTTTGGCTCCAATAGCCATGCTCAATATCATACCAATATTTCAATTTAGTATTTAATTCAACAAGCAAAGAGAGTATGTTGCTGCTATGGGTCTTGGTGGTGTCTGTGCTGGGATCTTGGCATATTTTTGTAAGTTGAGTTTATGGCAGCAAAGGAAGTACCAGTTCTGTGCTATGTTCAGTTGTGAGCCATGGGACTAATGGGTCATTTTCCAAGGGTTGTTAGGCAGCGTCTAGCTAAGACTTGAGAGTTTGAGATAAGAAAGGGTACACGCCAAGCAACCAGTTTAGGAAAGTGAATTCGCTGGCATTATTTTAGGCGATGAACGACTGTTAATTGAAGTGATATTAGAGTTAAGATGGATATGGAAATTGAGTTCGCGTGATATACAAGTTCGCATCATGAAAAGAATATATATAAGAAGAACTAGGGTTACAACAAAGATCATCTCATACCCCATCACTACCGCAACCAACTTCCATTCCACCACCATCTGTATCCCATTCACCCGCACTTCATCTGCATACATCTATATCCATCTTTATTCCATCATCACCAGTATCTCACATCCATCTGCATAACCACCACGCCACTGCATACACCCACTTGCATACCACCAGCACCACCTTTGCATCTCCACCAGTTCACACCCACCATCATATCACCATATCCATCATATATGCAATGAGTTTGAGCAGTACAAGACCATTAACAACGTCACCAGCAACACTCTCCACTTCATTCCACCAGTTGTTGTCTCATCTTCCTCTAACAGTCCATATCGCCATCACTTCCTTCTCGAGCAAAGCGCCATTTGAAGTCCAGTTCAAAATCTACCAGAACTTCATAGTTTAATCCATACAGACCTGCATCAGCTTGCAGTAAGATCATTCCACCATCAGTTCAGCACAACATCATCGCCTGCCAAATCACATCCACAATATCCATTCCACCTCAGCTGTTGTTTGGTTTGATAACTTGGTTTTGAATTAATTTTTTTATGTGCTTTCATATTTACCTTCTATGAACTCTATTGTTATGAGTATCTAAGCATATTTTATTAGGGATAACTTTGACGTCCAGGCATGAACTCATATTGATATTTAAAAGAGCCTGTTTTCTTGCAATCTATCTTTTTATTGTTCATTCTCTACTGTTCCAATATTGCTTATGTGAATTGTTTATGAATCGTCTAAGTTGCAAATTAGATGGTGAATTCATAATTCTCATACTATTTCGAGAACTCTTTAACCCGTAATTGTCTAGATGTTCCGAGTACAAGTAGTAATACGTGGATATTGATGATGGGATTTTGTTAAATATTCATGTGTAGAGATTGACACTAGTAGATGAATCGAGCTTGTGTGTTTTTTACTAGGAATAGCGTATCTCACGGAACTTAATGCATTTTAATGAGTCACACCTACAAAGCGTACTTCTAGGAAACTTGATGAGTAGAATCCGGTAGTCGAGCGCTTCCGTGTCCGGTGAATTTTAAGTTGCAGAGTATTTGAGCGTACTAAATATTCTAGGGTTATTAGTAATGGGTACTTTGCAGAAACATGGCTATATTGATAAGATTCATGTTTCGTGACTGAGAAAGAGTCATTGATCATTCTCATCCTCATATTTGCATTATTATTCAGAAATTGAATTGACAACTTTGACTCAACTCCCCCTTAGGAACGAACCTGCTTGTTATTGTACTACTAGTTAGTGTAACAGAAGTAAGGAATTTATTTTTGCGAGTTCGACACCTCGTCAAAGATCCGTAGCTATAACAATGAGAAAACAATAGCTTTCAATCATTGTTATACAGTGTCATTGTATTATTACATAGCATCAAAGTCCAATTGTACCACAACTTTGACAACAACATTATGGTGATATGTATCACTCCCCCTTAGTTAATACTTTATCTCAACAATGAAAACCACTCCCCCTTACATAATGATCCGTGAACCATATGTATTTTTAGTGTGAACTACACATTAATTCTCCCCCTTTTTGTCAATAAAAATTGGCAAAGGTACGAAAACAAGTGGGATCCTAATGAAATTTTCATAGAGATACTTCATGACCAAAAGAGAACATGTCAACTCGTTTCGATGATTTAACATAGTCGAAACTTAGCGTATTCATCAAGGAGTTTATAAAGATACAAGAAAACTCCTACAATATTCCATAGCCGCTCTACCCACAAAGATTTGGCAATTAAGCACAAGTTCAAAAAGAATTTTCCCCATAAAATCTCATTCCCGAAAGAACAACAAGAGCGACCTTACTTTTACAAGAAAAAAAGGATTTCTTTAGATATTAATAAATCACATGAAACATGAATATCCAAAAAACTCAATTGAATTAACCACAAGGAAAATGATCAATTCAATTTGTCATGCTCAACATTACGGAGCCGCACGGTACATACACAAAGATGTGGATCAGGGAAAGACCAATACTGCGGAATAGACAAAGATTTATTCTATCTTTCATCACTATTTTCATAGAGACATATAATAGACTTAATCTTTGTAAGCAAAAGTTCATCCTATCTTCCATCAATATTTGCATAATGACATATGAAAGACTTAAATTTGACATATATGGGACAATTATAGTTCACGAACATAAACACACATATCCCATAACATTATTTTTGCAATATGTAAAATCAATAAAGATTAATACTGCAAAAATAATCTTTGCCCTTAGAAGGTAGAATCAATTTTTTTCGCACGGATTTACACTAAGAATAGCTCCCAAAGGCATATAAAAAGATTTTCTTAACAAATAAGAACATACAAAGTCTTTAATGACCATGCACCATAGTTCACATAAGATGATTGTGAACATTCAAGAATCCCATAGCAATGCGTATTACTGCCCATTCTTGAACTTCCTTATTTGTGATTCACAAACAACATTCTTCCAAAAGCTACAAATGATCTTATATGAGTAATAATCCAATAATCCAAGTTCCCAAGTCCAAGAGAAGTGGAACAAGTGCGACAAAACGGAGCAAAACACTCAAAAACAAGAGACAGGACAAAGACCAATCTTAACTCATCCAAATTCAAGAATTATCATCTTCATTTTGAAGAGAATTCAAATAGGAAGAGAATGCAAAAGTAATGAGGTCATTCCGAGTTTGGATGAAGAAGATACAACCAAATTTTTTTTACTGAGAATCGACGTCTACAGACCAGTATGCATACGGGTTTGCAAACGAATTTTCGTGACCAGGAACAGTATGCAAACGGGTTTGCATACTAATTTCCCTGGATATTGATTTTAAATGATGGTATGCATACCTGGCATGTGTACCATGAAGTCCAAACATCCCGAACTACTATTTTCAAACCTAAACATTTAAGAACCTTAAACACAAATCAAGTTAGGTATACATGAATGATAATCAAGGTACATGGATCATTATAAGTACTCTAAGCCGATGATAAAAACAAAAATCTTTCTCAAGTTTATAGACATACCTTTTGGAAGGATCCTGTCATGAAGCCTACGACATTACCAAGTATTCAATATCATACCTAACACAATATGTGCGCCGCAATTCTCATGCTCCCCTCACCTATACATAGTAGGTCATTCCTTGGTAAGGATGCACTTAAAACAAAATCAAGTTGTGTTGAGGTGAACAATGTCTTGCTCACCACAAGTGACTTTTGGATTATCATGAAAGAGATCGCTTTTAGAACCTTTCACATCCAAATCCATCTTTCCAAAGAACTTTATAAGTTCCAACATCATGGATACTGCCTTATCCACAGTCATGGAATTTTCTGGGAGATCATTCCTTTTCACACTCAAAGTATCATAGGCTTTCTTTGGTACCCACTTCTGAGTGCGTTTAGGAACAATATGACTCTCTTCTAGATTTCTCGAAAGAGAATTGGATTGACTATTCTTTTGCAAGTTAGTCTTTCTCCAATTGGGAGCATCAGATCATGTCTTTATGAAGTTATCCTTTTGATAACCATTACGATTTTGAAAAGGATTCGTATGACGTTTATAGTCAAATCTAGGTTTATCACAGCAGTGATTCCTTTTCCTAAAGGTTGGACAGTTACAACCTGTAACGTTTAGGGGATTAGTCTTAACATATGATCTTGGTTTCACAACTTCTTGTGATGCCCAAACAAGAACATCATGAAGTTTCTTATTCCTTAAACGGAAACGACATCTCCTTTCCAGGTAACCTTTATTTCCGCAATAGTGGCAAACATAAGGAATGTTCTTACCTCGATTCGTATGTGCTGACTTTGGAGGTTGATATACTTTTATCTTTCGAGCCTTAACTTCCGGAGAAGGTATTTAACTTTTTCCATCATTGGAAACCTTTTGTTGAGAAGAATCACTAGCCTTGACAAATTTTACCTCTTTGCTAATACTTGGAGCATTTATTCCCTTATAGCCCAATCCTAGTGTATCACGATGATTTTAACTTGCTCCTAGCATAGTGGTTAATTTGCTTGAACTAGCATTGAACTTTTTCAAGTCATCTTCCAACACCTTGATTTTATCAAGAGAAGCAGCTAAATCAGCCTCAAGGCATTTTTCTTGAGCGAGATAAGTGCTTTATCTATCATCAAAACTTGTTTTCTTGGAGTTAACCCTTGCTTCAGTTTCCGCAAGTTTCTCTTCCAAAAAAGTATTTTTGATAAGCATTATCACATTCAAGTGACTTTTTACTCAGGTTTTCCTCGAAATTGAGGACCGATTCTCAAGAGTGATTCCAACTATAAAGACCTCCGTAAGTCCTTTACAATTTATTATTTTCATGACAGAGAGGAGTCAGAAGAGGTGTGACATGAGAAGTTGTAATCTTCTTAATCTTCAATGAATACAAAAACTTAACATACACTGAGACTTCCTCATCAACATCTCTATCTATATCTGAATCACCTTCATCAAAAAGTTCATCCAACTTTTCTTCTAGGCGTGTTTCCCAATCAACAGTTTTTAGAATCAGAGAATGTTTAGATATTTATTCAGATGTGACAGTTCTCTCAAGTGAATTCAAGCTTTGAAAATCATCTGGTGATTACTGACCTGGTTCGTTATTAGAGATACACTCGTCCATAATAATCAGATTGCTACAAACACAGACTTATGAGGTCTTTAACATGTTTGCCTTCTCTGATACCAATTGAAAAAGCGGGGGTCTAACAACCACACCCAATATTTCGTTCAACAATTTGAATATACAAACTCCAATATACTTTCAAGAGAATCAACTAGACATTCAGACTCAATCCAGAGAAAGTATATCAAAGAGTTTATATCTTTGTTTCACAATGTAATCAGCAAATCAAACAGATAGAAATCCACGAGCCTGATTATTATGTGAAACAACTTGAACGGTACCAAAGACCAAAGTTCAAGTGTCAATCAATTTATATCAACAATCAAAGGTTGGATTATCTAATTAATTGATCTTAATGCACAACCTGTGATATTTTTATTATATAAAAATAACAAAATATAATGCGGAAAAGAAATAACACAGACACCAGAATTTTGTTAATGAGGAAAACCGCAAATACAAAAAAACCCCGGGACCTAGTCCATCTTTGAACACCACATTGTATTAATCCGCTACAGACACTAGCTTACTACCAATGAACTTCTAAATGGAATGTATTTGAGCCCTAATCAATATCACATTGATCAAGGTACAGTTGCATTCCTTACATATCTGAACCCCAGCAGGATTCAACGCACTTGATTCCCTTAGATGATCTCACCCACAACCAAGAGTTGTTATGACCCAAAGTCGAAGACTTGATAAACAAATCCGTCTCACCCAGAAAAGTCTGTTAGAATAGATAAATTTGTCTCCCACAGAAATACCTACGAGTTTTGTTCCGTCTTTTGATAAATCAAGGTACACATGAACCAATTGATAAATCGGACTTATATTCCCAAAGAACAACCTAGTATTATCAATCACCTCACAATAATATTAATCATATGACAGCAAAACAAGATATTATGGAATCAAAAACGATGAGAGGAATATGTTTGTGACTACTTTTTATCTTGCTTATCGGAGAATCAATCTCAAGAAAATCTAAGAAAAGATAGTACTCAATACGATAAAACATGGCAAGATCAGAACACGCAACTAAAGAGAAAATAGTTAGGTCTGGATTCACAATACCAATGAAGTCTTTAGGACGTTAACCTACATGGTTTCGTGAAAAACCTAAGGTTAAAGGAGAATCGACTCTAGTTGCAACTAGTATCACACAAGATGTGTGTGGATTAGGTTTCCTAGTTGCTAGAGTTCTCCTTTAAATAGTCTTCAAATTTGGTTTTGTAATCAATGTTACCTTAGTAACAAAGCATTCAATATTCTCCATTAGATGAAAACCTGTTAGACTCAAGCTAATATCTTTCAACCGTTAGATCGAACTTATCTTGTTACACATAAATGAAAAGTGACTTCAATCTAAGTCTATATAGCAAAATGACTTTTGTCTCAAGATAGGAGAGAGACTAGATAGACTTTTGAGTGATAGATAAGTTCAAGTCTCCACATACCTTTTAGTCGATGAAGATCCACTAGTTCCTTGAGTAGTCCTTCGTCTTGTATGATGATTGCCATGGAGTTATTGAGCTCAACTACACTTTCTATCCTAGTATGAGACCTTAGCTATAGTAGACTAGAAATCAAGACTTAGAGTTTTGATCACTAACATTGACAAACATGCTTAAGATAACAACGCATGCGAGTTCGATCGAGCAATGCTCTAACAGTCTCTCCTTCTGTCAATTTTAGTAACAAAACTATCAATACATATGGAATACAAAAAATATATAAATATACTTTTGCAGCTCCTATTACACATGCCTAATCTTCAACATTACTCGAAATCTTTGTCACTTCCAAGTACTCCAATGATCCCAAAGGTTGAAAGTTTAGCATCATCGTTGTTGAAAATCCGTAGATATAACAACAAGAAAACAAGAGTTCTCAATCATTGTTATATAATTTCATAATATCATTACACAGCGTCAAAGTTCAATTGTATCACAACTTTAACAACAATACTATGGTGAGAAGCAATAATTGGCACCTGTCTTAACTTCATAGCCATATGAGAAGATTGTAAGTTATGTAAACTTTTATTGACACAATCTTCTTCTGGAAAACATTTCGTCTTGTACAGAACATCATGAGAATTAGTTTGTACAAAGGACTTTATCCTTAAGATAGAGTTTTCATTTTCCAAGGATTTGCATTGTACATGGGCCAGATTAACAGATGCTTCTAGTTTCTCTTTTTCGACACGAAGTCTGTAAAGACTTGATGAATGAGTCTCGATCAAACGTTTTTCTCTAATTAAGTCTTCCTTAATAATATCCTCAAGAGCACTAATCTTTTCATGTTGTAGAGTAGTTTCTTGGAGAAGTTTATCAATATTCTTAGAGAATGACTCAATGATGTTATAGATATCATGTTATCGATCAAGAGACTTTTCAAATTCATCAATAAGCTGATCATGATCCTGAAAATCAATAATTTCAGCAGAGTTTTTTAAAATTCTAGTGAGCTCCTTTTTAGCTTTTGCCAGAGTGTCATATGCCTCATGAGAGGAAGATATGTCAACATCTGATTGAACAATCTTTCTACCTCGGGATTCAGAAGAATCAACTAAGGATGAATCCTTTGAGGTGTTTCTAAGACACTTGGAGAAATTAAAAGCTTTAGGAGACATCTTAGTAGGCGTAAATGAGATTTTGTCCTCAGACTCAGATTGCCACAAACACAAACTTGTGAGGTTAAACATGTTTGCCTGCTCTGATACCAATTGAAAAAGCGAGAGTCTAGCAAACACAACCAATATTTCGCTTAGTAATCTGTATGGACAAACTCCAATATACTTTTATAAGAATCAACTAGAAAGTTAGACTCAATCAATAGAAAAGTATATCAAAGAGTTTTTATATCTCTATCTCTCGATTTAAATCTTACTCAAATCGAGTCTCAATTTAAATACAAGAGAGATAAACTTGGATGGTACCCAAGACCAATATCCAAGTGTCAATAAATTTAACTCAACAACCAAAAGGTCGGATATTCTAATTGATTGAACAACGCACAACCTGCATTATTTCAATTATATAACAAAATATAATGCGGAATAGAAATAACACATATACCATAATTTTGTTAACGAGGAAACCGCAAATGCAGAAAAACCCGAGACTAGTCCATATTGAAAATACAATGTATTAAGCCGTTATAGACACAATCATACTCAAAACTAACTTCGGTCTGGACTGTAGTTGAACCCCAACGAATCTCACACTACGTCTCTGATCCCATCAGGATGCTATGTACTTGATTCGCTTAGATGATCTAACCCACACCTAAGAGTTGCTATGACCCAAAGTCGAAGACTTTAATAAACAAATCTGTATCACACAGAAAAGTCTACGGTAATAGATAAATCCGTCTCCCACAAATATACCTACGGGTTTTGTTCCATCTTTTGATAAATCAAGGTGAACAAGAACCAGTTGATAAACTAGACTTATATTCCCGAAGAACAGCTCAGTATTATCAATCACCTCATAATAATCTTAATCGACGCAGCGAAAAAAGATATTGTGGAATCACAAACGATGAGACGAAGTGTTTGTGATTACTTTCATATCTTGGCTATCAGAGATAGAAATATCAAGCCAATTATTCCAATTGTACTCGTACGATAGAATATGCAAGATCATATCACACAACTACAAGAAAAGTATTATCGATTTGCCTTCACAATCCCAATGAAGTCTTTAAGTCGTTAACCTAGTTTAGAAGAAGAAACCAAAGGTTAAAGGAGAATCGACTCTAGCTTAGCACAACTAGAATCACACAGAATATATGGGGATTAGGTTTCCCTGTTGCTAGAGTTCTCCCTTATATAGTCTTTTAAATCAGGGTTTGCAATCTAAGCTACCTTGGTAACAAAGCATTCAATATTCACCATTGTATGAAAATATGATTAGATTCAAGCTAATATTTATTAACCGTTAGATCGAAAACATAGCTTGTTATACACACATGTAATGCACGTTTCTAGGTTTGTGTAACCATACCCAAACTTGTACATTAGTTGGTTCAACAATAGTTAACCAAATGGTTAGCCATATGATCACTTTCATATCAACCATATTTTTCTTCACCATAACTAGTTCAAATGACTCAAATGAGCTAGAGAGTTTTTCAATTGCAAGGAAATCTTATGTACTACACAAGACACAATGGAAGCAAAAACGATTTGATTCACTTGAATCGGCTCATGAACTATATAGCCACGGTTTGCAATTGCATTCCTTAGTTTATAAAGATAAGTTCACAAATATTGTTTTTAGACATAACCTACTCAAGTTCGCGGACTGGTTTCGCGGACTTAAGTTCCCGGATAGAGTTCACAAACTCCATCAGAAATTCTCGGGTCGAGAACTTCCGCCAGTTCGCGGACTGGGTTCGGGGGCTTAGCTCACGCACTACTTAGGATCTCTTGATCAACAAAGTTAGCAAACTTTGGTTCAAGGAATAGGGACTTATACATATATGTGTTTCCACAACAATGCTTATATCCTCCAATGGTTATATAGTCTAAACTCTCATTCCAATCATTGAAACATTCTCAGAGGACGTTATATAGTTGTTATTCACAAATTATTTTTCGTCAGAGCAATTATCAAAGTGATCGAAACATAACATGACTTTCGTCACTAGGTAAAGATGAACTTGGCTAAAGCGAAAGCTTTACTAACACATATTTCGAGAAATATATAGGAGAGATAAACTCGACACGAAATACCAAATGTGTATAATCTAAGTCTATATAGCAAACCGAATTTTGTCTCAAGATAGGAGAGAGAGTAGATAGACTTTTGAGTGATAGATAAGTTCAAGTCTCCACATACCTTTTAGTCGATGAAGATCCACCAGTTCCTTGAGTAGTCCTTCGTCTTGTATGATGATTGACATGGAGTTCTTTAGCTCAACTACACTTTCTTTCCTAGTCCGATACCTTAGCTATAGTAGACAAGAAATCGATACTTATAGTTTTTATCACTAACATTGACAAACATGCTTGAGATAGCAATGCATGCGAGTTCGACCGAGCAATGCTCTAACAAGATTTATCTATTATCATAGAATTTTCTATGTGATACAGATTTTTTTATTAAAGTCTTCGACTTTGGGTCGTAGCAACTCTTGGTTGTGGGTGAGATCTGCTAAGGGAATCAAGTGCGTAGTATCCTGCTGGGATCAGAGACGTAAGGAGCGCAACCGTACCTTGAATCGGTGTGATATTGATCAGGGTTCAACTACAGTCCAGACCAAAGTTAGTTTGTAGTATGCTAGTGTCTGTAGCGACTTAATACAGTGTGGTGTTCAATCTGGACTAGGTCCCAGGATTTTTCTGCATTCGCGGTTTCCTCGTTAACAAAATTTCTGGTGTCTGTGTTATTTCTATTCCGCATTATATTTTGTTATGTTATATAATTAAAATATCACAGGTTGTGCGTTGTATCAATCAATTGTGAAATCCAACTTTTGGTTGTTGATTGGAAATTAATTAATCCTTGGATATTGGTATTTGTTACCATCCAAGTTTATATCTCTCTTGTATTTGATAAAGACTCGCAGATTTCAATTTGCTTGATTATAGATCAAATCGAGAGATAGAGATATTAACTATTTGATATACTTTTTATAAGATTGAGTCTGACTGAATAGTTGATTCTCTTAAAAGTATATAGGAGTTAGTCCATATAGATTTCTAATCGAAATATTTGGTGAGGTGGTTAGATCCCCGCTTTTTCAATTGGTATCAGAGCAGGCAAACACTCTAAACCTTAGAAGTTTGTGTTTGTCCGATCCTTAAAAGTCTATCCTTATAGGAAACTTTGTTAGGAGGCTTTCTCATGGCATCTGTAAGGCACACCAGAGTTCCTTAAAAACTGTTCAGAGATTATTATTCTTTAGACCTAAGGTCTCCCATGATAATCTGATACCTTCTAGAATGTCGGAAAATCTAGATGCGAAGAAACAGTCTAAAGGAAAAAGTAAAAAGTTCTCTAAAGAGAATTGTCAAAGAAAACATGATCAACGCTAAAAGATATGGACTCTCACAAGGATTACTCTTATCCTCGTTGAGGAATACTATCATAAAGGAACAATTGACAGGGATCTGTTTAGGGAGTTTGAAAATGTTTTTAAGTTTTTAGAAAAGCTTAATTCTATGGAGGAATTGAATGGTTCTGATAAAAAAATTGTACCTGTCAAATCATTGTCTCATGAGATTTTTCATGAAAATGGTAAAGGAACAATCTATCAGAAAAGTCATTACCGTGCCAAAAGAAAAAGATCTTAAGGAATCTGAGTATTATCACTATGATTATGCTCCCAATTTTGATTACAAATGTCAACTAGAAAGATTGCATGAGAAATCCTCTGCACCTTCAACCACCTGATTTCGGGATTGGTTTCACCCTATTTGTATATAACTTTAAATGGGGCAAGTAACAGTTTGACTTTGTTTATGTAATCTTTTCTTTAAGTTTTCTGACCAAAAGCTTTTCCAAATATGGTGTAGGTACTTTGTTTAAACTGTATATGTACCTTAAAAATCCTACTTCCTTTTGTGGGTCACGGTTCGTGCACGAGTACAAAACCCATCTGTGAGTATAAAAGAAGGACGGGTACACATACCCCCTCTTTATTCCTCATCGTCCGCGTACGTGAACTTTTAGGGTTCAATTTTTTTCTCCATTAAAGCTTGTTGGAGAACAATTTTTAAAGGGATTTCTCAAGTTAAAAGTCAAGTAAGTAATCTATTTCCCACTCCCTTATTTCCTTCTCAAATCATGAAGAATGTTAAGGGTTCAAAAGGTTTTTTAAATAACCTAGGTTCTTCATCCTCTTCTATGCATCTTCCTGTTGAGCAAAATTCTATTAGGATTAGATTTGTGAATGAATCATGTGGGAAGGTTTTTGAAAAGATTTCTGCTACTGGGTTTATTCTTGAAAAGAAATTGGATGATGTTAGTGGGTATAAGGAGGATTTATCTTGCTTTGAAAAATTCAAGATTGGAAACATCTTTGATGGTCTTGGTGAAGGCTTTGATACTCTTACTAGAATATTTTATGCCAACATTCATGATGTTGTTCTTGAAGACATGGAATTCAAGACCATGGTCAATAGAGAAAGGATTCTAGTTAATAGAGAATTGATTTTGAAGATTACAAAAATCTCATTGGGTAATTTTCGCCTTCCTAGACCAAGCTATGAAAGACCTTCACATGAAACTATTTTAAAAGGTCTCTGTGGTAAAAGTGTTGTGTGGAATGGAGGAAATTTCCTACAAATCAACTAGATTTTCCTCTAAGGTCTTTTGGAAAATTGGGAATTTCTAACCTTTGTCCTTCCACGGTTGAGAACTCTCGTTGGAGTCGTGAGTTTGCGAAATTAGTATGTTAACTCGTAATGGAAACCAAAGGTCTTGACATTTGTGGATTCATTATTTTGCAAATGATAGACATGACGTCCGTTGACAAGAAGTTAGGCTTCCCATGCTTAATTGAGCGTATTTGTCACAACTTCTCCATTGATCTAATTGGGAGCTCCATTGGAACCCCCAAGCTTGTTCAACCGTGTACCTTCCGTCGAATGAAGGAATATGAATGCAAAAGGCAAAGATGTGACACAATTGATGGTTCAAGTGATTCTTCTATAAAGCTTCTTCACCAAATTCATAAAAGTGTTTGTAAGTTTAATACCAAAGTAAATTGTGTTCAAGAACAATTACTTGTGATTTCTACCAAGTATCCCGATATTAAAGAAGACATGGACAAGGTTTGTTCCACCTTCATGGCCTCCGAAGATGAAGATGATGAGTAGTTCATCTTGCTTCTTTATATTGGTGTTATTTTGTCTAGGAAGTCTTCTTATGAGAATTCTATTCTTGTGTTTTAGGAAGAATAACTAGAGATTGGAATAGCCATTATTGTGATTACACATAGCTATGTCCATTATTTTTTAGATTTTGTTTTATTTATTTAAAACTCTACAAAATTGTTTGGAAGATGATGATTGCAGTATTAATCTTTATGGTTTCATATATTGCAATATGTTATGGGATATGTGTGTTTACGTCCGTGAACTATTGTTGTCCCATATGATGTCAAAAGTTATCTCTTTTATATGTCGATATGCAAATATGGATATAAGGTCGATGAACTTTTGAAAAACAAAAATTGAACCTATTGTGTCGTTATGCGAATAATTGACGGAAGATAGGATGGATTTTTATTCTCAAGGATTATGTATATTGTATGTCATTGTGCAAATAGTAATGGAAAATATGATGAATCCTTGTATATCGCAATATTGATCTTTCCATGATCCATAATTTATGTGTATACTACAATGCTCCATAAGGTTTTCTTGTGTTGAGCATAAAATGATTAAGTTGATCATTATTTTATGGTTAACATGATCGTAGCTCCGTAAGTTCTCTTATGTCGAGCATGTTCAATTAAATTGATCACTTTTGTGTATAATTTGATTGTATATTCCGATTAAATTAATCATGGGTTTTCTTGTGGTTAGTTTAATTGAGAATTTTGGATTGATTTGGACTTGGTCAAAGGAGGTGAGAATTCTCCAGAAGACACTCGAGTACTTGTTACCAATATAAAATGGCGGGCCACCAAATTGGTCATGCTTACGTAACACTCCCTCTTGGACCACCATTCTCATTAAAACCTTGACGGTAAAATTTAGAGTGACAAAAACCTGACTAACGAAAAAAGAGTACAACAAAGAATCTTAAAACGGTGTTGGACACGCATATGCTGCCTCGTTAAAACCTTGACAAGGAAAACCCAATGGGATAAAACCTTGGCGAAGGAAAAAGAGTACAACGCATTATAGTCCAAAACTAACTGGTCGTCCACGCTTCAGGCGTGACTTTGATGACTCGTTTTTCTGCTGAGATCCCAATTTGTCCTGTTGGTACATCAATCCGAGCTAGAGCATTTCTAGCAGGTAGATAATATTTTGTAATTCGACCAATATCAGTAAATGCATCAGGCATTGGTTTGCAATATTTTTCAGATGTATAATCTTTTGCACCTCAATTTCAGATTGATTAGTGCGAGGATCAAGATGAGACAAACTTGGAATGTACCAAGATACTTCACGTCGTTCTTCTGATGGCTTACCATCTCCCCCTAACGGCGGGAAAACTGTCTCATCAAAATGACAATATGCAAATCTAGTTGTAAAGACATCACTTTTTAAAGTTTCTAATTACCTTAGACGATGAATCAAAACCAACATAAATACCAAGGCGACGTTGTGGACCGAATTTAGTATGTTGTGGTGGTACAATGGGTATATAAACAACACAACCAAAAAACACGTTAATGTGAGATATCTGGTTGTTGTCCCAAAACAAGTTGTAAAGGGGAGTACTGATGGCTATCAGTTGGTCGAAGCAGGACTAAAGTCGTTGCATTCAAAATAGCATGTCCCCAAGCGAAAACTGGTAACTTAGTCCTCATAAACATAGGTCGAGTAATTAACTGAGGATGCTTTATAAAAGACTCATCTAATCCATTCTGAGTATGCACATGTACTACAAGATGCTCGACATTAGTACCAACTGAAATGCAATAAGCATCAAAATCCTTAGATGTAAATTCACTAGCGCCATCAAGTCAGATGGACTTAATAGGAAAGTCCGGAAAATGGGCACGCAACCGAATAATCTGGGCAAGCAGTCTGGAAAACGCAACATTACGTGTTGATAAGAAGCATACATGAGACCATCTAGCAGATGCGTCTATCAATACCATAAAGTATTTGAATGGCCCATAGTGTCGGTGGACATGCCCACAAATGTCACCATGTATCCTATGTACGAATGTTGGTGATTCAATAATAACTTTGGTTAAAGATGGTTTTATAACCAGTTTTCCCAGGGAACAAGCAACACAATTTATATCTTCTCATAACAAAAGATTCTGGGTTTCTAACGGATGTCCATGAACACTTTGTATTATTATACTCATCATGGCAGAACCTAGGTGTCCAAGCCGGTCATGCGAGAGATTGAATAATTAAGGGTCATTAAACTTCTGGTTAATGACAGTATGAGATTCGACTGTTCGAATTCTCGTAAGATATAACCTAGAAGAGATAGCATTAAGCTTCTCTATGATGTGCTTATGGCACGAGACAGATGAAGTAATATACAGGTACTCCATATTGTGCTCATATGATGCTTCAAGGTGGTACGCCGAATATCTTTAAAACTCAACAGATTCCTACGGGATCTGGTAGAATATAAGGCGTCTTGTACCACCTGGTGAATGATACACACTCTTCCAGAGCTGTCTATCAGACTACTCGAACCCGAAATGGTATTCACATTAACCTTAAACCTTTTCAAGGTTACAAAATATTCGTGGGTTCGAAAAGTTGTGTTTGTTGTTCCATTGTCAACCAAACAAACATCCCCATCGTCTATTTTGGATAGATTACTTCTGAAATCCATATCCTTTAACACAAATAGACGAGAAAATTAACAAAAGTACTACCAAAAATATCCACTTGTATTATACACCAAAAAATGTGGTATACATCAACAAAAACACACACCCAAAAAACAACAAAAATAAAGACACACACAAACAAACACAAAAGTATACTACAGGGCATATGAAGGAAACATTTAGTTTTACAGCTCATTAAAAGAAAACTGACTAGGATCGCCACCTTCAGAGTCGACGAGATAATCAGATACATCCAAGTGGGTATCATTAGTACTAGGGGCACTGGCTTCTATTAAATTTTCCTCTATGTATTTGGAAGGTCGCTTCAGGGACACCTGATAGAGCTTAACAAAATGTTCTGGTGTACGACAGGTACGCTTCCAGTGACCAGTTAAGCCACACCGACAGCAAAAATATTTTTGAGGAGGTTGACAAGAATAACCCTTTCCCTTTTCTCGCTTTGGTTCCGCAATTTTCAGCGGTCGTTGGTACGGATGGTAACGAGTACCTTTTCCCCGTTCATTTTTGTGGCCCCCACGTTGGTTTCCTTTACCATGTCCACGTTTTCCTTTGTTATTATGATTATTTACCTGTCAGAAATACGTAGCTGCATGTGCTTCAGGCACCGCTGTGGAACCAGTAAGACGAGCTTCATGGTTTCTCAACAAAAGCTCATTATTCTGCTCTGCAATCAACAAACAAGAAATTAGCTCAGACTATTCCGTAAATTATGCTCTCAATATTACTGCTGCAGCCTGCAGGAGCACATTCGAGGTATGAAAGGTTATAAATGTTTTCTCTAACATTTGTTCGTCAGTGACAGTTTCACCGTACAATTTTAGTGTTGAGGTGATTTTAAACAGAGCAGAGTTATAAGATGCCACTGATCAAAAATCTTGCAGCTGCAAGTTCAACCAATCATTCTGAGCCTTTGGAAGTATGACTAACTTTAGGTGGTCAAACCATTTTTTCAGACATTTCCACAAAGTAAATGGGTCTTTAACTGTCAAATATTCCTTTTTCAAATTATCGTGGAGATGATGGCGAAGGAAAATTAAAGCCGTAGCACCATCCTGGTTGGACTCGTTCTTTCCTTCCTGAATTGTATGCCCAGGGCCTTTAGCTTCCAAACGAAGCTCGGCATCAAGTGCTCAATAAATATAATTATTTCCTGAGATATCAAGACATGCGAATTCGAGTTTCGTTACATTTTCCATTTGAGAAAAGTAGCAAAATAAACAACAACTACCTATACTCCCTTTAGTTTAGTAGTTGAATGATAGCAACTTGTCCGTCGGCCGGCGAGTGATTCGTGCTGATAACGTTTTATGTTATGATACGATGATACACAACTAATTTAGTAACTTAGTTTCACGTGGTAATATGGAGCTACTTAACTAATTAACTTATCTTAAAATGTTACGTATGTAGTACTCTGTATACGTACATATATAAAAATTTGTAGAAACTTATTAACAAAATTGCAGACAAAAATATTTAACCCTTATAAAAGAGTAAATCAATAAGTCCAAACAAAAAGTAATTAAAAGCCCTACATAGGTACAAATTCATACCTATTGTAGTCTGCATTGAAACATATATCACGTTCAACCAAAATAAAAAATAAGTAATGCATGTTGGTTAAAAAATGACATGAAAACAACCATAAAGTTTAACGTAAAACGCAGCATGACACCTTTTAATCCCATCTGAATTCTGCTAGTCATTTAACCCGAAACCCAATCTATATGTCTTTGAATTGTGCTCGAATTCTTTGGTTGTACTATAATACCTTCTTTGCATATTTCCGTTCTTTCTCAATCCCGATTTTATCCATGTTTACACTGTATTTTTTTGCTGTAGATATTCTTTGAATGTTAACATCATACGTTCATGTATTTTTTTTTACTTGTAATTCTTCATTGTAATAATATTTTCCACATTCTTGGATTTGTTCTTCAGATCCATGGTTTGGGAAAACACTCCTATTATCATGCCCTCTATATATTTATTTTGTTACTTATTTTCCCAGGAGAGAAATCACTTCCTCGTCTATTTCTTTTGGTGTTTTCCTCTTCAGAACAATATCTGGAAAACATAAATTATCTATTTTTTTTAATACAACACATATGTCTCTTTAGTTATTTTGTATCAGACCCCTCATTAGACTCTGAATCTTCTTTGAAAGTACTTTTTTCTTGCATTGTTGACTTATTTAGTGTCTCCAATTCCAAAAATTGGCTAAACGTGATGCCATTCAAGTTTTTATCTAATTTCTAATATGGTCTAAACTTTGTTATCTCAAATTCTTGTTTGATCTCAGGAAGTTTTAGGTGTTAAACACAGATTTTTTAGTTGGGCAAGTCGTGAAAATTGATAGACGCATTTATGTGTCTATTTTGTTCTCAATTATTATATATATTATTAGTACCCAGTTTAGTACTTATTTTGGTATTTTGTGTCTTTGTAGGTATTTTTGGAGACATAATCATGTGCGGAGAAAATTATTGAAGACACCCCTCAAATGGATAAGGGGTACTCAAATGTTAAGGGGCAGCTTCTTTACTATTTACACCCACGGCTATATGCACCCAAGCAGAGGATAGGGGGCATACCTTCTTCCACCTTTTAAATTCAGAAATTGGCGGGAAATCAAGTGCAGTCACTGACAGATTTGGATTCGAGTTTTGCAGCTGTTGTGGAAAGATCCAATCATCGATTATGATTTGTTTAGGCTTGTTAATGCTAAACAGGTCTGGTATAGCCCTTTACTTCGACTAAATTTGGCTAGATATTGATTGGAAGCAAAACATGGAAGAAAATTATTTACGGAAACAAGGAAAGATTTGGTCGATGTTCTGTTGTATTTGGTATTAGTTGTTACAACATAACAGGATTTTCTACTCGTGCTAGAATGGAGAGAAGAAATGAGTTATCGACGAGGCAGGAAAGTGAAATATTCTCGGCATTGTTTTGGTTTATGTTTGGTAGTTACGTGCAATGGGAGAAGGCATAATCTTCATGGATTCGTATCTTCTATATTTGGAAAGTTTGTAACTATCAAAAGACGTGTTAACACAGGAGGCAGAGAGTTATCGTACCTTGGCCGAGAAGAAAGGAAGAAAATAAACCAAAGAAATATTCTCGGGTTTTTGGGTCCTGTGGTATATATTGAAGCATCGATTATTCTCTCAGGGGGGGAGTCGAGAGTTTGGGGGTCAATTGGGGGCTCTGGTACGAAGAATAAAATCGTAGAGAAGTTAGTTGTTGCTGCTGCTGAAGCAGAAGGAGACGAAGAACATTGGACAGACGAGAACAGTCGCATAAGCAGTCTTATTCAAAAAGAACAAAAGAAGTATCGATGTTCAACAATGATACATCACATATATCACAAGCTTGTCATCTTTTCTCTGTAACAGTGAACACCCGTTGTAAGAGTTGTTTGTAACGCCACTACAGCGTTGCAAATTGTCTGCTTTATTAGTTTTCTCTTGTTTTTCACCTATTTGAGCTATGAACAACTATTTTGAGCACGTGAATAATATGAGAAGCTAAACCCCAACACTGGGACGACGGAGGAAGCCATTCTCTATGCGTGTGGTAAATCTATTTAATTCCTTTATGACTTTTGCACTATTTTAAATCGTTTGATGATTTTTCTTAATTGATTGTGATTTTGTTTGATGACGTATGCTTGATCTTAGTATTTTTGATACGTCATGCTTGTGATTTACAATCAATCTTTTATAAAATCTACATTGGCAAAGAATAAAGAGTCAATATTCATTATGTTATGAGCTATAATTGTCTGGAATTAATAGTTGAACCATATGAATATGAGAATTTGTGGAATCTTGAGTCTCAATACCTCTCGATATTTGTGACATCTTTTGTATATATATTCTCTTTTTAAGTCTAAAATCAATCTCTACGAGTATTTGAGCGAACTTTTACTACCACTTTCTACAACAACATTATAACCACATCAAAAATGATTTACAATATCATCAATATGCTTCTGTTATTTAGGTATCCTCATCGATATAATCTGGTTTCTTTTATCCAAATATCACTAATGATGATTTTCTTAATTTTACTTCCTTGGTGCATATTTTACCCGTTGATTCTTAAATAATTAAACTATAATCGTTGATACTTAGACGTGAACATCACTCCTGCAAGTAGTCAAAGTATAATTTACTCATCGGATGATATTAGGCGTTTTTATCTAACAAATTAGAAAAATAACACATGCAAGCATGGTTTGAATGTATATGTAATCGTATTACCAAAGTGGAGTTATTACTTGAAACGAACAAATGGACGCAACATTCGCTTTAATAAATTTTTCCAAAGATTTTTTTTTTAAAAAAAAGCCTAAATCATTGAAAAAAACAAAAGCAATCTAGGAGCTTGAATGAAAGTCGGTGATGGACTTCGATTAATAGCAAGATAGAATAAAGTTGTCAAATAGTAGCGATAATCAATATTATATACTACCTTGATATATAACAAGCTAACTGATTTCTTTTTTCTTCTTAAAACTTCTTGAATATATATAGATCTTTATAGAGTTGTCTAATGCTACCATAGGAACCAACATTACCTACAAAAAAAAAATGTCAAATCAAACTGAAAATAATTACATAGATATTATTTACATAAATATTGAGTACCCATAACCTGTAGAATTAATCATCTATTATGTCCGAAATCTCACATTTTAGTAAGATCGCAACATGCCAACGTGGCAGAAAGCAATTTTCCACAACTCATTTAACAATTTAACAATTCAAGACAAAAAGCATATTTCACATATAAAATCCTAATTTGCGAGTCCTAAAAAATGCAAGTAGCATAATAGCTAGGTTTAAACCTATATTAAAATCTCAGCTTTAACTTGATAAAGTTTTCTACTCTTTGCATGGAGAATAAAAAGATAATCCCAACATGATGTCGTCACTGAGTAGGCATGCATCATCTATAAAATCTGGGAGAAGTTAGGAAACCCACATGCTTCTAGAAGCAAATGCCATTCAGCGACAGGGAAATAATGGAGCTGACCTTTAGAAATGCCTAATTCTTTAAGCCGCAAGGAAGTCTAGCTATCCAACTTACTAAACTTGGTCTTAAACAAAAGAAAACAAATATGCAGACGAACCTAAAACAACAATTACAGTAATAACATTTGAATTTGTTTTCCTTACCTATAAATCTGATATATACCTACTTGAAGTTTACTTAATCCAATCTCCGATAACTGAGAGAGAGAGAAAAAGAAAAGGAAAACATAGAAAACCAAGAATTTAATCATTAAAATGGCTCATACTAAGCCTTGTCTACTTTGCAAGCATGACCCATTCTGAGTCCTTAGAATATCCGTAACTTAAACATTGGAAGTTTTATATAAATACTTAGAACTAAGCTAGTAGAAATAAATCAATTAAAGAAAGATACCTACGGGCGCAAATGATGTTTCAATAGCCAGGTATCTCTCCGGGAAACCTCTTTCACAACCAAAAATTCTGTAGTGCCCGTTGTTGATGGTCAACAAATATACATATTGAACCTCAACTTTCCTCTGTAAATTATCTTCTTCTCTCAAGCTAGCTCTTGCAAGTTCTTCTGAAATTGCAGATATGACATCTTTTAGATAACCGAAATGCTTCGAGATGATTTTTTTTGCTAGACCAAACTTTGCTGCTTGTTTAAATGGACTTAAATTTGCATCCGGTGATGATACTGCATGTAATCTTAGTTATACATGAAAATCCCAAAAAAAAAACACTATCCAAAAAAACAAACACGTGTTCGACCGAGCAATGCTCTAACAATCTCCCCCTTTGTCAATTTTAGTGACAAAACTATCAATACATATGGATTACAAAATAAATAAAACTTTGTAGATTCTCGTCCACATGCTTGATCTCCTTGGTGCTTCAACATTACTCGAAAATTTCATCCGTAGCCATAACAACGAGAGAAAAAATATCTCTCGATCATTGTTATACAATGTCATAGTGTTATTACACAGCATCAAAGTTCTTATATCACAACTTCGACAACAATACTATGGTGATATGTATCACTCCCCCTTAGTCAATATCAATACAAAAACCACTCCCCCTTACATAATGATCCGAAAATCATATGTATTTGTAGTGTGAACTACATATTAATTCTCCCCCTTTTTGTCAGTAAAATTGGAAAAGGTACGAAAACGGGATCCTAATGAAATTTTCACGAAGATGCTTCAAGACCAAAGAAAAGTTCATATCAACTTTGTTTAGATGCAATCATAAAGCCGAAGCTATATGCATTCATCAAGGAGTTTATAAAGATACAAGATAACCCCTAAAAAGTTCCACAGTCGCACTCGCCACAAAGATATGGAAATTAAGCGCAAGTTCAAAAGAACTCTCCCCCATTTGATTTTATTCCCGAAAGAACAACAAGAGCGACCTTACTTTTACAAGAAATAAGGATTTCTTTGGACATCAAAAACCACAAGAATGATTTTGTATCCAAAATTCTCAATTAAACTAACCACAAGTAAACTCATGATTAATTTAATCGGAATATACAACCGAAATAACCACAAACGAGTCTATGATTATTCTAGTTGGGAATTCTCATACAAGAAGACTTATGGAGATGCACAGTATATACATAAAATATGGATCAGGGAAGATCAATACTGCGGAATAAACAAGGATTCATTATATTTTCCATCACTATTTGCACAATGACATACAATAGACATAATCCTCGTAAACAAAAATTCATCCTATCTTCCATTAATTATTTGCATAATGACATAATAGGTTCTATTTTTGTTGGTCAAAAGTTCATCGATCTTGTATCAATACTTGCATATCGACATATGAAAGAGATAACTTTTGACATCGTATGAGACAATAAAAGTTCACGGACGCAAACACACATATCGCATAACATATTGCAATATATAAAACAATAAAGATTAATACTGCAAAAATCATCTTCCAAATAATTTTAGAGTTTAAATAAAAAAATCTAAAACAAAGATGAAAATATTGGACATAGCTATGTGTAATCACAATAATGGCTATTCCAAACTCTAGTTATTCTTCCTAAAACACAAGAATAAAATTCTCATAAGAAGATTTCCTAGACAAATTACAATAACAAGTCTACAAGAAACCGATCACGAGCTAAAGTTCATGTTCGGTATCTTCAAGGGTTTCGAGACCTTTGAGCTTGTGATTCATATTATCAACTGTGTATTCAGATACGATATCCTCATTGAGAAGTTCTTTAACATGTGACTTCATGATACCAAGGTCAGTAGTAACATTTTTTAACTCACTTCTAACCACATCAAGATCCTTCATTGTATCAACAAGTTGCAGTTTTGCTTCCTCAAAGTATTTAAGAAAGTCATGAACCACTTCAGCAGAAACCATATCCTCATTCTCAATATCTTGGTGTGAGTAAGCATAGTAGCATGAGGCATTAGGTGCAAAATCTTCTACAAGAGTTCTTTTCTTCCTTACTTTTGATTCAAAACCAAAACCTTTCTCAAGAAACCCCTTTACAAAATCATCATGGAGAGATGAAGAAGAGGACATTCTTGATAGCCCAAAAAATAACCTAGAGTATGCGTACGTGACTTACGTATCTTGATAGGTCAGCTACTTAAAGGTTTCTTAGAGAAGGAATTTTTAGGGTTTCCTTAATTGATTCATTCCAGTCACACGGGTAACCTGTACGAGTTCAATTTCGACCCAAGAACAGAACAAGAGTCGTTGTAGTTGCAGGAAATCCTACAACTACACCCTCATGAGATTCTATTAATTTGATTTGATGATCTAATTTATTTGATATGAAAATGAAGATTAAAGTACTAAAATTGTAAAAGAGACACAAGGATTTTTACATGGTTCGATCATTGTGATCTACATCCATGGTTCTTCACTAGTGATTGTATGTAATTACATGATTTTACAATTGAGACTCCATTAATGAATATTTGGAGCTCTAGATTTTTGGGGAAGAAGATGATAAAGAAAATAAGTCTCTCCCTACAAAATTATCTAATCTCTAATGTCTCTCCAAAATCTATTCTCAAAAAGGACTCTCTCTTTCCAAAAAGAACTCTCCTTCCTCTCATGCCTAAATGGCTATTTATATGATCTTACAAAATGTTGACAACTAAACCGTCCCTCAACTTAGGACTTGAGGACTTACATTACGAAGCTTCGTAACCTACTTCGCAAATATCTTGAACCTTCGCGAACTGCTCACGCTTTCTTCATAATTTTGTTATCGTCACATATTGCGTCACTTATAATACACTTCTGCGAAATATTGTTGTTGCGTCGTTAATTATTCGCAAGTATAATAATGCTGCGAGATTCTGCTCCTACATCTTGCCTCTTTTTTCTTGAATATTGCTTGAAGAGCGATCTTCAGAAAAAAAACTAGTTGTTGTAGTTGTTGGAGTAGTCTTTGATCTTTGTTGTTGAAGGAACGAGCAAAAGAATACTGGACTTGAAAAGTATATACTTGCCTCTATTCTTTTGCGAAGTCCCGGAATGTTGCGAAGTAAATAAGAAGTCTTACCCTTGAAGTATAAGAAGTATGAAATATCCTTTATGAAGTATAAGAAGTACTCAATCCTCGAAATATATAAGAAGTATGAAGTATCCGTCCTTGATTGCGAATAAAATTGCCTCTGTTCTTGCAAAGTTATTATTCCATTTTTGGTGAGGATTCTTGTTGAGAAGATAAAGAACATAAAATATTTTCTTGGGTATCCATAGTTTCCTCTGTTCTTTATCTATGAAGGAGAATCTTTGAGAAAATATTGAATGATTAAATTGCGTCTTTATTCTCATCTTGCCTCTGCCCCAAGTGGTAATCACTTTAAGAAATTAATCACATTCTGCGAAATAATCACAATTCCTGCGAAATTCTGGATGATTCTGCGAGTTTATGAATGGGTCTGCGTGATTATGAATAACCCTGCTAACTTCTGAATATTTATGCGAATTTCTGAGTTTTTCTGCGAATTTTTGAACATTTATGAATAATGCTGCGAATAGTGTTGCGAATTATGAATAGTCCTGCAAATTATGAATGGTCTTGCGAAATTTCGCGGTATTATCCTGTAAAATTTTGTAAAATACTTGTGCGAATATAATATTTATGTAATGATTATGTTATGAAATGTGTATGCGATGCTTATGCCATGAAATGCTTATGCAATGCTTTTATGATGCAAGTATGATGCTTGTATGATGAGAATGCTTATCTATTGTAATGTATAGCTAATGTTTGTGTTACTTAGCTCATTTTTCCGCGGTAAAATTGATGTATCTTTGAATTGCCTCCATTCCTGCACTATTAGTCTCGCATGATATAATATAATTAAAATATTAAAGATGCATAATCTCAATTTCATTTCAGTATATATGTTCGCAATCTTGTTTGCTTACATATAAGCATCTTCGCAAGTTTATTTGCGTATTCTCTTGTGGTCTTATTTTGCCTTCCTAGTTAAAGGTATTATTTTGCCATCTTTTGTTGCGACAAAATCGCAGGACGTTCTTACACTTTCATGCAAAAACCCATTGATCTTGCCTTAACTTTTTTGTATAGTATTTTAGCCTCTTCAGGAAGTGTTGCGACAATATAATAGGCCTAAATATTCTTGCGAACGTAAAGGCCCGTGACATTTCCGTCTTGCGATGAAATCGCAGGACGTCTTTACACTTTCATGTAGCGACCCATTGATTTCATCTTAACTTCATTATTATGTTCTGCGAGTTCTTTTTTTTTTTTTTAGAAGGCTCGCAGAAATATGACAAGCCTTTACGTTCTTGCGAACAAAAAGCCTCATGACATTTGCGTCTTATAGCACGTATCAGCTCCCTAATGGAAGGTGCTGCCCTTTATCTTCCCCTTGGTTGCCCCTTCAAGGAAGCGTACATCGACCATACAAGGTTAGCTCTTCCCATCCGGTTTTTCCAACAACCAGATTTTGTTCGCAACCTCTTATCCTTTTTGCCTATAGGGCTTATAGTTACGAGGTGCACCCTATGGGGTATCTTTGGGCCAAGTGCATCATTTTCCAAGACTTGTCAAGAATGGCAGATGTGCTTCAAACCCACCCGACACTCTTGACTCAACCGTGTACCTCGGCGCCTTGATCGTTTTCTGCACTTCTTTGGAAAGACAGTATGCCTTAGTCGCCCAACCTAAATCATGTTACATCGCAAGATTAGGTTGAGAATCCAAGGTGTCTTACCCGGATAGGTACCCCGCTTTTGGGTTATGTACCCTGTAATGTCCATGTACTCAGGTTCCGTGGTGGTGTTCTGTTTCCCCTGAGCCATGCTTATAGGTACCCCCTTAAATGACGTACTTTAGGACTTTGTCTCTTGCGAAATGTTGCTTCGCGAACTAGGGTGTACGCCACAAAGGTTTTCCTGTGTAAAATTTCTGCGGCTTTCTTTCTTTTTTTGAAAGCTGATCACAGTTTGCGTTTTTCTTTTATGAAAGTTGATCGCAAAAAATCATTTTTATTCGTAAAAACTCATCACAAATTTTTCATGTTGCGAAATGCCTCATTTCATTTTCTTGTTTTTCAAAATACGTTTTGTTATACGTTGCGAACAAATATAATGATTACCTTTTTGTTTCAATCCTTGAAGAAATATGAGAAGTGTTCATATCGCATCCTTAAATCAAAACTGTCTTATAGAAATATATAAATTTAATTTTCTCTGTTTTTTGTAACTTTGAAGTCTTTGAAAAATTTTGAGATCTTTAAATTTTTGCGATGAATTCATTTTTGAATCTTGCGATTGTATCGCTTTTCACCAATCTAAAAAATCTTTGAAATATTTTAAAATCTTAGAAATTTTAGAAATCTTGCAAGTATATCGCTTTTGGTAAATAAAATCAAAAATCTTTTGTCTTCTGTAAATAAAATATTCAAGGAAATGGTACTTACCTTTTGCGGTTTGTTGTTGTCTCTTGCGAAGTATATGAGAAATGAATTCTTGACCTGCTTCTCACAGCATTCGAACTTTGCTGTCCCTCTCTTGCGAAATAATCAAAGAGCAACTCTAATTTGTCCACATAGTTGATCTATTCTAATTCTTCCCATTATTGGTATACTGCAGCAACTGAGAATAATCTGGTATAGTCTATAATTCTCATGAAGTAGTTTCTTTGCTGCGAATTAAAATCTAAGTGGGCTACTTTTCTAAGTTGGAGATGATGAGTTAGATCTCTGGTTAAGTTGGGTTGACTCGTGGGACCTCAACTGGTTTATCTTCGCAGAAATAAGTAAACCGAGCTACTTCCACCCGTAGTACATATTTACCTCAACTACATATTTTAGTACGTATTTTAAATTCATCCATATAAAGTAACTACTATCATATTCTCCGCATAATTTACTTCCACCAAGTTCTTATCAAAAACTCATCTTCCTTAGCTCTTCGCAGAGACTCATCTTCATTCTTTATATTCTTCGCAGAAATTCATCTTCATTGAATCACTCCGTCTATACTTGTTTACGCCGAAAGATAATCTCGATCCTATTTCATTCAGTTTAAGTTGTTGTGACTTTGCTGTTGCTACGATGAAATACTTTTTCTTCGCTGTTGCTGCGATGAAATGAGCGTCATCGTTATTTTCTAGAAAAATTTGACCATGTTAGCACACACCAAACTGTACCAGAACGGAGTGTATTCTCTTAGTATTCTTTCTATCTTCTTCATATCTCCAAGAGTTGGCTGACTTTCTTGGTTTTGCTCGTTGGTTAAGGAATCAAGAGTTAGCTTGCTTCTATTCTAAATTCCTTTCACTTGCTTCGTTGCTTCCTTCTTTAGATATTTCTCTTTAGTTTGCATTAACGGACTTGTTTGTTTGAATTTGGTTTATCTTCGCACTATATAATTGACCAAGTAAACTTTACGAAGTAGGTTGTTGATGCAACTTTCACTGAATGTTTGCGAAGAGGACGCTAGTGAGGAATATGTTTGCGAAGTAAGTATTTGTAAAGAGTAATATTTGCGAAGTAAAGTTATTAGTTGGTTTTCTTTATGAAGTAAATTTCTTCATTTGTTCTTCTGATCATTTCAAACTTCTTCATCCTATACTATCTTCATCTTTTCTTTACTTACCACTATATCTTCCTCTTTCATATAAACTAGTGATCAAGTAAATCTCACTGGTGTCTCTTATTTTCATATTTCACGAGGTATGACAAATTTCACGAGCAAGCTCCTCATCCTTACTGCCAGTGATACTACCTCCAGTTATTATGCTTGCGACCAAAATAACTCAAAGAACTATTACCTGATGTGGATCCCTCATCAGCGTGTCCATAAATTCCCAACTAGCGTATTGTCTTCCTTCTTCGCAGAAATATTCGCTAATATGTGTTATAGATTTTCCGCTGATGAACAGATGAAGAACTGGATGGTTTTGCGTGAAATCACGCAGGGAAATTGGGATTTGACTTCAAAAGATCACGCAGGGTCCAAATGGTTTTGCGAAAACTTCTGAATCACCAACTGATTTGGCTTTTTATCCGTTTGTTAATAATTTGTCCTTTACAGGCTGTTGCATCTCGTGGATATTGTGTGACCAAGTATTGTTTGCTAAATCCATCCTTGTCATTCTAAATTTCATCTCTCCTCAACTGTACTACCGTCATTCCCTTCCCAACCGTAGGATTCAACTAATGACGTAGAATGGTTGCTTTGCTATGGTTTGGGTTAGTGCATGCATCTTTCTTTGCTGGAATAACATTTCTTCGCTAGAGATGTACAATCTTCGCAAAACATGAAAATCTCGCAGAACTCCTTTGCTCACTATGAATGCATTTTGTCGTCTTCACATTAAGGACACATTGATTGAAAGAGATAACAAAGAAAAATAAATGTAAGGTATCTAATAAGAACGAGTTCCTACTATCTTCAACTTGCGAAGTAAATTTCAAAATATCAAAGAAATGTAAATTTTTGAAGTAGTAGATTTTTCTCCATGATGAATTGTCATTCTCAATGTAAACTTGTGAATAAAAGGTTTTCATAAGAGTGTAAAGAATTTTTTCGCAGTAGAGGTGATTTAAAGAAAGGAAAGTCTACAATCAAAATTCATCTTATCTTGATTTTTGATAAATCTTGCGATTTTAAGAAAAAATTCATTTTTGATGACGAACAAAACTTTTGTACGTGAAATTTTTTTCTCACAATTTTACTTAAAATTTTCCGATCTAAAAAATTGAACACGAAATAAAAGAAATAGGGAAGAGATTTATCGCTTTTATTGATAAATTTTGTTGCAGGAGGCATGTTCGGTTCTACTTTGCGTTGATTTTGTTGTAATTAATTTCTTCCCTGAATCTGTTCATGCGTCATCATCTTGTAAATTACTGTTACTCCTCTCCTGAAGATGTATATTCCATATAAACCTCCTTGTTTTCCTTTTGCTGAAGATCCAATTGAATTTATCACCAAAAGTAGCTAATTTCTTTAAACTTTCTTGAACCAAAAAGATTAGGTCCCTGTTTCTAGCGCCAATTATGTAGTTGCAGGAAATCCTACAACTACACCCTCATGAGATTCTATTAATTTGATTTGATGATCTAATTTATTTGATATGAAAATGAAGATTAAAGTACTAAAATTGTAAAAGAGACACAAGGATTTTTACATGGTACGATCATTGTGATCTACATCCATGGTTCTTAACTAGTGATTGTATGTAATTACATGATTTTACAATTGAGACTCCATTAATGAATATTTGGAGCTCTAGATTTTTGGGGAAGAAGATGATAAAGAAAATAAGTCTCTCCCTACAAAATTATCTAATCTCTAATGTCTCTCCAAAATCTATTCTCAAAAAGGACTCTCTCTTTCCAAAAAGAACTCTCCTTCCTCTCATGCCTAAATGGCTATTTATATGATCTTACAAAATGTTGACAACTAAACCGTCCCTCAACTTCGGACTTGAGGACTTACATTGCGAAGCTTCGTAATCTACTTCGCAAATATCTTGAACCTTCGCGAACTGCTCACGCTTTCTTCATAATTTTGTTATCGTTACCTATTGCGTCACTTATAATACACTTCTGCGAAATATTGTTGTTGCGTCGTTAATTGTTCGCAAGTATAATAATGCTGCAAGATTCTGCTCCTACAGTCGTACGCACAAGACTTTGCTGAAAACTCTTGCAATACGAGAAACATCATGATGACTTCCAAAAAATCTATGTCTCATAAGAGAAGAAATTTTTAGAGTACATGAGTAGAACCTTGTTTAACCACAAAAAAAAAAAAAGAGAGAAATTGACAACAACGAAACAAATACTCGTGCAAGCATTTTTGCAAGGATACTCATGCTAAAGACAATAAGAAAATAGCTTGAGAATCCAAAAAACACCATTGACATCAAGTATACTTGAGCATATCTCTCAACCAGGATTTTTTGTGTGAGAGATTTCAACCTTGTGATCAATTGGCACAAGTATGAGCTTTTAGCTCATCAAATGAATATTGTTTTTGGTTAAATCTCTTCCTTATGCACCTTGGAGGAAGACCGTTATGATGTGAAAAATTATCATAAAATTTACTATCATCATAACACGACGCATAATAAGGATTTTTACCTGGAGAATGTTGTCTAGATGACCTACGCAGCTTGTTGATGATTTCCTTATATCCTTCAATAATTAATTTTAGGTTGTCATCCATCTGCTCATATCTGCATTCTTCACTTGATACATGATTCACATCATTATCTCCATTTTTAACAGGAGAGAGAACATGAGTTCTTCTTGGACGATATTTGTCAAAAGGTCTATTATGCTTTTGTGCATTTGAGGAACCCATTGAACCGACCTTCCTGGTAAGAAACACAGGATGCGTACTAAAACCAATTGGTTTAGACATACGAATGTCAGTTACACCTTTAAGAATTAAATCTAAGGTGTGTTGAAGTTTAATCAAGGATTTGTTTTTCAACTTGGGTTTCCTCTTTTGCACTATATGCCTTTTTGAATCACAAAAAAAGCACACTTTCTGATCACGGGGGTGATTAGATATTTCAGACCTAACATTATCGTCTGGATATTTATTTCTTCCAACTGATGTGTGAATCCCCTGCACATTAGTTTGAGTGGGAAGAGAATCTAAGATTACTTCTGAAACTGGAGCTCTTTCAGTTTGAATATAAGTAGATGGTATAACAAACTTTTCTGAACATCCTTGAGTGGAGAGTTTACTCAAGATATGTTTAACATCTAAAGCATCATTTTTAAGTTTTGCCTCAAGTAAGATACGAGTTGATTAAACTTCAGGATTTTCCTTATAAGAAGCCTTTTCACTGGAGCCACAGTCTTTCACTACACCAAGAAGGACATTGACATATTTTTTCAACTGTTTGAATCTATCATATTGAATTTTAACAAGATTTAGAATTAGTTTTCTCTCGTTAGAAGTTTCCTCTTGAACAACAGAGTCAGATTCAACAGGATAACACATGTCAGTGTTAGTCTGTTTTATTTGAACACTAGGTTCGTCTATAACGGAGATTAAGGGATCTTTATCTTTAATAGACCTATTAGAAACATAGTCTTTATTTCTAGTGACGTGTTTATCAAAGATAGCGCCTCTGTCCATAGCGTGAGATAACTACAAACACAGACTAATAAGGTCTTTGAACGTGTTTGCCTGCTCTGATACCAATTGAAAAAGCGGGGGTCTAACAACCTCACCCAATATTTCGATTAGAAATATGTATGGACTAACTCTAATATACTTTTAATAGAATCAACTAGACAGTCAGACTCAATCTTAATAAAAAGTATATCAAGGAGTTAATATCTCCATCTCTCGATTTGATCTATACTCAAGCAAATAGAAATCTGCGAGTCTTTATCAAATACAAGAGATATAAACTTGGATGGTACCAAAGACCAATATCCAAGGATCAATCAATTTCCAATCAACAACCAAAGGTTGGATTTCATAATTGATCGATACAACGCACAACCTGTGATATTTCAATTATATAACAAAATATAATGCAGAATAGAAATAACAGAGACAACAGAAAACAAAATTAACGAGGAAACCGCAAATGCAGATAAATCCCGGGACCTAGTTCAGATTGAACACCATACTGTATTAAGCCGCTACAGATACTAGCTAGCCTACTGCAAACTAACTTCGGTCTGGACTGTAGTTGAACCCTGATCAATATCACACCGATTCAAGGTACAGTTGCGTTCCTTACGTCTCTGATCCCAGCAGGATACTACGCACTTGATTCCCTTAGCTGATCTCACCCACAACCAAGAGTTGCTACGACCCAAAGTCGAAGACTTTAATAAACAAATCTGTATCACATAGAAAAGTCTATGGTAATAGATAAATCTGTCTCCCACAAATAAACCTATGATTTTTTGTTCCGTCTTTTGATAAAATCTAGGTGAACAAGAACTAATCAATAACCTGAACTTATATTCCCGAAGAACACCCTAGAATTATTGATCGCCTCACAATAATCTAAATAGTACGTTAGCGAAACTAGATATTACGGAATCACAAACTATAGGACGAAGATGTTTGTGATTTCTTTTTATCTTGCCCTATCGGAGATAATCTCAAGACAATTATTCAATTGAACTCGTACGATAGAAAATTACAAGATCAGATCGCTCAACTACAAGAGAAGTAGTTTCGTCTGGCTTCACAATCCCAATGAAGTCTTTAATTCGTTAACCGACAGGGTCTCAAGAAGAAACCTAAGGTTAAAGAGAAAGCTTACCAACACATATTTCGATAAAAAGATAGGTGAGTAAACTCGGTTCGAAATAGAAAATGTGTATGTATGAAAACTATCATACTTATACGACTTTTGTCTCAAGAGTAGGAGATAGAGTATATAAAATTTTGAGTGACAGATGAGTTCAAGTATCCACATACCTTTTGGTCGGATGAAGTTCTACTAGTTCCTTGAGTAGCCCTTCGTCTTTGTAAGATAATCGCATGGAGTCTGGAGCTCAAATATACTTAACTATCCTAGACCGAGACTTAGTCATAAGTAAACTAGAAATCAAGACATATAGTTTTGACCACTAATATTGACAAACATGCTTGAGATAGCAACACATGCGAGTTCGACCGAGCAATGCTCTGGTAAAGGTTGATCTTTGTTATTGTTCTTTTGTCTTGCGAGAGGATGACAACACAATGGGGGAGAGTTTATGTGAACTTGCGCTTAATGATATATCTTTCTGGGGAGAAGAGGATGCTGAATTTGAGGTAACGACTCTATTATTTAATCATTTTCCTGTTTAAGAAAAGCCTGATTTTATTGCATATATTTATTGCTTTTGCTTACCAAAATTTCGGTAAAATTGATGTTTATTTCATTATTTGTGTATGGATGTGTGAGTAATTCAATTGTTTTCGGTTAAGAAAAACTATTGTTATCTTTCTTTATGGTTTGGTATCAATTGTTTAGGCTTACAAAATTTCGGTGCAATTGTGGTACTATAATGTCTATGTTTGTTTCAATTGCTTCCAGTTGAGATAAATAATTATGCAAGTTGATTTATTTAGTTTGTATAGATTGTTTATGGCTTAAGAAAAAGGTTTTCGGGATCAATTGTTTAGTCCAGTTGGATTTCGGATAAGAGAAACTAAGTTAATTCTGATCTTAGTTAGACTTATCAAAGTAGAGGTTTCGGTTACTCAAGTCTAATCGAATGCCTTAATAATAAATATGAGTTAACAAACCTAGTACTTGTTTGTTTAAAAGTGAAAGGTATAAGTTATTATTTGAATAATTAGAACCTGGTGAGAAAAATAGAGTTAATTCTGATCTTTATTTTGGTCTTATCAAACAGGTGATTGTATATGTACAATTGGTTTAGCAAAAGAACTAAGGTGATTATTCAATTTATGATTTGCTAAACTATTGGAGAAAATTGCTTTGGGCAATTGTTTCCTTGGTAACATATCAAAACAAAATTACCTTGTAGTTTCAGTTTTGATATTGGTTATCTAAAATGGTGTGTGGAACCCCCGTGCTTAACTCTTATAAGTTTTGCAAGTCTTTTAAGATTTGTATGATCCTTTCAGTTTGTCCTTTATTTGATCGTACCTTTGTCATTTTGTGACAAAAATGGGGAGAAATGTATGGAGTAAACAAGTGATTTGGTATCACTAAGGAAAGGACAATGGTGCTTAAACGTTATATCTAACGAAAGATTAAAGCATAGACTAAGGGAGGGGGGGGGGGTAACATATCATATTGATACTTGTGGTTATCTTAACTACAAAGGGAATAACAAAGACATGCGGATTGAAAATCTACCTATCTTACCTTTAAGGGGAGTATTAGCTTTGTTATTATAATGTCAACAACGTCATTTATGGATTGAATGTATACAGGTTATTGTGCCGTTGAAACTTGGAATCAAGCGTATGTATAATGAATTCATGTAATTTTTTAATCCATATGATGTAATAGTTTTGTCACTAAAATTGACAAAGGGGGAGATTGTTAGAGCATAGCTCGGTTGAACCCACCAAGTGTTGGTATGTCAAGTTTGGTTGTCATACATTGCTGAACCAAAACTCATTTAAAGAGTCGCTTTATTATTTACTAGAGTCAACTTCGTATATGTTATCTAGAAAGTTACTAGGATATGAGACATACAAGTATTACGTGAAGAGTTGAAGAATGTGAAGAAGTAAAGAGCTACATCGACGACATCATCCTTCTTCTTGAGGTTAGTAATATTTTGACTTGAACTGTTTCATTCCTAACTTATCTTTCAAGTCGTGCATATTGAAAACATAACTGCGAAGATGTGTATGATTATACTCTAGTTAGACATAGTATTAAGGAATTACAATACGAAGTATAACGTCTATATTTGAACTTCGTATATAAGACATCGACATAATCATATGAATGCTATTGTGATTATGTATGGGTATGGGTGAAGATTTCGTCCTAGGAAATAATGTTTTACATTCGTTTAAAGGAAGTACAATTCATAAACTTGGTTTGTGAATCGAAAGGGAAATCGCTAGGCTTATTGGTATTGTAATTCATTGTAAATATTTGGATTACCAATATGTATATTTAGTATAACCGTTCATAACTTGTTTATGAATCTTGGTAAAACTATTCACAATGCCTGACTTTTGTATTGGTATGACTTTTATTAGTGAAACCGATCTTAAGTAATCACCTGAGATGGTATAATCGATATTTTGTAATTGGTTTGACTAACTCTAGACATTAGGTAACCGATCCTAATAAGAGGTGCAACCGATCACAAGTATGTGGAATCGATCCTTGTAAGAGGTACAACAAGGCTTAGTAATTGGTAACCGATCCTATGACTTATGCAACCGATTACAAGTAAATACCATAAATATGTTGTAACCGATCCTGGTACCAATTCAACCAACTTTTGGTAACTAGTATGACCGATCCTAGTACCCACAGGGAGGTAGAACCGAAACTTATTTTGGTAGAACCGTGAAACCCATGATTGGTGATTTGATAGGATAATCAATCACGTAGTTCTTGGTAGTCAGGTGAACCAATTCTAAACTTGTTTGGAAGTGTGGCAAATCGGTTCCAATATTGTAAATATGAAAAAGGATTTACAAAGTAAAGATGTCGACATACTTTGAACATGTGCAGTAATTCTTATCTTTTATTGTTCAAAGATATTCCTTAATAACTAAAGGAGAATCCCGGATCGAAATAAATTAAGAATATTTTAATTAAGGTTTTTCGTTTTTATATGCTTTTAATTTACAGGAATTAAATGTATATCCTTAGAAATAAATTGGCTTTATTGCATATCTTTGAGAATATTCCGTTTTGGAAATTCCTTGGTGTCCAAACTTCCTTAGTCTATAAATATTGAAGTTTTCATTTTGAGCAAACTAATCCTCAGAGCCAGCAAAACTACCTAGTTATGTTGTTACTGGTGGAGCCGCCTATTCGGAGAGGAAAGTACCCTAATTAGGCGAAATCTCTTATGACCGCTCGTTTTAAAGACTTCTTTGGGATTAAGAAGCTCTACGAGTACCATTGGTGGGAAACTAGATAATTGCAGTTTATTATTAGTTTTCGATTGATTTGATTGACTAACGGTTGTTGAACTTTGATTACACCTAGTTTGTTTATGCTTGAGAATCTTCTCTTCTGATATAATATTCACTCAAACTAGATCGAAGTGTCGACGGGAATCTTTAGAATTGTTTGTAGATCTAAAGATGTCTTGTGATAATCCATCGTTAACAGACTCCATTTTATGTGTGATTGATCACAAGAGATTCAAGTTGTTTGTGTGTAGGTGTTTATTGAAGATCTAAAAAGATTTGAAGACAAAGAAGATATTTGGGTTCATAATCTTTGGTGTGCACAAAATTTGATCGGCTAGATGGATCCAACTATAATCTGTTTATCTTTTGATAGATTGGATTGATTAGTTGAGTACATCGGCATTAATATATTTCTTTGTGATTCATAGTATTGATTGCATAGTCTAAACAATTACTTGGGTAGTTGTTGAGTAGATTGATCTAAGGACCCGACAAAGGAGTTTATTTGTTAAACAGTAAGAGCCTTTGTCAAAATCATATCACGTTGTTTGAAAAGATTTGTTACCGAACAAATTTGTTGTTCCTTTACTGTTTGGAATACAAACCAAAGGAACTGTTCCAAGTGCGTGATTTATTATAAGTTGGAGGCGCAAGGATACGGAGGGAACTAGGTGAACCATAGGTTTAGTTGCTTGGTCTCAACTATACAAAGTTGGTTTAGATTTTGTATAAAGGCTTAATTATAAGAGTATTCAATTCTGGACAAGGTCCTGGGGTTTTTCTGCATTTGCGGTTTCCTCGTTAACAAAATCTTGCTGTGGAATTTACTTTTATTTTCCGTAATTATAATTGTGTTTATTATAATTTAAAGTAAATTACACAAACGTTAATTCCTAACTACTTGATAGCAATCCTATAGTGTTTGGTTAAGTCCGAACCTATTATCAAGTAATCATACTTTATTGTTGTATTTTCTCGATCTTGTATCCATAGTCAATCACACAAGTTATCTTGTTGTCGTATTGTCTTGATCTCGTATCCATAGACAATCACACGAAGTATGAACTAATTCGTTGTATTGTCTCGACTCAGTCCATAGACAATCACGTTCGAAGAAATAACTTATGGGTGGAAAAGTTTTAGATTGAGGTATATTTGGGTATCCTCATCTTTTCACATAGGATTGTTATAGTTTAATAATAATATAATCCTATGCATGTCTCTAGCTTAATTTTTTTTTGACTTTTGATTGAAAAGATTCAAACCACCTTTGATTGAATATTAACCTGGGTTACACCAGATTATTATAGTTTTGTAATATCAAGTTGTATTTAGATTTGATTATCATGTATACTGGGCGTTTGTGTGGTTAAAACCTTTAGGTCCAAATCAGTTCACTAGAACTATTAGAATGTTGGTAGAGTAGTTGTTTATTGATAAATATGAAAGGGTGCTCATCCTCTGAACTTTACGGAACAAGGTTATAGTGATAGAAATGGAAATCAATTGGCTGGAGTTTTCAGTTGTGTTGAATGATAACTTATGGTTATTTGAACACGATTGTCATAGTTAGTGTTCTTAATTTACTATTGGATGCCTACATACAGATAGCGAGGGTAGCATATACTAATATTCTGTGGTGTTAAGTAAAAAGATGTGGTTGAGATACTATTATTATTATGATCCAGTATTTGAATGCCGCTAAACTTTGTTTGTATTTATCAATAATATAATTCTATTGAATTATATTATTGTGATTACTTTGCTTTATATATAAGTATGTTTGCATATTCATTATGTTTGTTTATGTTTCAGATGACCACTTCTTTTTCGAGGGAATACTGGCCCACATTGAACTGGCCTCCCTCGCCTCCTAGACATAGCCCCATGGTATCTTAATCAAGTAATGGTGAACATAGTTTAGGGTTCCAACCGGATGGAATTGTTTTAACCTATGGATCAGACTATGCTCTTAATTCTCAAGATAATGAAATTGAGAACATTCAAGAAAACAATAATGGTAATGTTAGATATCTTTTCATTGATTTCCCTAGTTTTTAAGTTATATCAAATGCAATTTATTTTCTTCTAGTAAGTTTTGTTCCTTGAAATACATTCTTTTCTAAATCGCAGATGGTTCATTACTTATTCTAATTTTGGTTTTTCCAACCTAGATGAGCGACTGCCAGTATTTTTTAATGATCATGGCCAATGGGATGGGCCACCATAATTTTCAACCTAGATCGGAGAAATTACAAGGTCGCAAATAGGGTTGGGGTATAAGAATTGGAAAGAGGTTCCCGATGAATCAAAAGAAAATATTTGGAACTGTGTTCAAGTGAGTCCAGTTGGATTTTCCCCCCTTAAGCTTATGTTCATATATCATTCTATATTTACTTGGCTTTCTATAACCTTACCACGTGCTGAAATTAAATGCTTGCACTTCATTATGTCGATATCGGAGATCAGATTGCATTTCTTTTATTATAACAAAGTACATACTAGGTAATAAATATCCACAAGAAATATGTTTTATCAAAAGAAAACATTGCATGTAGAACATAAAAATCAACAAAAAAACTATTGGACAACGATGTTGCAACTGTGCAAGAAAAGAAAAGGATGTTGCCAACATACAGTAAGTAAGGGGATTGAGAGAAGTTTATTGATAGCACAGAAGTGTTTCGGCACTAACGATGTTACCGAGGTTAGTGATGAATTTTTTGTTACATGAATCTTTTTACTTTTTGAATTATCATATTAGATAGTGGTAATAATTACGTTGCTTTGTCATAGTAATCCTTGCTAATTTGGTTTGAAATTGTTTTATCTCTTAGAATCACATTGCCACACTGTAATACTGTTGTATCTGTAGAACTGTCTTGTTTTATGTTTTAGTAGTAATCATTGCTTCAAGTAGCCAACACCATTGTGTAGGTTTCAATAGTTTTTGAAGTAGTAGTCTTGAGATCGTGATAACATATTGAAGACGTAAGTTATATATTGTATTGAAAAAATTTGTTAATAAGCAAAGTTTCCCTTTATGGGTATACTGTTAATACTGGCGAATTTCTACTATGGGTATACTGAATTATGATGAATTTGACTTTGCTTCACATATATGGCTTGGTATTTGGCGCTGATCTAAAGGGATATATACGCGGAATGGGTACTGGTGATTCTAAATCTCAGTTTCTTGCTTCGGGACCAAGTTGCAGGAAGAGAAGCACAATTTTCGGAAGGAGAGGCAGAAAAATGAAGCTTTGAAAGCAGTTGGATGCTGAAAGACAGAAAAACAACAATGGAGTACATGAACAGATCTCTAATAGATCTTATCAGCAGGTGACCTCGAATATCTCTTAGTCTTGTTACATATACAGGGTATTGGGATTTCTTAGATGTATACAATGCTACTATCATGGTATTTTAAAATTTGTCTTGTTACATATACAGGGTATTGGGATCCCAGCGGCACCTTCGACACCTTCGTCGTTTGGTCTTTATTGTTTGAAGAACTTCAGGAAAAATACGGTTGTACTTAGCTACTGATTGATAACCACTACGACTGCATGATTGTGGATATCCTTAATCCAAGTGTGATGTTGTGTTGCAGATATGATGATGTTGTACTTGGGGATGTTTCAAGGGATGGGTTTATTAAGTGGCCCAAGGGCTATGTGACTCTGGTAGGAGAGCGATCAAGTTAGAGCGGCAACGACATTAGTCTAATTACTTTTTTTAAAAAAAAATTCATGATGTAAATTGTTAGGATATGTCTTCCAATTTATGTTTGAATATTATATTTTCTTTTAAAAAATAATTAATAAAATTAGTTAACATAATAAATTTATTAAACGTCTATTTTTTGTTTTCAATCTGTATGAATTCTTGATAAACCAAATATAATTCTAAATGATTTTATATTTTTAAACGAATTTCATATTCCCAAAATCTGAATCAGTAGCCAGGATATGACAGAACTATCACGTTAGAATTGGTAATTTTTTTAATGAAAATACCTAAAATTACAACGGGTATAAACTATTATTTTATTTAGCATACAACAACCGTGTTTATTTAATGGTATGCATCAACCGTTGTTATATTTCGTTATATGGTGTTTCTTTAATGGCATGCATCAACAGTTATTATATTTCATATATGATAATCGTGATTTTCCTATGACATAAATCAACCGTTTTTTAATGTTACATACAATAACCGTGATACTTTATTACAGATTCTGTTTGTGATTTTAAATCACAAATTTTATACGTCGTATTTAATAACGTTCCCTATTTGTCATTTTTAAAAAGTCACACCAAATAAATAACGAATAGAATAACAAATGAAAACCGTGATAAGACATGTTTTACAACAGATTTCATTCGTGATTTACAACCCCTTTTGGACTAGTAACGCTTCATATGTATCTATTTTTCAACAATTAGGGTTTCAGAAAACATTGGGTTTTGATTGGATTTAAAGATAAAAGAAGTTTCCAGTGATATAACTAATTAAGCTACGTTATCACATACCTTTCAAGTACATACCTTTCCTATGTAAATTTAAGTATGTCACATAATCCATATAAAGCCTAAAAAAAATGAACATTAATTGTTGGCTCTAGCTGATTCAAGGGGGATATGTTTAGGGGTACAGCCTAGGGGACAATTAGGGATGCCTAGACGCATATCCACACAAACCATTATTGAAGTAGTGATATTCACTTTGTGAAGAAGAAAAATGGAATACTTAACAACGATCAGACCTTTACTTACTAGTGATAATGGCAGTAAGAGATGTTGCATCAATTCCATTAGTTACTTCCTCAGCTGTGTTAGAAGATGAAAACCCAGATGGACCATTTTCGCTTCTAAACAACCACATTGATATCCCTCTCATTCATAACCAAAATAATAACTAATTTTTGGTCAAATGATATGATAAATAAGTCCAATTAGCTTCTTCAAGATACAAATCATTTATTATTCTTCCTCTCAACATTCAACGTAGAATTCAAAATTAAGAAGAAGAAGAAGAAACCGAGTGTCTGCGAAGTAAAAGGAAAACATAGGAGAGTCAACTATCGAGGTAAACAATCTTATACATAGTACCTTATTAAATCCGGGTTATAAAACTAACCCATATTTCAAACCAGATTTAAGGAATAACCACAGTTAGCTCTTATATAACTATGATTGAAGGGTGAATTTGGATTAAAAAGTTGAAACCTAAAAAACATGGACGGACAACCAATTTTGGAAATCTACTTAGCAAGTTTCAATCCTTGTATGTCTATAAGGGAACAAAAAATCTTTGGATTTCTGTGAGGATTGCTAAAACAATTTGACAATCAAGTATTGTGGGAAAAATCCCAAAATGACGTCCATGCCCTTTTAGGTCATATTTTGGTAATATGATTTTTTTTTATGGTCCAAAACTTGATGAATATGTCTTTTTACTTCGAAGAGAAGAGGTGGACCGTATTACTGTTCTTAAAATGATCATTGAACCCTGAATATATATAAGTAGTATGAGAATTGGACCGTATTACTATTTTTACTAAAGCAAATAAAATTGAAGAAGAAGAGAAAGAGGTGGTCTACATGGATCACTCACGACAAATCAGACTGTAAAACTTTAATGTTTGCTGATTGTTTGATCGTACATGTAATCCTGGCCTTTCTCATGTTCCTTTTGCAATTTCACTAATTCTTCGAGGATAAAATTTTGTTATCCTAAGGGATGTTGTACTCTTATAATGACGTCCATACCAAGCTTAATACACTCACGACAAGCCGTGTTGTAAAAGTTTAACGTGGTATGCTGATTGTTTGACAATGCATGTAAACTTAGCCTTTCTCATGTTTCTTTTGGATATATCTTAACACAGGTTACCTAAAAGCAACATATTGGTTTTCCCGGCTGGTTTTGGCACAAATCTAAGAAACCCAAGGAACATATGTTTGTTTTGATTAGGCAGTTAGCGATGATTTTGTAGGAACCTTTTGTTGATATCTTTTCATTTTTTCCCCTTTTTCATTTTGTTTCTATGAGTATGAGGTTCCATAGAAGAGTTACATTTTGACATTTCTACTTAGCCGATAATTTATTATCAACATAGCCTTATGGGATGTTGAGATGATGATACCTCTTTTTTTCACGAGATTGGATATGCTGTGAACTTATAAATGACGTTATTATTCGACAGAGCTAAACATAAAATTTATCATGCATATTGTTGAAATTGAATATCAGGAAATGCATTATATTTACATGGCTAATTTCATGCATATAGCAATTAGTTGGGGCCTATGAATTTCTTCAATCAACCTAAAGAGAAGGATATGGGGTGCCTAAAATATGATAAATTACTAAATTAACCTTTAAAGAAACCTTAATTATTCTAACACAAATACAAATACAAAATCATAATCACTTAATTAACAAATAAAAAATCATTAATCAAAACTCAATTTTTTTTTCAATTTCCATCAAAATCAAAACTAAAACCTAATCAATCACAAACACCAATTGAAATCTAATTTCTTTTTGGGTTTTGAAAAAAAAGAAAAACAAAAACAAACAATTCAAGTGATTGAGTTAAATCCCTTTAATCCATTCCTTCTAAGAGGAACTCAACAATAATTTACCTCTAAATATTTGAAATTCACTCATCAAATTTTCTGAAAATCCACCCACAATCATTTTATGTGTGCACCATATTAGTCCGATTATGGTTGATGTTACAAGAAATCGGTTATTATTGTGCACCCACATAAACCGATTATGCGTTGATGTGATGAACATCAAACTTAATCGGTTTACGCTAATGCACACATAAACCGATTGTGGGTTCAAGTTCAGAATTGTAGAGAAATCAAGAATCGGATTATTCATGCATATATATAATCCGATAAAGACTGTTAACGACTATTTTTTTTGTTGAAATTATAGTCGCGAGTCCTTTGTGAAGTTTGTTTGTCGGAAGTATGGAAAGAAATGTTTAACAACGGCATGTTGTACTTGGTAGTCTTGTACATATAATCTATTAACAAAACTTGATAGAAGCATTGGGCCAACTTGATCATCTCCGGATTCGCCAAGAAAATATGAGTCCCTTTGCCTTCCAATACCTTCTTCGTCATTGTGTATCCATGTTGATTGTCTAACCACTGAGATTGTTCCATAACTGCTCTACCATCCCCTTCCTTATTTTTAAAAACTGCTCTTGTGGCGTAAATTTGCCTCAAAATGAACAAGTTATTCTTTTCATCCTCCTTAATCTTCCTAAGGATGTCACTTGTTTTACACGCTTTCATCGACCTTACTATTTCCGATTGATGTGGTTTCAACCCACAAACGGCCGCGTGTCCAATAAGAGATTCCAGATCATCATGATTATGAAAACCATTCATCACTTTATGGAGCTTGTATACCTTACCATTGGGTCAATTCACTATAATCTTAAACGGGAATTCAAACTTCTTAGATTTAGTAATGTATTTCATTGTCGTCTTCTTCACGTACGGTTTGTCCTTTGCCCAGTGACTTTCTTGCGTTCCACTTTTCCCACAAACAAGTTCCAAACGATCACAACTTAAACGACAGCCTAAAACTATTGCATATTTAATCTTTATGCCCTTGTATATAAACCATTGCTTTGCATCGTTTATTTATTTTCTTCCAAATCGGTGAAATAGTGGGAAGAGGTATCAAGACCCAGCAGAGATACGGTTTTGGGATGATCTTCGTCGATCATCGCAACAATCTACAACATATATCAACAAGTTGAGGATTTAAAATTAGTTTGTGTGTCACAGTCGATACAACTGATTGCAAGGAATCGGTTTATATGAGCAATTATACAGTCCGATTAACGACTTGATGTTTTTAGAGAAAAATTCCCAAATTTCACATCGGTTCACGGTTCATTACATGTAACCCAATTTTAGTCCTCTTTTGTCTTGAGACTTTTCGTCTTCACAATCGGATTACATATATAAGTAAATGAACCGATTGTGGACTTCGTGTATTTTACTGGAACTTCCAAGTGAAGGAATCGACATATGTACATCACCAACAAAAACAGATTTTGGTCACGTACCCATCGCGCCAAAAATTTACTAAAATCATACTATATGGTGATGAACAACAACCGATTAATGTACCCAATTTGGAGATTTTACTCAAAATCGGTTTATGTGGTGATATCCAATAAACCGATTATTGGAAGAAAAAAATGATTTTTTTTTGAATTTTTTGGGTGATGGAGACATGCAAATACATGTTTGTAGATCATTACAACTCATACCTATTTATTTGAAGCATTATCACCTTCTTCTTCCCAGCGGTATTGTTCTTGTGCTTGAATAATATCCTCAAGCATTCTTTGGTTGACATTCTCTTCTTCATTTAACAAATTATCCAATTCGGTAGGATCGAAATCAAGATTATCTGATGCGCCCACTTCTTCATCACTACTAGAGTCTTCATCGTCAGTATAAAGTTTCATTTTTGCTAAGAAAATCAAAGACCCTAGTTTTTCCTTTTTTCCCTCTACACTTCTTTCCCTCAAAACCTTAGAATAGGAAATGAAATTCTACTCTAATCCTAACACTATAATCAAACTCAAACACTAATTATTTTAATTAATACTAACTTAATTAATCATCATTAATGAATAAGGGCACATCGGGCATTAACATAAATAGGAAGATAAAGAGCTTCCTAGAGGCTAGTTTTTAATGACCCTTTTTGTTTTTTAGTCATAGGCCCCAAATAATCACCATAGGCCCCAAATTAGCCAGGTATATTTAAGTATAAAATTAATTAAGCATATTATAAGGCCGACCGAGTGAAGCGAGGGAGGACTTCCAAATTGAAACAAAAAGATTGGATTTTGTTTAATTTGGTGTCTCACTTGAAATGACGCGACCACCCCTCCATTTTAGTCAAATTACAATAACTCCTTAGGTATCTGTAGGTGTAGATTATCCACAGGGCTAAGTGGCAACATCTTAATCTATGATGTACCCAAAAATGAAGAGACGAGAAGCATAGGATAGAGGCTGGAAGGCGCGAGATTTAAGGATCCATGTGGATCGGGCATGATAACTCTACAGCTGTCGGATAAGACTCGACCCCATGCCTCTGACAAAGCTGACAGACGAGACATGTTGGGTCAAACGAGGAGCGGTAGTCAAAGGGATAAGAAGATGCGTGTCACGTCGGCCAACTGCCAAAGCTGACAGACTGGAAGGGAGACATCGCATCAAGAGTACACCCGAATGGATCGTCTCGGACGAGAGACTACAAAGGAATCAAAACACATCGACCATAATTACAGAAAAAGGGACGACACAAGCGGGCCCGAAGACAGGACTTCAAGTTAGATATGTTGTGACCAACACCCTAGTTTGGTTGTATGTAGCCTCTCCTATAAATAGAAGAACTTGTATCCAAGAGAAGTAGGTTGTAACTTGAGAGAGAGACTGGAGATCGCACTAAGTAGAGAGAGAGAGTTGGATCTAATTGATCTTTTAAGAGAGTCCAACTTGAGGAGAACACCATTTTAACACCTTGAAGTAATAAGATTCATCCTTTCACCCCCGTGGACGTAGGTAATCATACCGAACCACGTATATCCTTGTGTTTATTGTTAAGTTCTTACTTTCACTTGTATGAGTAAGAGATTCCCATCCTTTGGATGTAGTTGGTAGTAAAATGCATCAACATTCTAGCGCCGACTAAGGGGATCGACTAAGGGGATCGACTAAGATCTCCGGATACTTTGCTTAGAAGGATTTCAGAGATGATAAAAAGCTCATGTATACACGTTCAAGTGTTGTAGTTGAAGCTAGGATGAACTCTGTTGGCCGAATTTTTTGTTATTTTGAGTCATTTAGTTTACATGCAAGGTTACAATAGTAGCAGCGTCCTCACAAGGTGTGGTAAAGTTCTCATTTCTTCTCCCACCAATAGTTTGATCAGCAGAAAGTCTTCATAAGCTCACCGGCGATTAACATCACAGGTTATGAGCTAGGTTGAAAGTCTGCTGATATGATGACTGCTTGTTTTCGACGGTTAAGTGAGTTTTAGCGATAGATAAGTTGTTTTCTTGCGACGGTGTAAGGTTTGAGTGTTTGGAGTGACAAAAGGTCAAAGCTAAGGTGTCTTTTTGCATAGCAAGCTGCCGATCTTGAGGTGTATTGCCCGGTGATGTTAACTAGTCATCGGAGAAGATCTAAGGAAGACGGCCGTGATAAGATCTTAGGAGAATAACAACAATAGAAACTTAACTTAACTTTTGGACTTACACGCCGTACCGATCAATCATCACGTGTATGAGTTTAGATGATTTGGAGCACATAGAATAAAGGAAAAACTATCTTAAATGCGGAGGTCGGGTACAAAAAGCGACATCGTACGGAGCGATAGCGACATAGCACACTGAAGTCAACATAGGGTCAAAGTAGGGTAGATAGTCATAACTAGAGTAGGCTTTGTATCTGCAAGCTGTGACATAGTGACAATTTTATGTGTCAGCCGAATATTTTTCACCTTTTGAGTGTTTATTTCCAAGTATCAGGTCAAAGTAAGGTGTTCTTTGTATTTGCTGACGTTGGTAGGGATGACACTCGGCTCACCACACGCCACAACCGATGGCTAGCACTTCAGGGATGTGAAGGACGTTAAGGAATTGTACAGTTACTAGCAGAAACATGCAGACAGGGGTAACAGGGCCGAGGCAAGAAGGCAGTCGACAACCACCACTCGAGGAATCTCGGGAAGATGCACGAGGCATGCCAACTGTTAATGAGGGAGTGGATATTGGGAGAGATGATGACACCCCACCCTTGGACCAGGTTATCTTGACCCAGGGGAGAGTTAACCAAGTCGACGGACTTACAGCTTCAGATATACAAAGGACGACGAAGAAGCGCTTGTAGAACATGCCCATAGACAAAGACCAAGGCAACAAGCTAAGTACCAGGAAGCCTTAGGAAGAGAGCAAGAGCATCTCAGGCAGATTCAATTGGGGCGAGAAGCATCTAGCAATATTGTCCCTATACCCGTCCATGCAACTGGTCTGATACTACCACCACCACCAACGTCGATACCATTACAGCCTCGGCCACACCACCCTAACGGACATTCTAGTCATGAAAGCACAGACCCGACACTCTTGGCCATTTTAGAAAGTCAAAGAAGACAAGAAGCGGCATTAAGAGAGCTCCAGCAACGGAATCTCACCCTAGAGTTTGAAAATTATCAGTTGAGGAATCAACGAACCCGATCTAGAGTTTCGTCCAGTCGAGGAACGTCGAGTCATCATGGACGATTAGGTCAACCACCACCTATGATGGAGACGAGCAATCCTAGTCAGTCAGGATGACCTCCCGTACCCCCCCCCCCCACACACACAAAGATATGGACTACCCTAGGACTCGTCTACTGATGAAAAAAGGTGAGGAAGGGGTGGACGACATGATGGGGCGACAGAAGCTAAACTCAGAGAGTTGGAGGCAAAGATTAAGGAGTTATCAGGAAATAGCAAAGAGAACAAATTGGCAGAGATTATGAGCGAGGCCGAGAAGACACCTTTTTCCCAAGAACTCGAAAAAATGTTGTTCCCGCCAAAGTGTACTTTACCTACATTTCCTTCTAGATTCGACGGAACATGAGATGCGGTCGAGCATCTAAAAATGTATATCATGTCATTAATTCAATGGAAAAGCAACACGGTAGTCATGTGTAAGTTCTTTCCGTCCAGTTTGGAGGGCGAGGAGAGAGATTGGTTTTATTCACTTCCACCTGGATCGATCGATGGTTATGATGCACTTATCGAGGCCTTCCTTGAAACCTACATGCACAACAGCTGACCTCGGCTAAGAATGAACAAACTATTCACCCTTGCCCGGAGGTTCAGGGAGCCCTTGACAACCTTGACCGATAGGTGGAGGAAGCTGTGTACTGAAATTGGAAAAGTTCCAGTAGATCAAGCTATCTTCGGATTTGAAAACACACTGGGAAGATCGGACCCCATCTGGGTAGCTATGTTTTCTGAAAATCCAAAAACTCTAAAGGAGATGCGAAGAATGCAAGAATATTTTATCGCCCTAGAAGAAATCCAAGCCGAATCGAGAGATAGGGGGTACAATAAGCTAGTGCTGAAGCTGGTGCCGAGGGTAAAGCAGTCATGAACGATCCTGTTAGGCGTCCCGAGAAGGGATCAGACCCCCCACCAAGAAGTAATGAGAAGAAAGAATGGGTGGCCAAAGGGAAGAGGCCAAGGCCGGAAGCCCGATCATACACCCCTTTGAACGCTCCTTTGGAGGAAGTATTCAAGGAAGTCGAGAAGAGGAACGATATCAATTACCCAGCATCAAGGGGAGTCCAGTTCCAAGAAACCAAGGGTCACCCCGAGTACTGTCAGTACCATCAGTATAGGGGCCACTCCACTAATAATTTTCGAAAAGTGAAGGATATCGTCCAGCACCTCATCCGAGATGGATACCTGAGACAGTTCGTCCGACATTCATCCTAGCCGACAGCAGCACCTGATGTGTCAGTCCATCAAGTTCGCATTGATAGGTCAACTCAATTTGTGAATAATATTTCACACTCAGCTATGCAAGACTACAGTTTCGGACTAGTAATCACTTCAAGGATTCACAAGAGGGACCGGAATGGAAAGGAAATATTTAGTGTAGCTAAGACCTTACCAATGGAACTTTGGATGATGCAACCTATTTCGTTCTCGGCCAAGGATGTCCTAGCAAACGGGCAAGCACACAGTGATCCCTTGGTCATCACGTTATTGATTGAGAGGTGGAGAGTAAGAAGGATTCTCATGGATAGTGTAAGTTCAGTCGAGGTGCTATTCTATGACACGTTTAAGAGAATGGAGCTGTCGGAAAACATCCTCGTCCCCTCAACATATCGCATCTATGGTTTTAATGGCACAATAACCATCCCTAAAGGCGAGGTAACTCTGAGGGTTTCTGATGGCGGGGGCTACCTTGAAACTCTTACCACCTTTTGTGTGGTCGATGTCGCCTCGCCTTACGAAGCAATTATAGGGCGTCCTCGGATCGCTGGGATTAAAGGGGTGGCATCGGCATATCATCAGAGATTAAGGTTCCCGACTTACAAGGGAATAGCTGAAGTTGTGGGGGACTCCCAAGCGGCGCGACAATGCATTCAGGTTGATGCCGAAATTAATGAAGGAGACTATTTCCCAAGAGGTCACAGCGTACGAGACCCAAGAGAAAGACCCTCTATAGCAATTAAAGGAGACAAATCCATTCAAGGGACCTAAATCTAATTTCTCAACAGTTGAGCCGACTCGGGAAGTGAATTTGGGGACGGTTGAGGAGCCAAAGATAGTAATGATTGGGACATTACTCTCGGACGAACAGACAAGTCAACTTATGATGGTGTTAAAGGAAAACTTAGACGCGTTCGCTTGGGAAGTGCACGATTTAGAGGGCATTGACTCGGAGGTCTGTTGCCACCACTTGAAGATTGATCCGAGGTTCAAGCCCGTTAGATAAAAAAATGAGGCGGATCGCACCGGAGTTGCAGGAAGCGGTCGAGGTTGAGCTAAAAAAGTTGTGGAAATCCGGGATAATCAGAAAAGACCATTACCTGCAGTGGATATCTAATATGGTCGTGATACCCAAGAAAAAAAGAGGAGTTAGGATATGTATTGATTTTAGTGACTTAAACAAGGCCTGCCCTAAGGACCGCTTTCCTCTTCCAAGCATAGACCAATTATTAGAATCCATATTCGGGTACGAGGCGATGACATTGATGGATGGATACATGGGCTACAACCAAATACCGTTAAGCGCCCGAGGATCAGGAGCATACCTCCTTTTTCACACCAAGAGGGTTGTATTATTATACTAAGATGCCATTTGGACTTAGGAATGCTGGTGCCACATACCAAATATTGGTAGGAGATATGTTCGAAAACAATATCCATGACACCATAGAAGTTTACATAGACGACATGTTAGTCAAGAGTCGTCGAGCTAAGGATCACGTCCGAGACCTTCGAGAGATCTTTCAAACGATGAGGAAACACAAGATGAAGATTAATCTCGCTAAGTGCGACTTCTGGGTTACATCAGGAAAATTCTAGGATATATCATCACCCCCAGAGGAATAGAAGCAGACCCCGAGAAGGTCAGGGCTGTCTTAGAAATGCCTTCTCTCGCGATGGTAAAGGATGTGCAAAAGCTAAATGGTTGCATAGCATCATTGGGGCGATTCGTGTCACGGTCATCGGACAAATGTAAAACCTTTTACGACATCCTAAAGAAAGGAAAACTGTTTCAATGGACGGATGCAAGTGAAGAGGCCTTTCAAAACATCAAGTTACACCTATCCGGCCTCCCGGTTTTGCAGAGGCCCGAGCCGTCAGAAATCCTCACCCTATACTTAGGAGCGACACCATATGTCATTAGTGCAGTATTGGTCAGGACTGAGGAGAACGTGGAGAATCCGTTATATTTCACTAGAAAAACATTAAGTCCGGCCGAGAAAAACTATACCAGAATGGAGCAGATGGTACTAGCACTAGCTTTTGCCTCTTCTAAGCTTCGAACGTATTTTCAAGCTCATCGCATACGGGTGCTCACCAAATTGCATATCGTAGCAGTCTTGGATAATGCAGGCAATCAGGGAGAATATCTAAATGGGGATCCCTAATCAAACAGTATGACGTAGTGTACGAGACAAGAACGACGATCAAGGGGCAGGTAGTGGCCGACTTCCTGGAAGATTTCCCACTTAGCGATGAAGACGAAGTGGAAGATATACCGGGGATGATGGAAGAAAATGAAGAACCTATTGACCTATTAGCATCCAGTAGTCCTACGCGGTGGGAGGTTTTCGTCGATGGGGCATCAAACAAGGAGGGATCAAGCCTTGGATTAGTATTCACCACGCCGAAAAGAGGAAATATAGTGCACTTGTTCAGGCTAGAATTCAAGGCAACAAACAATGTCACCGAGTATGAAGCGGTAATCCATGCCTTGCAAATAATTATAAAAATGGGGCAACAGGAGGTCCGCTTAACTAGTGATTCACAGTTGGTGATCCGGCAGATTACGTGCAAATATACTACACACGACCCTGTGTTGCAAAAATATTGGGAGCTCGCCCAATTTTGAATCAGCCAAATACCAAACATTAAGTTCCGCCACATTTTTCGGAAAGATAATAGACACTCGGACGCTTTATCCTATATCACCTCACAACTGGTAGACCCGAGCATAGAGGGAATTCGTGTTATGAGGATCCTCACTCCCTCAATCCTAGAAACACCAGAAGTACGGATCGATGTGGTTATTAACACAGCCGAGCGATATAAGGAGGGACATTGGAGAAAGCCGATACACCAATACCTATAAACGGGCGAGCTACCTAAGGGTCGGCCCGAGATAAATAAAATCAAAAGTAAGTCGGGTGCCTACGAGCTAAGGGAAGGGATTTTATATAGGAAATCCTACTTAGGGCCACTCCTACGATGCTTAAGTAAAGAGGAAGGCCACATAATCTTTCACGAATTACACTATGGAGCCGCCGGAAACCACAGCTCAGGGAGAAGTCTATCGGCCAAGGAGAAAACAATGGGCTATTTTTGGATGTACATGAACGGCGATGCAAAAGAAATGGTGAAAGCTTGTGAAGAATGTCAGTGATTCGGCAAGAAAATCCAGGTACTAGGAGTACCTCTAAACTCTGTTATAAGCCCATGGCCCTTTGCCAAATGGGGGTAGACATTGTCGGACCATTACATGTAGGAACAGGGAAGAGGAAGTACTTGATCGTGGCCAATGATTACTTTACCAAGTGGGTAGAGGCATATCCACTAAGGCACATCCGAGACAAAGATGTCTTCAATTTTATCTGGGAACATATCATTTGCCGCTTCAGGGTCCCGCCAGCTATCGTATCCGATAATGGGAAATAACTCCAAGGTGAAAATATTGATCTTTTGTTCAATACATACAACATCCGGAAGAGTAAAGCAACCCCCATTTACCCCCAGAGTAATGGGCAGGCCGAGATCACTAACAAAACAATCACCGACAACATGAAAAATAAGTTAGATGGGGAGTATGGTAACTGGTGCGAGGAGCTATACAACGTTCTATGGGCATACAGAACTACATGGAGGGAAGCTACGGGGTTCTCTCTGTTCATGCTTACTTACGGAACTGAGGCGATTCTACCAACGGAAGGAATGATCCCTACCACTAGGACAGAAGCTTGGAGGTGAAACGTCTCGTCCGATCTAATTTTGGAAAAACTCGAGTATTTGGAGGAGACACAAGAAATGACGCTACAAAAAATGGAAAACTATCAAAGGAGGTTACAGCGAGAATACAACAAGCGTGTTCGCCCAAGAGAATTTCAACCGGGGCAGCAAGTGTTGAAGTTTCTGGCTGAATGGGAGCGAGACAAAATGGGCGGAAAACTAGCACCAAAATGGGGTGGGCCATATATAATTGTGTCTAAGGCAGGCGAGGGATCGTATCGGCTACTGAGACTGGATGGAACAAAAGAACCCAAACCCTAGAACATCAAGTATCTGAAACTCTACCACCCCTGAAGGGCAACGCGGAAAAAAGGTGAGCATACTTGTCTTCTATCTCTTTAAAACCGTGAGGGGTATGAGATAGGGCATGAGCGACTAATGGTCAATCGTATTCGGGGCAAAGCCAGTGAGGAAGTGCCGAGGTGACTTATACTCGAATGGTCATTCGTACTCGGGGCAAAGCCAGTGTGGAAGTGCCGAGGTGACTTACACTCGAATGGGCAATCGTACTCGGGGCAAAGCCAGTGTGGAAGTCCCGAGGTGCCTTACAGTCGCCTGGATATTCGTACTCGGGGCAGTGGCAGTGTGCAAGTGACGAGGTAGCCTAAGGGTTCTGGTGGTTGGAAACTAGTTCCATAGGTTGTTAAAACATGAGGTCTTCTTAGCTAGGTGGCCTACTTACATTTTAAAGGCCGCCCCCATCGCAAGTGGTTGTAACCGCTTGCCCGAGATTGGTTGATCGATAACCGCTCGGGGAAATCGAGCCTAGAATTAGGTTGACTGGTACCCTTCCACTGAATCCAAAAGATAGTGATGAGATACCCCAATAATGACATGGCATTGGGCCCGATGACCCTCCTTGTTGGGTGTGTTCGACAGAAAAGGTTAAAATACCAACACACATAATCAACAATTGCAGGAATAACATAAGAAACAAGAGGTGAATCGACAACATCATGCGTCAATTAATAAAGCGCGAAAAATGTCATGGAACTACACGAAACACAAAGTATAACAGAAATAAAAAGAACGGCATCAACGACTCAGCACCCCCATTTAAACAAACAAGCAGTATATCATAAGTAAAAAAGGGGAAAAGTGTTCAAAGCGATTTAAAAACCCATGGAAAAGGGAGATTTAGTGACGCAGCACTACAAAAGGGGAGTTCAAGCCTTGGGGGGAATGGTGCCAGCCTTCCTTTGCGCGATCTCGCGCCTCTTATCCTCCACATATTGCTCAATACCCTCCTGAACCTTCTCGTCTATCTCTTCTTCATGGGCGACACGTTCATCCTCAATCTGCTGGGTAAGCTGCTGATTGGTTACCTGAGCACCGGAAAGCTGGTAACCCAACTCGGCGTCGACCCGCTTCAACCGATGGACCTCCATATCCAGTTCATGAGAACGTTTTTGATCGGCTACACGATCACAACAACACAGGATTATTCAGCGAATATGGTTTAGCAATTTCAAAAGTACAAAAACAATAATCTAATCCTAAGGCAATGCCTCAACACATCGCCTACGAGACCTGAAAGGGCTGGTAACACTGACTGAAGCGACTCTACCGACTTGGGCAACTCATCCTCGGCCTTGGACAATTTCATGGTTAGCTCGTTATATCACTGCTCGTTGAATTCATTAATGGGGCAGTACTTCTTATGTTCACTCCACTCGTCCATTAACCGATTGCGCGATACTTGGAGCACTGAAATTTGCGACTTACTCCATTATAGTTCACCCACCACTTTGTTGAATTCACCCACTTTTCCCAGCAGATCCATGTTAGCTCGTTGCACTACATCTTTATCCCTCAATATTCGTCGGCGATCCTCGTGAAGGTCTCGATTCTCAAATTATAAAGCGTCTACCCGTTGCTCTAAGTTTGTGGCCAAAGCAGTCTTCTCAGCATCCAGGCGTTGAGAAGAACCCAAATGAGCCCGTAAATTGTCTATTTCTTCAGGGGCATACTCAAACTAGCGATAGCGTTCTAGTTCACCTTGAAGTTCTTCGATCTCATCGGCCTGGCGATATATTTTACCATCCTTATTTGTAATTCGTCGATAAAGATTCTCCACTAAATCCTTTTCGATATCCCACTTCCTCTTCATGATCCTAAACTCCGAAGAAGCATCAAAACCTATACTAGCTATCTCGGCTAGCAGAAGGATACCCGACTCAGGATACTGGCACGATAAACTCAATCAACATAAGTTAAAATTTACAGCATTATAACACACCTTGAGCATCGGCGAGTTTAATTTCCATCTCGCGCGCGCGACCCTTCTCGTTCTGCAGTTGAAGTTGGAGAGAATCCACCAACTCCCTTTCCTTACGACGATTGGCGACATCCAACCGTACCCGATTAAAGATCTGATACAAGTAAGCAAGTTAGAATTAGGAAGAAATTAAGGAGTGAGGCATCACCCCAAGTATAAAGAATCACTCACCATCGTGTCAAGAGTCTGAGCTATATCGCCATAGAGGGGCACTGATGCGTGTCGTATGCGTCAAAAATAATTCACTTCCTCACTCAACTAGATATAAATATAGTATTCAATAAAAAAGAGTTCGTATCCACAGAGAGGCGATTGTTGTTATGCAATTTTCAGATTCTTAAGTAACCAAGTAACCAAATAACCAAGGGTGTGTTTTTGTTTTTATCAAAGTAATAAAACTAAATAAAGCAAAGTAAATAGTTTGAATAATCAATAAAGAGAAGATATTGGTCACGGGATAGTATCATTCACAAGCACATATTTTTCATCAATGATTAGAATTGGTAATTTAATCTCACAATTATCAAAAGTCCTAGGATATCTTGATTGCAAGAGTATCCCGTTTATTTCCTGATTTTATCACAAACAACATTAAAAGATGCTATTGTGAAATCTACTTAAAAAGCAACCTAAAGTGTAAAAGCACAATTAGATTCAACTCCCTAAGAGCAATAAGTTCTATGAAATAAGACTAATCAATGCAAACAAACGTGTAAAAGCACTAATTCGTTTTAACAAAGGTTATGATTCATATGTGATTAAAAAGATGTATCACTACAAGTATTAACCACAAGATGCTACTAGAAATCAGAGATAACAACTTTTACGTATTGAAAACCCTAATATAGCTATAGAGATGAAAACAAATCCAATTGATTCCGGACTCAACCAAAATAGCATTCAAATCATATGATAATAAAACAATGAATCATAAACGATAGAATTGAGACAAAACTAATTCATATAATCAAATAACATGCTTGAAGAAATCAACTTTATCCCATAACCAATAATTGTATTTAGTTACTCATATTCATGGAGTTCATCATAATAATATTCAAAGAAAGAAGATGAAACATAAAAGAAAGCAAACCCTAGTTGTAGTTCTCTGCAAAATCTCCAAGAATAGAATAAAACGTGATATCCAAAAGTTAGTAGAACTTTTCTTTTTGTAGCTTTTTCTCCAAAATTAGGTCCAACTCTACAAAGTCCATTAGATGAAAATCCACCAAGCCCATATGTGTGAGAAACCCATGTAGAAAATATGTCCCAAAATCGCTCACCGGAAAACTGGGGTTTTGGCCGGAAATTGGCCGGAATCCGGCGCCAGGAAGTCGCCGCCGGTCACCTGAATTTCTTCTCCGTCGACGGAATATTCCGTCAAAGTTAACAGTCATAACGGTCAAACCGTTAGTCAATGAGGTCAAAGCAGAAAGAGTAAGTCAGCTCAAATCAACTATCTTAGTCGGGCTGAGTCGTCTTATTTCTGAGTTAGGTTACCGAGTCGTCTGGATCTCTGAGTCGACTCACCGGGCCAAGACTCCAGCAGAGTTTCCCCTATTTTTACGACAACTCTCAGGCCAATTTCAGGCCGTTTTTTCTTGCATCATTCAATAAATCCTAACATACATCTAATGTTCTGCACTCCAGCAACATCACCACACCCTGTCTTTTGCAGTGTTCTTCATTTACCCAAAATCACAACAAAGCGAGTCTTGTTCTTCTACAGCCTCACGGCAAACCCTAATTCAGCCATTCTATTCTCATACTTCAAACAACAACAAGAACCCATATTCTTTCTTCTCACGGCTGAGTTGAATCTATGAATTTTATCACTGTACTTCAATTAATTGCATTCAAGGCATCTTCAACCTCTTATTCTTATCGATATGTGGCTTCAATTTCATCATCGTCTCTTTTGTTTATCGAATCCTAACAGAGACCACCACCAGATTTCAATTCTTCTCTCAACTTTCTCTCTGAATTTTTTTCGTTCAAATCTCCCCAAATGTCTCCAGCTGCTCTGCCCTAACTCTCAGATTCAAAACAGGGGAGAAAAATGATTTCTCTCGATTTAGGGTGAAGAAGGTAGATGATACACCCCACTGCTAAAATACACCCATAACTTGGGTGCTTCATAATAAGTGTTCACTTCTGATAAGGGCTAGCCAATTTGCCTCCCCTTAACCTGTGCTGGATGTCTTTAATACGTCTCCAAAACAGAGTTGCCCCTTAACCCTCGCTCGGCTCTCAATAGTATTCGTCCATGAAATGACCTTTTTGCCCCTTTATGCTCCAAATGAATGCTATTCCACCAGCTGCAGCCGCCTCTTGCATCTCAAGTCCACTTCTTCTCTTCAACGTCTTAACATCATTAAAGCCGCCATGCTTTTCAGACATAATTTGCATCACTAAAGCTGGCATACTTTTCAGACAAAGATGAAGAAATAAAAGCAAATAATGAGATACAATCCGCCTCCAACGCTTTTGCCATGTTTCCTCTCCTTTTGTTCCAAATGACTCCAAAGTACCTAAATACTCAAAAACAAAACATAAGATACATATTTTACAATAAAAATAGCAGAGAAAGCATAAACAATAGATAAATAATACGGTGTTTTAGACACCTATCAAATTCCCCCACACTTAGACTTTGCTAGTCCTCGAGCAAATCAAAAAAAATAATTAAAAATCATGCATACAACTCCGTCTCGTCGAGGCTACGGTTACTCTAAGCATAAATAACAAGCCTTTGAACCCCTAGGTGTCCCTAGTGGATGGGTTTTAGTCTCGTGAAGCTTTACAAGAGGTCTGCCTACAAAACCTATATTTCCAACTCCGTCCATTTGTGAAAAATCAATGAACGAATCCAAAATGACTACAGGAGGAGGTACCTTGCACAAATCCAATTCATAAATTAGTAAATAAAGATCTAATTAGATAGTCGAACAAGCCACAATACTCGAAAACTAACAAACCACAATCACAATGAAAAGATAAAGAAGATGGATATAGATGTAGATGTTGGCGAATGTTCACAAGTGATCGATGTTTCCCATATCTGTCTGAAGGTCACTGCCAAGCTAAACCTATGCATCCTATTGGATTGAGCTACTGGTTTGAATTCTACATCAACTCACTGGCATATACAAGGGAACCAGGAGTGACTTTATTCAACCAATATAATACTTTCTTCTCTTTTTTTTTTCTTTTTTTTCTTTTCACTTTTTTGTTTTTGTTTTAGACAGCATGATTAAATCTTTTGGATCCAAGCGCATGCTTCTTGTTAGCAAGTACATGATAGTTGCCTTGGATCTTGCATTCCACGCTTGTTTAGGCGACGGAGACAGGGACAACGTTTCACACATACTGCTATCCAAGTGTCATTCTTATTCCGTTTGGTCTAATTGGTCGGTCCCTTTTTTCTTTTTCTTTTTTTTTCTTTTTAGCAACTCAATCACTCTATTTCATCCTAGCAGTAATAACAACTTGATTTTTAGTGACCCACCAAAGCACTTAGAGAACAATAGAAAAATATGGAAAAGTAAAAATAGATTGCGATATGGTGATATTCCGAGATATGGTAACAACTATCATGTTATTTGTGATTTCTGAGCTATGTTCGTCCCTTTTAGTTAATTGGTTCCTCAACTCATGCATTCAAAATGGTTTCATCCACTAATGGTGTCATCCTAAAGGCACAAGTTTCTAGATTTCGGAGTTCAAAAAGCATAAAAATTTTCTTGGTTTTTCTGATTTTTTTTTTTAACTAAAGGCATAAAATAAACTAAACAAACTATACAAACATATAAATGCTCCCCCATACTTAAACTTTACATTGTCCTCAATGTAAAATTGAATCGTCCAAAGAAAGTTCAAGGTGGGAAATTCCGCAAATGATATGCTAAAACAAGAAAATAAAGATAAAATGCGTAAAGAATAAAAAGATAAAGGTAAAGATACAAAACTGGTGGGTTGCCTCCCACTTAGCGCTTGGTTTAAATTCATCATCCCGACTTTCTCCTTGCTTTCTATGACTCCTCCAGAGGGAGTGCATCCACAAAATTGGCTCCTTCCACCACTTCAGAAGTGAAATTCTCATAATATGGTTTCAACCGGTGCCCATTAACTTTAAGTTCCTTGCATGTATATATGCTACGAATTTCTACTGCACCATGAGAAAACACATTAGTAACAATAAAAGGTCCAATCCAACGTGACCTTAATTTACCCGGAAATAAATGCAAGCGATAATTAAACAAAAGGACTTTCTGCCCAACACAAAATTGTTTTCTAGAAATCATAGTATCATGAAAGGCATTCGTTTTCTCCTTATAAATGTGAGAGCTTTCAAATGCATCATTGCGAAGCTCCTCTAGCTCTTGGAGATGTAACTTCCTTTGCTTTCAAGCCCCATCCATCTCCATATTGCATTGCTTAATCGCCCAAAATGCTTTATGTTCAATCTCCACGGGTAAGTGACAAGGTTTACCATACACAAGCCTAAAAGGGGACATCCCAATAGGTGTCTTGTATGCTGTTCTATAAGCCCACAAAGCATCATTAAGTTGCATGCTCCAATCTTTCCTTGTTGGGTTCACCGTCTTTTCTAGAATGGATTTCACCTCCCGGTTAGACACCTCGGCTTGTCCATTTGTTTGGGGATGATACGGTGTTGCAACCTTGTCCGACACATTGTACTTCTTCAACAAGCTTTGCAAAATCCTGTTTTTGAAGTGAGAACCCCCATCGCTAATTATGGCTCTTGGAATTCCAAACCTTGCAAAAATGTTAGCTTGCACAAAATCTGAAACAACCTTGGAATCATTAGTAGGGTGGCCTTAGCTTCCACCCATTTAGAGACATAATCCACAGCAAGTAAGATATAAAAATTCCCATGAGAGTTGAAAAAAGGGCCCATAAAATCAATACCCCATACATCAAAAACTTCAATAAATTGAATAAAGGTTTGTGGCATTTGATTTCGGGCACCTAGATTGCATGTTCTTTGGCACCTATCACAAGTTATACAAAATGTGTATGCATCCTTAAACAAGGTTGGCCAATAGAAACCGCTTTCAAGTACCTTATAAGCGGTTCTTTTACTTCCAAAATGTCCTCCGCAAGCATAAGAGTGACAAAAAGACAAGATAGAGTGAAATTCAGATTCGGGAATGCACCTTCTTATTACTTGGTCGCTTCCATGTTTCCATAAGTATGGATCATCCCATATGTATTGGTTCCCTAACCTCTTAAGTTTGTCCCTCTCAGCACGAGACAAGTTCTTTGGGATTTGTTTAGTTACCAAGTAATTCACAATATCAACATACCATGGTTTTCCACATGCAATTGAGAAGAGTTGCTCATTCGGGAAACTTTCACGTAATGGGATAGCTTCCTTGTCCACAACAAGACGGCTCAAGTGATCCACAACGGTGTTCTCAATTCCTTTCTTGTCCTTGATCTCAATATCAAACTCTTGCAAGAGTAGAATCCATCGTATGAGCCTTGGTTTCGCTTCTTTCTTTATTAGTAAGTACCTAAGTGCTGCATGGTCAGAAAAGACAATAACTTTTGTACCAATTAGATAAGAGCGAAATTTCTCCAATGCAAATACAATAGCTAAAAACTCTTTTTCAGTGGTTGTGTAGTTTTGTTGGGCTTCATTTAACGTTCTAGAAACATAATAAATGGCATGAGGTATCTTCCCCACACGCTGCCCAAGCACCGCACCAACCGCATAGTCACTAGCATCACACATGATCTCAAAAGGTTGCTCCAATCCGGTGGTTTAATGATAGGGGATGAAATCAAATATTCTTTCAAACGATTGAATGCCTCCATACACTTTTCATCAAAGTTAAAAACCACATCTTTTTGCAATAAGTTGCAAAGTAGTGATGCTATCTTGGAAAAATCCTTGATAAATCTACGATAGAAACCTGCATGACCAAGAAAAGAACGTATCTCCCTCACCGTAGTGGGAGGGGTTAGAGCATGAATAAGGTCTATCTTAGATTTATCAACTTCTAAGCCTTTAGAAGATATTATATGGCCTAAAACTATGTCATGAGTTACCATGAAATGGCACTTCTCCTAATTCAGCACAAGGTTTGTTTCAACACATCGTTCAAGGATTAATGACAAGTTGTTCAAACAAAGATCAAATGAATCACCAAAGACACTAAAGTCATCCATAAACACTTCAATGATGTTTTCAACATACTCGGAAAAGATACTTACCATACACCTTTGAAAGGTCGCTGGAGCATTGCATAAGACAAAAGACATCCTTCTATAAGAAAAAGTACCGAATGGACAAGTGAAAGTCGTTTTCTATTGATCCTTCGGTGCTATCACAATCTGATTATAACCTGAATAGCCATCAAGGAAACAATAATAAGCATGTCCATCTAAACGTTCAAGCATTTGATCAATAAAGGGTAAAGGAAAATGATCCTTTCTAGTAGTAGCATTCAACTTTCTATAATCAATACAAACCCTCCAACCGGTTTGCACACGAGTTGGGACAAGTTCGTTCTCATCATTCTCTACCACCGTTACACCTGATTTCTTTGGTACAACTTGTACCGGGAACACCCACTTGCTATCATATATGGGGTAGATAACACCCACTTCCAAAAGATTGAGTATCTCCTTTTTCACAACTTCCATCATGGGAGGGTTCAAACGACGTTGTGCTTCCCTTGTAGGCTTTGCATCGTCCTCCAAATGAACCTTATGCATACAAACGGCAGGGCTTATACCCTTGATATCAGCAATTGTCCATCCTATGGCCGTCTTGTGCTTCCTTAGCACCCTTAGAAGTTTTGGATCCTGTAATTCACTAAGCTCGTTAGAAACAATCACAGGTAACTCTTCATTGTCACCAAAGTACAAGTACTTTAAGTGACTTGGAAGAGGTTTCAATTCCAACTTTGGAGATTTAACAATAGAAGGTAAAAGATTTTAATCACTGCATGGTAAAGAAATAAAAGAGATATTATGAGTTTCCGGTCATCCTTGTAGTGAATTGAGATCACCAAGGGCTTCTTTGACTTCATTACCACATTCTACACCATTATCCATGGATGTAGTTAGAACGGTTTCCAAAGAATCATCACCATTCAATTCAAACACTTGTTGTGCCAATACATCCATAACATCAACGGAGAAGCAAGAGTGGACATCACTAGGATATCTCATCGTCTCAAAAATGTTGAAACGTATTACTTCTCCATCAAACTCCATAGTCAATGTTCCCTTGTCCACATCAATAACGGTTTTAGCTGTTTTCATGAAGGGACGCCCAAGTAGCAATGGAAGAGACGAGTCCGGTGAACCTTCATCCATATCTAACACACAAAAGTCAGCTGGAAATACAAGTTGATTAACCTGCACAAGAACATCCTCAACAATACCCACTGGGTAGTGATGGTATTTATCAATGATGTTGTAGTAGAAAGGTTCTTTGAGACTTGTGAAGGAAGATTTTTTAGACTTTAATGTTTTATAAATAAGAATAACAAACTCAATTAAAAAGTGTTATAAAAATATGGAGAGACCGGGTCTAGAATTCCACCAATTTCACACTCATATGGTTCATATATCAATTCTAAACAATAAAAGCTCAAATGATAAAGTTTTATTGACTCTAGTTCATTGCCTCAGGTAGATTTCGAAAGTAATGGGTGTAAAACTAAAGCATGGGATATCAAAACTTCTAGGCTAAGCATGACCCATCAATTGTAATCACAACCATTCAATGAAACTCATAAATCAATTAAATAACAGTGCAAATAGTCATAACAAGAATTAATAGAATTACCACATTTGTGAAACTTGGCTTCCTCTATCGCCCCAGAGGATGGGTTTAGCTTCTCATCATGGAAACACACTCAAAAGAATTTTCCATTGCTCAAAAGGTGCTTACAAGGATGAAAATATGTGAAAACAGTAATTTGTAACGATTATAATTGTTGCGAAGACCATTGTTACAGAACGATATAAAGAAATTATCGCGGTTACTGTTCAGCTGTCACTGTGACACTGTCGCTAAGACCGAAAATAGTGACAGTTTTTAACGACTGTCTCTAGACGTCTTTTCTTCGTGTTCTTGATGATCACAGCAGCAGAAAAAAATACTCTATGCAGCTCTCGATTTCGCTCTGTAGCGTTCCAAACTGCTCCCAAACTCTCCCCCCTTCTCTGCTCGACCCAAGCAAACTATATATACCAACACATGCCTTTTAATATCACCCCATAACTCCAAACAATCTTCATAACTCCGGCAGTAAAGAAAAATATTCCGAGAATATTTTCTTTCCTTTCTTATTTCGTCCATTCATCAGAAGTTGTCCAACCTTCCTTCTTTATCTATTTCACGCTCCTGGTTGTTGCTCGAGTCAACCAACATGCACAGAACATGTTCAAAATCTCCAAAAACTCATGCAAACTCGTGTATGTGTACGTGTTGCTCTGTTTGCTTCAATCACACGATGCATCCAATTCTAACCGAAAAGATCGACCATACCATGCCTGTGATGATCAATCAAGTCGAACAGTGAAGTTTCATCCATTGAGTCTCCTTCTAGCATGCCCAAAAGTCTAACCCTAATTATGTTCTTCTGCAGCTACAATTTCCCGCCAAAACTGAAAATTTGAATGAAGAAGGTGGTGTGCCCTGATCCAAAACATGGGCGCCTTTAACAACTGGATGCCTGGGGATTCCCTTATCCGAAATGAGGGTGCCTTTAGTACTTTTCTCCGGGGGGTACAAATAGCACTTTTTGAGAAACTTTTTCCACACAAGTGTATTTCTACAAAAACACCTAAACAAACATAAAAACACCATAATAAGTATAAAATCAAGAACTAACAATGGAGACACTGAGGATAATTCAGACACAAAAATGTGTCTATCAAATACCCCCAAACTTATTATTTGCTAGTCCCGAGAAAATCTAATCTAGAAAATAAAATGACTACACTTAACACGTGCAGCAAGCCGTTAAACCGCTAGGTGGCCCTAGTGGCGGAGTGTTGTCTCCGGAGGGTTTACCAGAGGTGTACCCACAAAACCTTGACTTCTAATTGGTCACGAGTATCCAAAGAGCTATGAGGACATACATATTCTCAACCTATCGCCAAGTAACCAGATTTCCAGAGAAATTAAAGGTGCCAGCTCTAAAGCTGACTGAATAAAAGTGGAGACACATCCGCAACACTGCTAGATAAAGAGATATCCGCTACACAGCTAGATAAACATTGTAAGATGCGTTCGCTGATTTACAGCTGGATAAGATTAGGAGAGAGAAAAAAATGAGAGGGACATCTGCTACACAGCTGGACTAATTACGTGTGATGAGTTAAACCAGTGCTAGAAATATCTTGTGCCAGATTGAAAGCGGACTAACAAAGCAACCAAATGTATCTTTCTTCGACTCTCTCATAGTGCTCAGTAGAAACACCGTCTTCTTCGGCTTCAAATGTTGATGATAAACTCTTGAACCTCATAGAACCTTGACAATTAACTCTTCTCTCACTTGAAACTTCCTTATAAATTTCTATTTCCCTATGGCCTTATTGAACAAAATTTAAACTTTATATATATATATATATGTTTTTCTTCATTTTTTTTTTTAATGTAGAGTAATAACAAGACAAAAATTTACATGGCCATCACAGAAGGAATTTAACACTTGGATTTTCGCAACTTGTAATGTCTTAGTATCATGAACTTCAACAACTTATATCGTTTGATTTTTCTTGCTCTTATAACTTCTTGTAACCCTTGATTTTGAATTATGATTTTATATTGTTGCTTCTAAACCTTAAACATCTTCCACTTTCTTCATGGATTTTGATGTCGCTCTGATTGTTGATGATGATAAGATTCTACTGAGAGAGTGTCGTAATCTAGTAACTAAGACTACATTGTGAGGTTGCTTTGTTTTTCTGTCATTTCCTGACCTACTTGCCTTTCCATCATGGATGGTTAGGTCCATCACGGTTACCCTCTAAAAGGAACAACTTCTCTCCTGAATTTCAAGGATCTCAATGTCTTTTTCTCTAATGTCTCAAAAGGTTGTTATCCCTAGCATTCCAATTTCTATCTTTTCGGTGAGAAACAATATGTAAACTTAGATAACCGGATACTATGTGACGCTAGAAGTTTCTCCCTTACCCCCAAACTTAAATCTAACATTGTCCTCAATGTTCTAAAGATAAAATTAAAAACATGAACAAGGAGAAACTGTTACCACTTGAGGGAAAAGAAATAAGGAAGGATATTACCATATGCATGAGCGTGGGTGCCTTCCATAAAATGCTAAATTTAAAGTCTTTAGCTAGACATAAAATACCTCAAAAGGATTGTCACCTTCCAAAGTCATATACCAATAGCTGAAATAGTTGCAGGTCCTCAGAACCAAATAGAGCAGACACAAATAAAAGACTACCATCTTGGATTAGAAAAATGATCAGACGGAGTATAACTTGATCTAGGGATTCTATCAAGGCAACTAGATTTATCTGCGGTGTCTCTTTGGGCTCTATATAAGTGTCTAGGAAAACAGGTTCAACCAAATGACATGTATCTAAGATATGGGTTTCTTCATGGACAATATCTGGAGGATCGGGTAGTAGAGTTTGAAGAAACTCAAGTAGAATCTTAGGCGCACAAATCTCAAGTCCCAAGTTATGGAATTAAATTAGGGATACATGAAAATCACTAAATTCATCATTACCCCCAAACTTAGGGTGAACAATATCCTCAAATGGACCAAAATCTATGGGATGGATTCTAGGGTCCATAAAGTCATCACAATAACTAGCTTCTTTGGGAGACTGGTCATCTAAACGAACAACATCATCATATAAGGGATTATCAAATAAAATCTCCAATGTAGGCTCATCAACTAAGGTGTTCGTCATGGTTACCTCCTCTGAATCACTGAAAGGTTCATCAAATAATGGATTATCAAACATAGTGCAGGTTAAAGGATCAGGAACTAGAGTGCTAATCATGTTCACCACTTCTAAATCATCTATCTCAGAAGACTTAATGACATTAAAGACATTTAGCTCAGTGGTCATATTTCCAAAACATATATTCATAAGTCCGGTTCTACAATTGATGACGGCATTAGATGTGGCTAAGAATGGGCGACCTAAAATCACCGGGATTTGAGCACTTGGGTCCTAAACAGGCTGGGTATCTAGTACAACAAAATCCAATGGGTAAATGAACCTATTAACCTCAATAAGAACATTTTCTATTACACCACGAGGCACTTTGACAGACCTATCAGCTAATTGTAGTGTCATTTTAGTCGGTTTCAACTTACCAAGACCTAGCTGGGTGTATACATGATACGGGAGTAAGTTAACACTAGATCCTAAGTCAAGTAAAGCTTTATCGACCATGTAATTACCAATATCACAAGAAATGGTGGGGCATCTAGGGTCCTTATACTTAGGGGGTGTTTGACTCAGAAGAATTGAACTTACTTGACCAGCTAAAAAGGATTTCTTATGGACATTCATATTAAGCTTTCTTGTAAAAAGATCTTTAAGGAACTTGGCATAAGCAGGCATTTGCCTAATTGCTTCTAATAACGGAATGTTGATGTTCACCTGCTTAAATGTTTCCATTATCTCGTTGAAAATCGACTCCTTCTTTGTTGGGGTTAACAACTGAGGATATGGGGATCTAGGCACAAATGTAATCCTATCAGGAATTTCTTGGGACTCCTTAGGAATTGTTTCAGTTTCCTCAGTTACGGTTTCCTCTTATGTAGTAGAAGGTGGAACTACAGTATGTCCACTATGCATGGCTACCTTATTGTCTACTGTTTTACCGCTCCTAAGGGTTGTTATAGAATTCACATGATTGTACGATTTCTCTCCTCTGGGATTAGGATCAGTATGACTAGGGAAACTTCCTTCTTCTATCTCACTGATAAACTTAGCTATTTGGTCGACTTGAAGTTCTAATTTAGCAAGAGACTGGGAATTATTCTTAAAATTCTGCTTGGTTTCCTCTTGAAAATTAACCTGGCTCTTTATTAACATTTCCTGGCTTTGTGATAGCATATCCTGGATATTTTTTAATATACTAAGAGATTACTCTAAGCTAGTCATTCTATTCTCAGAAGGGTTCTGGAATTGGGCTTGACCTAAAGAGTTCCTAGCATAATCAAAACCTGGGGGAGGCTGAGAATTACTAGACTGATCTTGATTTTGGCCCTTAGACCAAGAAAAATTAGGATGGTTTCTCCAACCATAATTGTAGGTCTCTGAGTATGGGTCAAACTTTTGACGGTTCTCAAACCTAGCATTGTTATAGACAACATGGGCTTGCTCTTCACTAACGTGACCTTCCCAAAACGAGCTATTGGGTTCTATTCCACAACTAGAGACTTGAGAAGCTCTAATTATATCATTAGGTTCAACAAAGGACATATTTTTAGATTGACCCATTTCCAAAGCTTCTAACCTTCTAGATAAAGCAGCGAACTTAGCATCCGACCCAAAGCTTGTATCGACCATATTGGTGCTACTTTTATTGACCAAGAGTCTCTTAGGGGGTTGAAAACAAGGTTCCCACTGTTGGGATTTTTCAGCAATAACTCCTAAGAAGGTAAAAGCATCATCGGCATTTTTACTAGTGAACTCACCAGCGCATATAGATTCGACCATGGCTTTGGTCGAATAGTCTAAACCATCATAAAGAATTTCTACTAGTTTCATTTTCTCAAACCCATGGTGAGGACATTCGGATAGGAGATCATTGAATCTCTCTAAAAACCTATAAAGAGACTCTCCCTCTTGTTGCGCACTAGCACTAATTTTCTGCCTAACAGCTGCAGTTTTGTGCTTAGGGTATAATTTCATATAGAAGGATGCAATCAATTCCTGCCATGTTGCAATGGATTCAGATGGTAGGTTGTTCAGCCAGGTTTTGGCTTTATCTCTCAAGGAGAAGGGAAACATCTTAAGTTTCAAGACTTCATCAGTAAGGTCTTTTATTCTAACTGTCCCACAAATTTCCTCAAAGTCCCTAATATGAAAATAAGGGTTCTCATCATATTTTCCTAAGAATATAGGGATCATCTGAAGAATACTAGGTTTTATCTCGAAATTAGCCGTATTGGCTGGAAATTTAATGCACGAAGCTCGGTTGGCCATAGTTGGGAACATGTAATCTTTCAAAGTAGTCATTGCTGGCACAGCTGACGTACTAGGGGTACTTTCCTCACAAAGATACAGATTCTCAAAACTGAAGTTTCCAAAAAATGGGGCTCTCAAAAGAAGAGTCTTCGAGCTCCCCGCCTTCACAAGAAGAACTACTAGGTTTGTCACTAATCAAACGACCTAGAGTGTTTCTTTTCCAAGCCCGTTCTCTAATGACCTCGGGCATACACTAGAAAAAGAAAAAAAAATCCTAAAAGGAAGGGAGGTTCTAAGCAAACACAAAGCAGGCTGACTCCACCAAAGCAAACCTAAAATTTTCTAGCAAACAAAAAGCATGATGGCTCCACTTAGATTGTTTCTAGACCAGCTTTTATTCTTTCAAAAAGGAATTCGTTACAATCTGAGAAAACCCCTCTGGAATCAATCCACGTTTAATTAAGTTGAATGGAGGCGAGGGAAGCTGCTGGAGCTTTGATACCCAAGGCCTCACCGCATTACAGGGCGGCGCAGTCACGCATTCAACTCACAGAAACAATCATGAACTTCGAAGAATGCACAAAAGAGTAACCAATATTTTTCGAACGAGTTTCATATTAAGCTCGTTACCCTATCGGTCTCGTTCTATTCCAAATTTTAAGGCTTAGGTTCGCGTTAAGTTTCGTTTTCCTAAGGTGGGAAAGAAGGGAACAGTGATGAAATCCGAACCCTTATCTTATATGGCCAGTCCTTGCCCTTTACTAGGAATTTAAAACAGTCGTTTTCAGTTCCTCGACATATATGCAAACGAAGGAATACAGTAACTCGCTAACAGGGGATTCGCGAGTGTTTCGACAAACTTACCTCCCGAACCAGACAGGGGATGAACCGCTGAAGTCGACTCGGGCCACGACTCATATGTCATGTACGAACCCGAGGGGCCGAGGTGATATCGTAATCACCATCATTCTCTGCAAACAGTTTAATATTTAAACTACCCTTCCGTAGGGTTTAAAAATAAAAGAATGTCCAAATGTCCAAGTCCAAAGTCCAAAAAAATAAAGTAAAGTGCTAAAGAAAAAGAAAATTACAAGAATAGATAAATCCTAATACAATCTAAAAAATATAAACTCTCTCTGTTTTTTTCTTTTTCTTTTTATAATTAAAAAAAAAAAATCTTCTTCTTTCGCTCCTTTCGTTTTGTCTTTAACTCCAAACTTTAAGTATTCACCAAAAGCTTTGGAAAAATTTTCTTTCGCTCCAAATTCCAAAACCTGTAGTAAAAAGACAAAAACAAAAACGTAAAGAAGAACAAATAAAATAAAAACAAATAAAAACCTAAAAAAGAATAAAAATCTAAAAACTCTAGCCTAAAGACAAGCTCCGTGTCGACGGCGCCAAAAATTGATGGTATTTATCAATGATGTTGTAGTAGAAAGGTTCTTTGAGACTTGTGAAGGAAGATTTTTTAAACTTTAATGTTTTATAAATAAGAATAACAAACTCAATTAAAAAGTGTTGTAAAAATATGGAGAGACCGGGGCTAGGATTCCACCAATTTCACACTCATATGGTTCATATATCAATTCTAAACAATAAAAGATCAAATGATAAAGTTTTATTGACTCTAGTTCATTGCCTCAGGTAGATTTCGAAAGTAATGGGTGTAAAACTAAAGCATGGGATATCAAAACTTATAGGCTAAGCATGACCCATCAATTGTAATCACAACCATTCAATGAAACTCATAAATCAATTAAATAACAGTGCAAATAGTCATAACAAGAATTGATAGAATTACCACATTTGTGAAACTTTCCTTCCTCTATCTCCCCAGAGGATGGGTTTAGCTTCTCATCATAGAAACACACTCAAAAGAATTTTCCATTGCTCAAAAGGTGCTTACAAGGATGTAAATATGTGAAAACATCAATTTGTAACGATTATAATTATTGCAAAGACCATTATTACAGAACGATATAAAGAAGATGTCGCGGTTACTGTTCAGCTGTCGATGTGACACTGTCGCTAAGACCGAAAATAGTGACAGTTTTTAACGACTGTCTATAGCCGTCTGTTCTTCGTGTTCTTGATGATCACAGCAGCAGAAAAAAATACTCTCTGCAGCTCTCGATTTCGCTCTGTAGCGTTCCAAACTTCTCCCAAACTCTCCCCCCTTCTCTGCTCGACCCCAGCAAACTATATATACCAACACAGGCCTTTGAATATCACCCCATAACTCCAAACAATCTTCATAACTCCGGCAGTAAAGAAAAATATTCCGAGAATATTTTCTTTCCTTTCTTGTTTCGTCCATTCATCAGAAGCTGTCCAGCCTTCCTTCTTTATGTATTTCACGCTCCTGGTTGTTGCTCGAGTCAACCAACATGCACAGAACACGTTCAAAATCTCCAAAAACTCATGCAAACCCGTGTATGTGTACGTGTTTCTATGTTTGCTTCAATCACACGATGCAGCCAATTCTAACCGAAAAGATCGACCATACCATGCCTGTGATGATCAATCAAGTCGAACAGTGAAGTTTCAGCCATTGAATCTCCTTCTAGCACGCCCAAAAGTCGAACCCTAATTCTGTTCTTCTGCAGCTACAATTTCCCGCCAAAACTGAAAATTTGAATGAAGAAGATGGTGTGCCCTGATCCAAAACATGGGCGCCTTTAACAACTGGATGCCTGGGGGTGACCTTATCCGAAATGAGGGTGCCTTTAGTACTTTTCTCCGGGGGTCCAAATAGCACTTTTTGAGCAACTTTTTCCACACAAGTGTATTTCTCCAAAAACACCTAAACAAACCTAAAAACACCATAATAAGTATAAAATCAAGAACTAACAATGGAGACATTGAGGACAATTCAGACACAAAAATGTGTCTATCAGGTAGACATTAGAACGATCGGCTAATTGCAACACAATTCCAGCCTTTTTCAAATGACCTAGATTAAGTGAATTATACATAGATGCCGCCATAACATTAACGGATGCACCTAAATCCAACATTGCTTTGTTAAAAGTAATGTTACCAATTGTGACGGGGATGTCAAAGCTACCGGTATCCTTGCATTTCAGTAGGAGTTTGTGTTGTAAGATTGCCGAAGCATTCTCCCCCACACTTAGCACTTCATTTCCTTTAAGCCTTTGCTTGTTGGTACACAAGTCCTTCAACACTTTTTCATACTTGGGAACTTGCTTGATAGCATCAATGAGTGGTATATTCACATGAATCTTCTTAAGAATGTCTAAAATCTCCTTTTCTAGTTTCGTCTTCCTAAAACTTGCAAATCTGCGAGGAAAAGGTATAGGAGGAACATAAGTAGGAATAGGAGTTTTAGAGTTAGGAATAGGTACCTCGGGTGTTTGGGGAATTTCATCCCTTTTTTCCTCCAAACCCGGCTCCTTTGGAGCTTCCTCTTCACCCAAATCAGCAACTTCGGGTTGCACAAGTTGTGTACCACTTCTCAACGTAATTGCATTAACACCCTCCTTAGGGTTGATAGGTTGAGAAGGGAGTCTCCCACTATTTTGTGCCTTCAATTTGTTAATATCAATTTCCATGGAGCCCACTTGAGTCTGCAAATCCTTGATAGCACTCTTAGTTTCTTGTTGGCTTTCTTTGAACATGGTAGAAATACCTTGCATCATTGTATGTAACTTTGCATCGATATCAGACCCTTGATTTTGCACCAATTGTTGTGGTTGCTGAAATTGCTACTGTTGCGGTTGAAATTGTTGTTGTTGCGCTTGGAATTGTTGTTGTTGTGGTTGAAATCCACCCGGACGGTTGAAAGTAGGTTGTTGGACTGCACCCTGCTTGTTGGCATAGCTGAAATTTGGATGATCTCTCCATCCCGGATTGTAGGTGTTGGAGTAGGTATCATACCGTCTTTGTTGGTTTGGAAAAACCGCACTAGCTTGCTCCAACTCTTCAAAATGTGAAGGTAAAATAACCACAGCCATCCTTTGCATCATGTGCTCCATATTTTCCATCCTTTGATCACGGTGTGATGATGATGAATCATTAACTGCATGCACTTCCCTAACCATTGGTTCATTTCTTGTGTAGAATTGTTGCAAGTTTGCAGCCATGTTTTCAATCAAATCGGTAGCTTGGGCCACCATCTTGTTCACTAGTGCACCACCACCCGCAACGTCAAGAAGATATTTATCACTTGATTGAAGACCTTCGTAGAAGTATTGGATTATCATAGCATCGCTGAATTGATGGTGAGGACAGCTTGCCGGCAATCTCTTGTATCGTTATTCCACAAATCTCTTTGCGAATTTGAGTGGACTTTGACGCAGGAAAATACCTCTCTAGAAAGAGTTTCTTCAACCCGTTCCATGTAGTGACACTTCCAGTTGGCAAACAATACAACCAATCCTTAGCGCTGTCCACCATAGAAAATGAAAAAACTTTCATCATTACACCATCGGCTTCAGTCTCCGCTGGAAGCATAGCCTTGACAATGGTATGGAACTCCATAAGATGCTTGTTTGGGTCTTCATTCGCCATACCATGAAACTTTGGCAACTCTCTAAGCAACCTCGGCTTGATCTCGAAGGTTGAGTTGGTTTGAATACACCATCGTTGTGCATCAAGCCTATGAGAAGCCAAATCCTTGAGTGTACGATTGGCATCATCCATTGCTTCTTCCTCTTCAAATAGTGGTTCTTCTACGAATGGAACCTCTTGTTCTTCTAGTTGTAACTCTTCTTCCACTTCTTGATGAAGAGCTTCGTGTTCTACTTCCAAGACTTGTTCTTCCGTTGTGTCTTGCCTTGGTTGGAGTATTGTGCCTCTTCGAGTAGCAATCCCGCACTTTTGATAATTCCAATATTTAGAAGCCAAGGATTCGGTACCTGAAAACAATTCTCGCAAACAAGTGAGAAACAAAACTAAAAATGAAAAGCAAATATGCAAGCAGAAATTGTAAAAAGAAACTAAAAACTTAATAACAAGCCGTATGCCTCCCCGGCAGCGGCGCCAAAATTTTGGTGCGTGTCGTATGCGTCAAAAATAATTCACTTCCTCACTCAACTAGATATAAATATAGTATTCGATAAGAAAGAGTTCGTATCCACAGAGAGTCGATTGTTGTTATGCAATTTTCAGATTCTTAAGTAAGCAAGTAACCAAATAACCAAGGGTGTGTTTTTGTTTTTATCAAAGTAATAAAACTAAATAAAGCAAAGTAAATAGTTTGAATAATCAATAAAGAGAAGATATTGGTCACGGGATAGTATCATTCACAAGCACATATTTTTCATCAATGATTAGAATTGGTAATTTAATCTCACAATTATCAAAAGTCCTAGGATATCTTGATTGCAAGAGTATCCCGTTTATTTCCTGATTTTATCACAAACAACATTAAAAGATGCTATTGTGAAATCTACTTAAAAAGCAACCTAAAGTGTAAAAGCACAATTAGATTTAACTCCCTAAGAGCAATAAGTTCTATGAAATAAGACTAATCAATGCAAACAAACGTGTAAAAGCACTAATTCGTTTTAACAAAGGTTATGATTCATATGTGATTAAAAAGATGTATCACTACAAGTATTAACCACAAGATGCTACTAGAAATCAGAGATAACAACTTTTACGTATTGAAAACCCTAATATAGCTATAGAGATGAAAACAAATCTAATTGATTCCGGACTCAACCAAACTAGCATTCATATCATATGATAATAAAACAATGAATCATAAACGATAGAATTGAGACAAAACTAATTCATAGAATCAAATAACATGCTTGAAGAAATTAACTTTATCCCATAACCAATAATTGTATTTAGTTACTCATATTCATGGAGTTCATCATAATAATATTCAAAGAAAGAAGATGAAACATAAAAGAAAGCAAACCCTAGTTGTAGTTCTCTGCAAAAGCTCCAAGAATAGAATAAAACGTGATATCCAAAAGTTAGTAGAACTTTTCTTTTTGTAGCTTTTTCTCCAAAATTAGGTCCAACTCTTCAAAGTCTATTAGATGAAAATCCACCAAGCCCATATGTGTGAGAAACCCATGTAGAAAATATGTCCCAAAAGCGCTCGCCGGAAAACTGGGGTTTTGGCCGGAAATTGACCGGAATCCGGCGCCAGGAAGTCACCGCCGGTCACCTGAATTTCTTCTCCGTCGACGGAATATTCCGTCAAAGTTAACAGTCATAACGGTCAAACCGTTAGTCAATGAGGTCAATGCATAAAGAGTAAGTCAGCTCAAATCAGCTATCTTAGTCGGGCTGAGTCGTCTTATTTCTGAGTTAGGTTACCGAGTTGTCTGGATCTCTGAGTCGACTTACCGGGCCAAGACTCCAGCAAAGTTTCCCATATTTTTACGACAACTATCAGGCCAATTTCAGGCCGTTCTTTCCTACATCATTCAATAAATCCTAACATACATCTAATGTTCTGCACTCCAGCGACATCACCACACCCTGTCTTTTGCAGTGTTCTTCATTTACCCAAAATCACAACACAGTGAGTCTTGTTCTTCTACAGCCTCACGGAAAACCCTAATTCAGCCATTCTATCCTCATACTTCAAACAACAACAAGAACCCATCTTCGTTCTTCTCACGGCTGAGTGGAATCTTTGAATTTTATCATTGTACTTCAATTAATTGCATCCAGGGCATCTTCAACCTCTTATTCTTCTCGATCTGTGGCTTCAATTTCATCATCGTCTCTTTTGTTTCTCGAATCCTAACAGAGACCACCACCAGATTTCAATTCTTCTCTCAACTTTCTCTCTGAATTTTTTTCGTTCAAATCTCCCCAAATGTATCCAGCTACTCTGCCCTAACTCTCAGATTCAAAACAGGGGAGAAAAATGATTTCTCTCGATTTAGGGTGAAGAAGGTAGATGATACACCCCACTGCTAAAATAAACCCACATCTTGGGTGCTTCATAATAAGTGTTCACCTGATAAGGGCTAGCCAATTGGCCTCCCCTTAACCTGTGCTGGATGTCTTTAATACTTCTCCAAAACAGAGTTGCCCCTTAACCCTCGCTCGACTCTCAATAGTATTCATCCATGAAATGACATTTTTGCCCCTTTATGCTCCAAATGAATGCTCTTCCACCAGCTGCTGCCGCCTCTTGCATCTCAACTCCACTTCTTCTCTTCAACGTCTTAACATCATTAAAGCCACCATGCTTTTCAGACATAATTTGCATCACTAAAGCTGGCATACTTTTCAGACAGAGATGAAGAAATAAAAGCAAATAATGAGACACAATCCGCCTCCAACGCTTTTTCCATGTTTCCTCTCCTTTTGTTCCAAATGACTCCAAAGTACCTAAATACTCAAAAACAAAACATAAGATACATATTTTACAAGAAAACTAGCAGAGAAAGCATAAACAATAGATAAATAGTACGGTGTTTTAGACACCTATCAGGCACCGCACCAAATATTTGTTCATCAATATACGCTCCAAAGTCGGGGGACGTAAGTGCTCTGAGGGAGTTCAGGATAGGGCCAGAAACAGTAAAGGATGTTTCAACACCGGACGAGGACCCACCAGTGATCTGGGCAGACGATGAAGCACTTCCGATTCAGCATTAGCTTCCTTTTCAAACTCGGGCATATTTATGGGTTCTTGTTTGTCGCCCACCAACTCAGCTGGCACGACCACCCCGGGAACACCCTTCTCTCCCATCTCCTTTCCATCGCCCTTGTCACCTGAGAAATCTTCGCCGAATATGTCCTCTTCGTCGGAAATATCAATGATTGGCTTCCTCCTCGACTGCGGCTTAGTAGCAATGTTCTTGCCCCTAAGAGGATTCTCCTAAAGGGTGGAGCATCCACATCGGGCGCCTCGGATCCACCAGCTTCATCATCATCGTGCCTAGGAAATTTCTGCACAAAGCTTCTCGTCAGAAAATGTGAAGGCAAAAAAAAGGGGCAAGTACATGTACTTATAATAAAATCACTGTATTTGTTACCTTCCCCTGGTCTTCATCAACCCTTGTGCCAATACCCCTTTTCCTCGACGATGCGGCGACCTTAGTAGAATCGCCCTGAGGATTTGATGACAGCAAAAAGCCAATGGGAGTTAAAACTAACAAAATAAAAGTTGAGGGAAGTAGAAGGAGACACACACCTTATCATCCCTATCATCATTAACTACCCAGAAAGGATAGGGCTCGGCGGGAAATGGAGACGACAGGAAGCTACCATGTAAAATGGGACCTCGGACAAGGAGTGGAACTCGGGGATAGATTAGGTCATTGGTATGACGAGGTCGCCTGTTAGAACCTTGGCCGAGGGGATCGGCGTCTAGCATCATCCTTTCAACATTCTTGGGCATAGTTCTGTGACGATGAGGACTAGCAGAAAAATCGGCGAGCTCACCATTGGTTGAAGTACCAGCTCGATAATTGGCCAGGAAATTGGTAACAGTGTATTCTGGAGCATCCTCGGGCTTGTAGGTCGACCAGTCAGCGGTGGATCCATGACCGTCTCGGCGAGCTCTCCATTCATCCATAATTCGAAAAGTGTTGCCAGTCCATTGAACCATAGCACGATAAGGCTTGAGCTGGGAGAGAATCTCATAATAAAAAGGGCTATTAGGGTTGTACAAAGGGAGACGAAGTCCTTGCTCCAGCTGGCCCTGAGTAATGACCACGCAATCAGCCGATTGCTCATACTTATCCACGTCGGACTTCTTCAGAGTGTTGTTTTGACCCTAGATCATGGCAACTTCGTAGTCTTGAATATCGTACTTGTCTTTCAACTGCTCAATGAATTCTTCGTCAAAAATATATTTCCCCCTTTTCTCGGACCTGCACGAAATAGAAGGAGAATCGTCAGGAAAGATAGATTTCATGGCGCGATCATCGTGCTTGGAGGGACTATCAAACGAAAACATGGAATAAAGGGGAAAAGCATCAATCTCGGAAAAAACATCATAAACACACCTTTTCTCAATCATTGAGGGAGAAGAAGCCATGGACGGGAATAGTGCAGAACTTGGAAATTGATGAAGAAGGTTGGGACGACGAGAACGTAACCGCAGCTACTGTAGCAATCGGTGATGAAGAGGTGAGGGAAGAAAATCAAGAAAACAAGGGCTTATAGAGGTAGAAAGTGATGAAGAATCTCGAAGAAAAAGTTGCAGCGTCTGGAAACTAAAAAAGAAATGGTGAAGAAGAAGAAAGAGAATAGGAAATGGGCTATTTAAAGAAGAGAAGTTGTAACCGACGCCGACGGTTACAGGTAATAAAGTAGAGTTAATGGGGGAATGCATGGCGGAATTCGCGGCATGAACGAGGATGTGGGAAGCTGGGACGACTTTCTTCCACTCGTGTCTGCCACACGAGCGAAAGAAGGGGAATAAATGTAGGTGTAGATTATCCACAGGGCTAGGTGGCAACATCTTAAGCTATGATGTACCCAAAAATGAAGAGACGAGAAGCATAGGATAGAGGCTGGCTGGCGCGAGATTTAAGGAGCCACGTGGATCGGGCATGATCACTCTACAGCTGTGGGACAAGACTCGACCCCAGGCCTCTGACAAAGCTGACAGACGAGACATGTTGGGTCAAACGAGGAGCGGTAGTCAAAGGGATAAGAAGATGCGTGTCACGTCAGCCAACTTCCAAAGCTGACAGATTGGAAGGGCGACATCGCACCAAGAGTACACCCGAATGGATCGGCTCGGACGAGAGACTACAAATGAATCAAAACACATCGGCCATAATTACAGAAGAAGGGACGACGCAAGCGGGCCCGACGACAAGCTTCAAGTTAGATATGTTGTGACCAACACCCTAGTTTGGTTGTATGTAGCCTCTCCTATAAATAGAAGAACTTGTATCCAAGAGAGGTAGGTTGTAACTTGAGAGAGAGACTGGAGATCGCACTAAGTAGAGAGAGAGAGTTGGATCTAATTGATCTTGTAAGAGAGTCCAACTTGAGGAGAACACCATTGTAACACCTTGAAGTAATAAGATTCATCCTTTCACCCCCGTGGACGTAGGTAATCATACCGAATCACGTATATCCTTGTGTCTATTGTTAAATTCTTACTTTCACTTGTATGAGTGGGAGATTCCCATCCTTTGGATGTAGTTGGTACTTGGTAGTAAAATGCATCTACAGTATCCTATTTTTTCAGGGGTATAATTGGAAAGCAAACTAGAATATAACATATCTAAAAATCCGTGCCTTGGAATTTCACAAATTTTATCTCGTTGGAAAGCTTTTAAAAAAATCTACGCAATGAGTACAAACAACAATATCAAATTTAGAGTTTTTTACGAAAAATTCAGAGGTGTTTATCATTTTAGGCACAATTTTTGAAAATTGACATAGTCATTATGCAAACCACAACTAAGGATACATAACACATTATGCATCTATATTTTGGTTTATGCATCAACTAATTTTCCGTTGCAACTAATAAAATGACGTGCTCCCTCTGTTTCAGGAAAAATGATATTTCTATTTTAGGCACAATTTTCTAAAACTATATAGCCATTATACAAAATTTTATTTTACGCAAATTTTTTCGGTCGGCCATCCCACCATGTCAACGGTCATCTAGTTGTACCTTTATTTTCATATTTCCATAATTATTTGAATAAGTTACGGGGTTCTTTCAGCAGTAACCAAACAAAACAAACCATTTTTCCTTTTCCGTGTGGAAGTGTGTATATCTTTTTAGTTTTTACCTAACAACCTCTCTGAAGTCTGATCCATCGTTCTCAGACTCCATTTTCGACTATATTTTCAAAATTATTTTTATAAAAATCACTTCTTTAATAATCCTTCTCTTCTTCTTCTTCATCTCAATCGCACTCATTCGCTCCATCTCTTTTTCTTTCTCTTTTGGTATATTTACTGATTTTGTTTCTGTGTTTTGTTGTGTAGAGGGGAAAGATCGCTGTGATTGTTTAATGGTGATGTAGATCTAGCAAAAAGGGTTTGTACAGTGAAGATGACTCATGTTGCCATCTAAAAGAATACTGTGTAAAAAATGGTCCGATTGGAGGAACTCTTTGCAAGCCTCTTCTTTACCATCTTCTGGTCCAAGGACTCCACCTCAAGTCTCCTCATGTGATGGATTGGAATTCAGCATTCACCGTCAACTTTAAAGATGCTTCATCAACATCAAGGCATAAAAATATCCAATCGATATTATCAAAATCAAGAATTAAGACATTGAAGCTTAAGAATCCCAAAGAGAGAAACAAAGATGTGTGAAGATTATTCCATGTGCTGTGTACACTTGGTTAGCAAGGAAGAAGCACGCCAACATGCAAGTCCATAGAAGGAATAAATAAAAGCAATCTATATGTAATTTACTACCAAAAATCAAATCGAACAAATGACGTACATGCGTTACCAAATGTCCATGCCTTTACGGCACGATAGTCACATTCTGTCTTTTATTGTAGCTATATGGACTAGCTGCACAAGATTGGCACCTGATATATTGAGCATATATACGATTGGTAAGAATAAATTAAACAAATTTACAGGACGTGGATGAGTTTGGTAGTAAATGGGACACTTAATCTGAACCCGTGCAACGCGCGAACGCAATACTAGTTAATCTTCTAATTTCACAAGTAGATTTGACTAATTTTGTTGGCAGCAAACTTGCCAGTGGATTGAGAGCCTAGGAGCTATTAGGCATCAAATAGATTCAACCAGCCATCTCAAAAGTGTACTGCAGTTAAAAGGTGTGAATGACAGAGATGATTTTCGTGCAACAACCTGCCATTAGCTCTGATATCTTAATAGCTTCTCCGGATCACCCATCTCTGTCAGGATTTCTTTATGACCCATGCTTCTCAGAGAAACAAATCCAAGTACGATGTAAGTTGAGGCGTTCTAAATCAAGTAGACTGCCAATGTCAGAGGTTACCCTAAAACCAAGTCTTTGTGGAGTTTAGACCTAGGCATGTTGGTCCTCATCTACTACATCTACATGGAGCCATCAGATATTGTATGGTTCACATCTAAGTGGAATGAGGGAGGAATAAGTGACTGCCGAGGTTAACACTAAACCTAAATGCATTTGACTACAGTCAAGTCCTCTATAAAGTTTAAGCTAAACCTAAGCTAACTCTCGTATTGTTGTTGTCTGAAGTTCATCCTAGAATTGAAGCAAGTAAATTTACCTATATAAACGGTTTACTCAGTACTTTCAATGGATAAGAATGCCGTCGACATGTTTTCAAGAGGAAAACTTGTATCAACAAATCACCGAAGCACAAATCTTCTAGTTTGTAGAGTTTTCTCAATAAGTGAATTGAAAATGCATTATTTTCAACCAGAACCTAGAACAGACAAAAGACACTCATTGTTTAGCCAAACAGCTTAGAACAGCATTTGGTTAACAGTTTCGGTTCGCAGCTTGAGACAACACTTAAGTAAGTGCACATAAACATCTCAATCAAGCCAACCAGCATTGACTAACACCCAACATAAGGAAACAAAGAAAGTTGTAGCATGTGCATTCACTATAAGCGACAACACCTAAGTAATATTGTTCTTCCAATTGATAATAGGAAGGGAGACCAGAGGCTGTCCAATCAGAACCATACGCCCCAACTTTTTCAACACAGTGGTTAAGTAAGTCAAGATTGATATGCGCACATTGCTGATAACACATAACAAAGCACATTCATAGAAACCTCTTAACAGTAATCCATGTTTCAACATTAACATGAAACGACAATAAACAGTAGTAATTTATAGTTATGATCCATAAATGTCTCTCTATGCATCACTTTTACTTACCGGTTACCGATGCATCTTCTATATCAGCAAAGAGTCAGCGGATCCTCCAGAGAGGGTCTACACGGATCACCTTGACCCTGCATACTCTTTTATTTTCAAGATCCTCTTGGGGAAATTCAGGCAACGGCCGACCTAGACGTAGACGTTGAGGTTGAACTGGCTTTGGAAACAACTTCTCCTCGGTACTCGAGTGCATATAGAGAGACAACTTGTCCTTTTCCATTCGGAAGCATTCGGCAGGCGTAATCTCATTAAAACCTTTCCCAGTATAATAATAGACCAAGTCGGTTAAAAACTCAGTTTCGAAATCATTGACATAACAATCCAACTTATCATTCCCGATTTCCACAAAAATGTTCACAACATCCTTGACCAAACTCCAATCAATTTCATTTCCCTGGCGTTCTCGATTAACCAACGCAATAACAGCATCCTTAACTTTCAATTTCATCTTCTCGTACACAATTTCACGAAAGCAACCAAACCCAACATCTTTCAGCGAAGGACGTTTGGATAGACGAAGATAATGTCGATCCATAATACTGAAATATCGAACAAGCTTAGTTACCATGAACTTGTGATTTGCCCACCTCTTAACGAGTTCTTGCAACATAGATACATCATCATGCTTCTCTAGAATAGATGGTAAAACTATATCAATCAAGTATTCATCATAAACACCTTTATATCTTTTGTAAAGCTCTTCAAATTCATCATTAGGAAATTTCTTGGGGAACGATTTCTTTAGGCACAATGCGTAAACTATTGAGTAAATCGAATCGTACCTGGGTGATTCATCACAAATACCTTCAAGAATATCAATCAGCTTTGAGATCTCGTTCTCAATGATTCTCCATCCTTCTTCTATCCCCATGTTGGTTTCCATTATATTCTGCCCTAACTTTCCCGCACAAAAGTCAAGTAAAGACGAGAGAAAGAAAAAAAGAGTATTGAGTTTGTGTCCGTGGGCTTGCCCGTTTTATTTATGGGAAATTTGGTTAAAATAAAAAAAAAAAAAATGATGTTTTTATAGTCAGACCTAAGATATAGATATGTTTTAGGTTGTGTGACACCCAAAATTATTCGAAATTATTAAAAGTTCCTGCATAATTCATTATGCATCATATTTTTCCAGGGATATAATTGGTAAGGAAATTTAAATATAACACATTTAAATAACCGCTCCTTCGAATTTTACAAATTTTATCTCGTTATAAAGCTTTAATGAGATTTACACAACAATATCAAATTTAAGTTTTTTACGAAAAATCGGAGGTGATAGTTCTTTTAGGAAAAAAGTTCCAAAAATGATTACATATTTGTTATGCAGCCACCAAAAAGGTTGCATAACATAATTTGCAGACACCACAAAATATGCATAACACCTTATGTACCCATATTTTGGTTCATGCATCCACTAATTTAGTTATGCAACCACTAAAACAGATGCGTTACGAATTATGCAATTATTTTCTCGACTGCATAACAAGTTATGTAGTCATTGTTTTGGTTGATTTTAGTGCATACAAAAAAATAATTGATGCATAATGCATTATGTAGCCATATTTTTGGATGCATATCAGGTTATGCATCCATTTTCTCGATGCATAAAAGATTATGCAACAATTTTTTATTCGCAACTAATAAAAAAGATGTCGGATAATGCGTTACATACATGTCCATTTTTCTCGATTGCATGACAGGTTATGCATTCATAACAACATCATCATCTTCTTCTTCGTTCTTGTTTTCCTTGAGCTCCTCTTGGCCATAACATCATCATCTTATTATTACTTACGATCTTCTGTGTAACTCAAATCACAAATTCAGGACACCACACATACATCCATACACCCACCAGGACCATTACATTTCTCCAATTTCTCCTTGATTTCATAATCATTTTCACAACCAGAAACCCCAAATTTGTATCATTCATTCTCGAATCATCATCACACCATAATCACCATATGCAAGCACACAAAAACCATATAATCAATCAAAGGGAAAACCAACAATCTCATCATATTAGGTAATTACGTATATTGCCACATCAAACTGAATTACAATTCAGATAAAAACATATAATCAAGCCTACCATAATCAAATCCCTAATTACCAAGTCATCGTATCGAGATTAGAATGGTTTCGATACTAATACAAATAATGATCGAATCACAGATTAACGTTCTTATTATAAATCAGAAGACCAGAAAAAGAAAGTTGAAAATTGGATATGGGTAGAATGGAAACAAAATCAAGGATATAAAACCTAAAAATGAATTCGATATAAACAACAACAACAACAAAAATCGATTAGAACCAAGATCAGGAAATTGATGAAACTTGAAGAGAATCCAGTTAATCGGTTGAAAGAAATCAGAACTTCCGCTTTTTTTCTCTTTAAAAAACTATGGGTGTGTAAGAAATTTTCAACGAGAATATAGGTGCGCGCATGAAGTTTTCCGACCGTGGGTTTCACGGTGAAAAATATGGAATAAAAAATGGATCTAGTAGTAGTTTTCACTTTATTTATTTTATACGGAGCGAAAAATACTTTATAGCACTAGGCAAAGCCCGGTCAAAAACTATGGGCTATCCTCACAGAAATCCATATGTTTGAGTTTTCCATACTGTCCAGCCCAGGTTTGAGTCAACCTAATGTGACGGACTGAGTTAGTCAGCTCGGTTTTGTTTGGATCTGATTTGTATGTTGATTACATTATTATCTTTTGAATCGTTAACTTAACCAAAGTTAATAGGTAAATATGCCTTACCCGATTTAAAACTTAAGGACTTATTTTTTTTGCTATGAAAGCAACCCGTATGGGACGGAAGGAAAATCTGATCTAGGTGAGCCTAATTTTAGGGTTTTTCGAAGCCAATATTTTGACCATCTTTCAATTATTTTATTTGATTTGAAGGCGGATTGATAATCATCTAATCGTTCATTTTGATATATAGATTTTGATTCTTTCTTTTCTTCCAGATATATATGTTCTTCCAAGAAATTCACCATAACTATCAATTTTTCTTTCTGATCTTATTTGAGGTTTCAGAATCATAATCAACATGCTCTAATATTACCATTTAAAAATAACGTGAAAACAATTTAAATGATTTTGTGACCTAAGCTTGGATCTTCATCAATTTCATTTGAAATTTGGATGATCTAGAAAATAACCTTAGTCAAAGGTTTTTTGTTTTCATATTTATCATTTCATTGTAACTGACCTTATTGTGTTTGAGGATTTTAGAAAATTTCACAAATTAGAGTTTAGGGGAATTTAAACTGTTGTTTTGTTGGTGTTCTATTTTCCAAATTTGGGGGTTTTGAGTGTTTGTGCATTGGGATTTAGGAATGTTGTCAAATTCTTTTTTAACTATTCACTTATATGTGGACAGATAGATTTTTTGTATTAATTTTCTTCATGCGTGTTTGTAATTGGGGAGTCTTAATTTGTTTCCAGGGGAATTATAGTTGTGAAGCTGCGTCGTGGGGAAAAGTTGAGATTAAGAGCTATAAGAAGAAATAGGATTGGGAAAGATCATAATAAATGGTCACAAGAACCATACATCCATATCAATGAGGATATGATGGAAACCTTGGCTCTTAAAGAGAAACAAAGTTGGGTTGAATGTAGTTTTACCAAACTTTATGATATTAATACCCAACATGCACTTATATTTTTCTTAGTGGTAATTTAGATGGTGTATTGATGCCAGAAGTTATGCTCTCAAGTCTTATCATGCATCCTTTCATGCCTAATTTTTTGTTGTTCATGTTCAGTGTAATTTTTACTAATGAATGGTATTCTTGGGGTTAATGAATACATGTTGAGGTTTATCTTTTCAGATCTTATCTTGTATGAGTCTTCTCATGAGAGAATTAAGCTGGTAAGATAACATTTGCTAGAGAAGTAAGTTAAGTTACTTGTTCAGTTGCATGCATCAATATTTGAGCGTTGCCATGCTTCAAGTTCTATTCATTCAAACAAAGCTGCCCTTGATTGATATTTTCATTACTTAGATGTATGTGCATATCTAATTGCAGGCTTATAGATTACATTAAATATATATTATAAACAAAAAATATCTTTGAAAGAGTAAATGTTTATTGTTATTGAGTAGAAAACATCATATTGATACTTATTGAGTGAAAACTCATCTTGATATATCTTTGTCTGCATGCTTAGTTTGTTAATCTGTTAGTAAACTCCATGTATTTAAATGTTCTCATCATTAACTTGTTCGCAGTTTTAATGTTCCGGCAAAGACATACATCTATTTGCAATATGCTCTAATAGGTCAAATTTGAAGATGCACATATGATGATTGGTCGGTTGTCAGCCGAGCAAAAATAATTTCACTAAGTAACTAAAATAAATGAAGTATGTGATAAGAAAGAGTTCGTATCCACAGAGAGGCAATTGTTGTTATGCAAATATCAGTTTCTTAGTAACCAATAGGGGGAATTTTGGTTTTTTAAAGCAATAAAACTAAATTGAAAACAAAGTAATAATAAAAGTAATCAATAAGGAGAAGATATTGGTCACGGGATAGTATCATTCACAAACATGTATTTTCATCAATGACTAGAATTGGTATTTTAATCTCTCATTTACTAAAAGTCCTAGGATACCTTGATCGCAAGTATATCCCGCTAATTCCCTGATTTCATCACAACCACATTAAAAGATGCATATGTGAATTCTTCCTAGAAAGCAACCTAAAGTGTAAAACCACAATTAAGTTTAACTCCCTAAAAGCAATAAGTTCTATGGAATAAGACTAATCAATGCAAATGAATGTGTAAAGGCACTAATTCATTTTAACAAAGGTTATGATTCATATGCAATTATAAAGATGTATCACTACAAGTAATAACCACACTATGCTACTTAAAATCAGGGATAAACAACTTTTTCGTATTGAAAACCCTAATATAGCTCTAGAAATGAATGCAAATCGGATTGATTCCGGACTCAACCAAACAAACAATAAAATCATATCACAATATAAACCATGAATCATAAACAATAAATTATTGAGACAAAACTAATACATTTAATCAAATCTTATTTGTGAAATCCACTTTATCCCATAACCAATAATAAATGTTTATCTACTCATAACTTTTGAGTTCATCATAATCATAATCAATAATAAAATGAAAAAGATGAAAAATAAACGAAAGCAAACCCTAGTAGAATTGCCGCTCTTCAAAACTCCAGTAAAAAAAATATGTGATAGAAGAAAAATAGAAACTTTCTCCTTTTATAGCTTTTCATCTTTCCAAAATTAGGTCTTCAAATCCTAAAGTCCAAATGATCCAATAAGCCCATATGTGAGGAATAACCCATGTAAAAATCTGTCCCAAAAACTGCTCGCCGGAAAACTGGTGCAATGTCCGGAAGTTGGCCGGAAACCGGTCAGAAAAATATCTCAGGTGACCGGCAAAGTCCACCCGGTCACCGGTCAAATGAGTCAGCACCGTCAAGCTCAGTGAGTCACACCGAGTCAACTGGGTTAAGTGAGTCAAAGAGTCATACCATGAGTCAGCTGAGATCTCTAGGCTGAATGGGCTAAATTGTTTAGGCCTGAGCCATATTGCAAACTTGCACATCCCATAATTTCTTCTGCACTATCATTGTGCTTCACCAGTGCAAATCCAACCATGATGGTTGTGCATTCTTCACAGCTGCAGCTTCAACTCTTTTCATCCAACCATTCTGTAGCTGTTGTAACTGCATGACTTCAGTTCTACCCATTAAACATCATCCACAAAACCAAGTCACAAACATTAGAATATCCATATTCTCATCCCTACTGCATTATCTGCCACCTTAATTGCAGCTTGTAACATTATCATTGCAACTCCATCTAGTCACAGCCAACACACACACAACCGGTACCATTGCAATTTCACCATAAACGGCACAAATATTTATCAATGATTCAGCTGCTCAGCTACGACTCATTCTGCAATTTCAGTTCACTTGTTCAACTAACTTCACCACCATCATTTTCATCCATGTAATCTCAGCTGCATACACCATCAGTTTCTTAACCCCAGCTGCTGCTTGTACTCATATTTATCGATAGCCACAAACCCACAAACAACATCAACAACATCACTGCATTCTTGAGCCGCTTCTGTCACTCATCACCAACACCAGCTGGTCTACTGCAAATATCAGTACCACCTTCTGCTACACCATCTCAGTGCAGCGTCTCATACCCACATAACTCAGTGGTACCTGCTACAACTTGAACTACAACTCAATCTCCTCTGAAATCCACCACTTTGTCCTTCTACCTACCACAACAACACCATTCAAAGTACTAACTTCCACCTTGTTCTTCTTTATCCATACACAGATTCACACATAACTATAACAGCAACACCCACAAACTGCAACTGCAATTCATCTCCCCAACTGCTGCAATTGTACCTGTTAAACCTAACATTCATCTAGGTTTTCTTCTTTGTAATCAGTTCACCATTTCATATTACAGCTGAACCATAACAACCCTGCTGCATCTCAATCTCCTTTTTTCACAAAATCAACATCACTGAATTTCAATCAATAATCAATCATTCTAACATCAACAACCCATTTTATGTACAACTCAGCCTCAGCCATTCTACTACACCATACACATATCATCAACAACATCTCAGCAGCTTCTTCCATCATAAGAAGTATATCCATTTCAGAACCTGCTCAACCTCAGGAATCATACAAACCCATGTTTCTAATTCATCTCTGATTCACCCAAATAATCTCCTATTATTCTCTGAAACCCTAACAATTCATCCATGTTTTTGATTAGCACCATCAGTAAACTCCCATCCAACATAATTTCAGAAACCCTCATCCACAATCTCCAATTCTTTCTGAGTTTCAGTAACACAACCACATCAATTCCATTTCTCGAGCTTCTCCATCCATCTCAGCATCAAACCCTAACTGAGAATCGAATTCAGAAACCCTTACAGATCCCCTTTTAATTCAGACTCCAATTTCTTGTCTTCAACCACCTATTGAACCTCCTAGCTGCTTCAAAATCAAGTTCCACCACAAACCCGATCTGTAGAATTATTAATCGATATTCATAGGAACATTCCCTCTCTGATTTTCTCAATTCCTCAATTCTTCTCTCTAATGGAGCCGCCATGGATTTCTTGGTTTCAAGCAGAGTGAAAGAGAGAAAAAAACAATGATAAAGAGGAAAATGATATTTCTCTGATTTTTTGGGCTGTGTAAGAAAAAGAATTTATATTGGCACTCCGCAAGTTAAGATAAGGGGCGCTGAATTGATATTTGGCATGTGCATTTCACGGAACCGACTGGCGCTATTCACTTCCTTGTTGCACATATTCTTAGCCGGATCAATCGCTTGTCTATGAATTGATCTTTTTGCCATTTCTGCTCCAAATGAATGATTTCTTCTTCTTTTGCTCCCAATGACTCCAAAGTACCTGATAAACTCAAAAGTAATCATAAGAGATGCAATTCACAAGGATAATAGCAAAGAAAGCATAAATACTAGATATAAAATTAGGTGTTTTAGACACCTATCAATGATCTAAGTAGACCGTATATTTCTAAGATTTATTTAAAAACTGCTTGAAAAAGCAGGAGTACAACAACCACACCCAATATTTCGTTTGGAAATATGAATAGGAAAACTCCAATATGCTTTCAAGAGAATCAACTAGACAGTCAGACTCAATCTAGAGAAAAGTATATCAAAGAGTTTTATATCTCTATCTCTCAATTCAATCTGCAATCATCAAATAGAAATTTGCGTGTCCGATTGAATATAAGAGAAGTAACTTGAACGGTACCAAAGACCAATGTTCAAGGATCAATCAATTTAAATCAACAATCAAAGGTTGGATTTCCCAATTGATAAATTCAACGCACAACCTGTGATATTTCAATTATATAACAAAATATAATGCAGAAAAGAAATAACACAGACACCAAATTTTTGTTAACTAGGAAAACCGCAAATGCAAAAAACCCCAGGGACCTAGTCCATCTTTGATCACCACAGTGTATTAAGCCGCTACAGACACTATCCTACTACCAATGAACTTTAGACCAGAATGTAGATGAACCCTAATCAAACTCACAATGATTCAAGGTATAGTTGTGCTTCTTACGTCTCTGATCCCAACATGATACTACACACTTGATTCCCTTAGCTGATCTCACTCACAACCAAGAGTTGCTACGACCCAAAGTCGAAGACTTGATAAACAAATCTGTCTCACACAGAAAAGTATATTGGAATAGATAAATCTGTCTCCCACAAAAATGCCTATGAGTTTTATTCCATCTTTTGATTCAAGGTGCACATGAACCAATTGATAAACCAGAATTTTATTCCCGAAGAACAACCTAGTATTATCAATCATCTCACAATAATCTTTAATTGTATGGTAGCGAAACAAGATATTGTGGAATCACAAACGATGAGACGAAGATGTTTGTGACTACTTTTATTCTTACCTATCGGAGGTAAATATCAAGCATCTTAGCAAAGATAATTCTCAATCACTATAGTAAAAGTAAGATCAGAACACACGATAACAGAGAAAATAGTTGGGTTTGGCTTCACAATCCCAATCAAGTCTTTAAGTCGTTCACCTGCAGGATTTCGTGAAAAACCTAAGGTTAAAGGAAAATCGACTCTAGCTTATGCAACTAGTATCACACATGAGATTTGGGGATTAGGTTTCCCAGTTGCTAGAGTTCTCCTTGATATAGTTTTCAAATCAGGGTTTGTAATCTAAGTTACCTTGGTAACAAAGCATTCAATATTCACCGTTAGATGAAAAACCCTTATTAGATTCAAGCTAATATCTTTCAACTATTAGATCAAACTTAGATTGTTATACACAAATGAAATGTACCCTTGTTTAGGTTTATGTAACCGTACCTAAACATGTACACCATGTTGGCTCAACCATAGTTAACCGAGGTTAGCTATATGAACACTCTCATATCAACCTTATTCATCTTAACCATAACTAGTTCAAATGAATCAAATAAAACTAGTTAAATAATTGTTCAATTGCTATATTCTCATAGAAGTATACAAGAACACAATTGAAGCAAAACCTGTTTGATTCACTCGAATCAATTCATGAGCATTATAGCCACGGTTTGCAAAGAATGGATTCCTTAATATATAAATGTATTAGCTCATGAACAAAACGATTTTAGAACTTTAGTTACTCAAGTATGCAAACGGGTACGCATACTTAAGTAGCCGGTCTGAGTTTGGGTTCGCCAGTATGCAAACGGGTACGCATACTTTAGTATACTTCCAAAACCCAGCAGAAATTCCCGGATCTATACCTTACGCAAGTATGCGTACCGGTATGTGCACTTGGTACACGTAATTTCAAAACTACAAGTATGCATACGGGGTATGTATACTTTAGTTCTGGTCATGGATCACATATATGCAAGAATGCATACTATGTTCATAATCCAATAGTTCTGAACTCTATTTCAATCATTGAAACTTTCTTAAGGGATGACAATAGCCGTTTTCACACACTATTAGCACCAAAGAAATTTTCAAGTTATTGAAATAATCATAACGAAACATTGCAAGTCTACACCAAATGATAGTATCACACAAACCATGTAAGATGTTACTCGGCGATTTTCACATGATCATCTTTTGAATTTCGTCAAGAATATAAGATGAACTTGGTTGAAGCAAAAGCTTACCAACACATATTTCGAGAAATATGTGAGCGAGTAAATCTCATCTCGAAATCTCAAATGTGTATAATCGAAACTATCGTAATACGACTTTTTTCTCAATATATGAGATAGAGTAGAAATAGACTTTCCAAGTGATAGATGAGTTTCAGTCTCCAAATACATTTTGTTGATGAAGTTCCACAAGCTCGCCTTTGTAGTTCTTCGTCTTCAATTGATGAACGCCGTGAAGTCTAATGCTCAACTACACAATCTATCCTAGTCCGAGTAATTACTATATATAAGTAGACTATAAATCAAGACATACAGTTTTGATCACTAACATTGACAAACAAGCTTGAGATAGCAACGCTTGCGAGTTCGACCGAACAGTGCTCTAACAATCTCCCCATGCCTTTGTCAATTTTAGCGACAAAACTATCAATACATATGGATTACAAAATAAATAAATTTTATAGATTCTCATCCAAATGCTTGATCTCCTTGGTTCTTCAACATTACTCGAAATCTTCGTCACTTCCAAGTACTTTAGTGATTCCAAATGTGTTCAAATCCGTATCATCATTGTTGAAGATCCATAGAAATAACAATGAGAAAATAATTGCTCTCAATCATTGTTATACAGTGTCATAGAATCATTATACAACATCAAAGTTCAATTGTATCACAACTTTGACAACAATACTATGGTGATATGTATCACCCCCCCCCCCCCCTAGTTAATACTTCATCTCACAATGAAAACCACTCCCTCTTACATAATGATCCATAAACCCTATGTATTTGTAGTGTGAACTACACATTAATTCTCCCACTTTTTGTCAATATAAATTGGCAAATGTACAAAAACTAGTGGGATCCTAATGAAATTTCCATAGAGATACTTCATGACCAAAAGAGAACAACATATCAACTTGTTTAGATGCAATCATATACCCGAAACTAAATGCATTCATCAAGGAGTTTTTAAAGATACAAAATAATCCCTACAATATTCCACAGCCGTACTCCCCACAAAGATTTGGCAATTAAGTACAAGTTCAATTTAGAACTCTCCCCCATAAAATGTCATTCCCGAAAGAACAACAAGAGAGACCTTATTTTACAAAAAAATAAGTATTTATTTGGACATTAACAAATCAAATGAAACATGAATTTGTATCCAAAAATCTCAATTGTATCCAAAAATCTCAATTGAATTAACTAGAAGGAAAATGATCAATTCAATTGGTCATGCTCAACATAAGAGAACTTACGGAGCAACACCGTACATACACAAAGATGTGGATCAGGGAAAGACCAATATGCGGAATAATCAAAGATTCATTCTATTTTACATCATTATTTGCATAATGACATATAATAGACTTAATCTTTATAAACAAAAGTTCATCCTTGCTTCCATCAATATTTGCATAATGACATAAAAGGCTTAACTTTCGTATTCAAAAGTTCATTATATCCTTTATCAATACTTTCATACCGACATATAATAGAGTTAACTTTTGAACAAATATGGGACAGTCAAGGTTGACGGACGTAACCAACATATCCCATAACAATTTGGAATATCTAAAACTATAAAGATTAATACTGCAAAAATCATCTTCCAAATAAATTTTAGAATTTAAACAAATAAATCTAAAAACATTGCAAGATGAAAATGTTGGCAATAACTATGTGTACTCACAATAATGGCTATTCTAAACCCTAGTTATCCTTCTTAAAAACACAAGAATAAATTCTTATAAGAAGTTTCTTAGACTGTAACAAAAAAATAAAAAATAAAAAACTAAGACAAGATCAGTAACCAAGGAACGTACAAGGGCGAGTTCATCGGATGCTTTCTTTAGCTCGTTTTTCAAAAAGGCAAGTTTCTTTGATGCAATTTCAAGTTGTTCACAAACGACCTCAAAATCTTGAAGAAGATTTCCCACCAATTGAAGGGACATTTGAACTGGAACATCTTTTTCATGATCAATTGCTTGAAAGCAAACTATAGTGATGGGTTTATCGTGAAGTTCAAAAGCTTTGGCATCATCAAACTTGTCTTCATTATTGCATCCTTCCATTGTGCATAACAAAACACCAAGAGAGGTCTTGATGTTAATTATCGAACTAGTATACATATCAAAAGAGACCCTTGATATATATAAGTGATTTTCACAAGGAAACCCTATATCAAAAGAGACCCTTGTATATATAAGTGATTTTCACAAGGAAACCCTAAGGTTACATGTGACCGTTAGGTAACGGGTCGGGTGCACAAATATCATGGTTATGACCCAAAAATCAAAAACCAGAAACCCAGAGGAGCAAAAGTTTAGGAACATGCATGTTTTGAAAACAAGCTCTGAACGATTGATAGGAAACTTTGGCTCATGAAGAGTGCAACACAAAGTTGAAACTCAACTGTCATTGAGGAAGAATAATTTAAATATTTAATTAAGGCATCAGACAAACAAAGCACAATAACTGTCCGGAGCAAGGCTCAGAAGGAAGAAACAAGATTAACATAAAAAGTACAACACAGACCATTTGTCAAGAAAGAAACATCTTCTTGAGAGTTATGTATATCATCTTATGGTCTTACAGAGGATACACATACGAAAAGATGGTCAGGTTGTAACACGATGAGCATGAAGCTCATCAGAGGTATTGATATTTTCATTTTCACTCCCTTGACATAAACCAGAAGCTTTAAGAGATTCTTCAAAAGAATTAACAAGAGAATGACAGAAATTACCTGAACCAACTGCTTTTATTGCCTTCTTGATCCTGCGCTTGAGACTGTTGATACTGGTCTTGAGCTCCGAAACATGATTATTGATGTGAATATAATCAGGAACACTTGTTTTAGGAGCAAGATCATCTTTGAAAAAAAATTAGTTTGAAGTTCTCTTCTTCCTTCGAGACCTTCTTCTCTTTACAAGCCTTTTAGAGTCATCAGTTATCCATATAACATTGTTCTTTTTACAGTTGTAATTAGAAGTTGTGTTATATTCGTAATCAGCAATTGGCCCATTACAACACTTTTCTCGATTGAGAGATGAATTTCTAACTAAACACTGAGAAGCAGGTTTAATTACTTCTTTAGGCATCCAAACAAGAATATTGTGAAGTTTTTCATTCCATAAGCGAAGATGACATCTTTTTTCAATGTGACCTTTGTTTCCACAATAATAGCAGTTGACAAGAATGTTTTAACCGTTCTCAACTGAGCAGTCTTAGAGGGATGACATTCTTGGTTTCTAGAAACATCTAGTGCTGGAGAAGATTTTTCACTTTTACTGTCGGTGAAATTTTCATCTTGAATAAGCTTTTAGATAGAAAAAAATTGATCTTACCAGTACTTGGAGCGTATATACATGTATATCCCAGACCACGTGTATGACGATGTTCTTTACATGCTCCTAGCATAGAAGACAATTTTGTAGTGCTAGAATTGAATCTTTTCAAATTCTCTTCCAAGGATTTAACCTTCTCAAGAGAAGCACTAAGATCAGTCACCAATTGTTTCTCACGAGTGAGAAAAACCTTTTCTCTATCATTCAAATAATTTTATTGAGAGTCATACCTAGCTTCAGTTTCTGCAAGTTTTTCTTTCAACACAAAGAGATTTTGGCGAAGTTCATCACATTCATAATTCTTTGAATGCATATCTTCCTCTCGATCTTTAATAATAGATTGTAGTAAACTATAACCACATTCATATCCCTTAAAGATTTTTCTCATTTTCCTGTTTTCAAGACAGGGTGGAGTCAGATAATTCAGCCAAGCAAGATGTTGACTTTTGTTTCTTTAGAAGATGATCAAAAAGCTTGATGTACTGTGAGACTTCCTCATCAACATCTTTTCCATGTTCTGAATCACTTTCATCAAACAGTCCATCTAGGCGTGCTTCCCAGTTATACGCAGTTTTGGATAATGGAGAAGATGAGAGAGATTTCTCAGGGAAAATAAAGCTCTGGACCAAGTTAGAATATTTCTGAACTGGTAATGCTTTGTCAGAGATATTATCGTCCATACACAGATCGCTACAAACACAGACTTATAAGGTTTAATGTGTTTGCCTGCTCTGATACAAATTAAAAAAGCGGAGGTACAACAACCACACCCAATATTTCGTTTGACAATCTGAATAGGCAAACTCCAATATACTTACAAGAGAATCAACTAGACAGTTAGACTCAATCTAGAGAAAATTATATCCAAGAGTTTTATATATCTATCTCTCAATTCAATCTGCAACTAACAAATAGGAATTTACGAGCCTGATTGAATATAAGAGAAATAACTTGAACAGTACCAAAGACCAATCTTCAAGGATCAAATAATCTCAATCAACAACCAAAGATTGGATTTCCCAATTGATCGATTCAACGCATAACTTGTGATATTTCAATTATATAACAAAATATAATACGAAAAAGAAATAACATGGACACCAGAATTTTGTTAACGAGGAAAACTGAAAATGCATAAAAACCCCGGGACCTAGTCCAGATTTGAACACCACACTGTATTAAGCCGCTACAGACACTAGCCTACTACCAATGAACTTCAGACTGGACTATAGTTGAACCCTAATAAATCTCATACTGGTTCAAGGTATAGTTGCGCTCCTTACGCCTATGATCCCATCAAGATACTACGCACTTGATTCTCTTAGCCGATCTCACTTACAACTAAGAGTTGCTACGACCCAAAGTCGAAGACTTGATAAAAAAATCTATCGCACACATAAAATTCTATAGGAATAGATAATTTGTCTCCTCCAGAAATACCGATGAGTTTTGATCAGTCTTTTGATAAATCAATCACCTCACAATAATCTTAATTGTATGCTAGCGAAACAAGATATTATGGAATCACAAACGATGAGACGAATATGTTTGTGATTACTTTTTATCTTACCTATTAGAGAATAAATATCTATCCAATCTTAAAGAAGATCATACTCAAACATGATAGAAACAACAATATCAGATCACACAACTACAGAAAAAATAGTTGGGTCTGGCTTCACAATCCCAATGAAGTCTTCAAGTCGTTAACCTACAGGGTTTGAAAAACCAGGTCAAAGGAGAATCGACTCTAGCTTATGAAACTAGTATCACACAAGAGGTGTGGGGATTAGCTTTCCCAGTTGTTAGAGTTCTACTTTATATAGTTTTCAAATCAGGGTTTGCAATCTAAGTTACCTTGGTAACAAAGTATTCAATATTCACCGTTATATGAAAACCTGATTAGTTTCAAGCTATCTTTCAACCATTAGATTGACTTGATTCTCTAGAAAGTGTATTGGAGTAAGTCCTCTCAAATTGCCAAATGAATTGTTGGGTGTGGTTGTTAGACCCCCGCATTTTCAAGTGCATTTCTGTAATTGTCATTTAGCGAAAGTGTCCGCTACCGGGGTGGCGGAGGTTCCTTCTTTCTGATCTGAGTGGGCTTCGGGGACTTTGAAGCCTCCGTTCTTTACTTTGTTGGCATTCTCCCTTCATCTTTTCCTTTCATGGTGTTGTACAACAGCCCTTTCTACGTTGAGTCGGAACTCCGCTAGATTGCATAGTCTTGCATCTTGTTGATCTTCGTTGATTTGTATTTCAACCATGGGTGTTTGGAATCGAAGGTACTTGTAAAGACCATCAAGATCGTCAACGCTGTTTGATTGGTCTAACAATGATCAAGTGAGGAATTAGCCGATAATAACTCGATTAGTTTAACACGAATGTTAATTAATAGGAATTAATCTAACAATGATTTAGATAAGAGACTAGTGTCGTTAGATAGATCTCGAAAATTTCCATGGAATGGACTACTCAAACGTGACATTCGGATACCAGACGAAGAAGTAATCATCAGATACGTATGAAGGGCAAAGTATTTTTATAATTTGGATCGACCTGGCTTCCATATCATTTTTTGGGTGCCTTTATCATTTGTGTTTGGCCTTATCAGATCCAGTCGAGCGGATAAGTTCATTTAGCCTTATTCTTTCTCTTTCTTTCTCGTTCTTCTTCTATTCTGTTTCTTCTCCTGTTCTTCTTCTCCGACCAATTTGAGAGATCAAATGGAAGTTTTGAGATCATGCGAAGAAGGGTATGATCAAGGGATCAGTGATGGTGCTGGTGTTGATTCGAGTATGTAATTATGTTTCATGGGAAGAGTTGATTCAGAGAGAGGATTTAAGGTTCGAATTAGAAGTGGAATCAGGGGTTCTTGCTAGAAATGGAGATGAAATCATAGATTTGAGTAACCGGTTTATTATGGTTGCAGTGAGATGATTTTGGGATTGAGATTAAGAGAAGAAGAGTTGAATCAAAAGTATTTGATGACTTAAGAAGAATCAGATGGAATTAACGGGTGGGTTTTATTTGAATTGAAGTTGGAGAAAGTTGATGGAAGAGAAATTGAATTATAAGTTAAGGTTTGTAATATGAACTCAGAAAAGATGTAGAAGATTAAATTGAAGGTCTATGAGAAATATTAAAGGTGGGTTTGTCATGAATTAGGTTTAAGGCTAAAGAATTACTTGAAATTGTGAGTTAGGGTTTTGTTTTTGAGACTGTTAATGACATTAAGGTTTGGTTGAAAGATTTAGGAGAATTAGATGGAGCATAGATGCGTTTAGTGGCGAGTGAATATGAATCAGGTGAAGGTTGAACAACTGTAGAATATTATGACTTATGTGTAAGGTAATCCTCTTTAAATAATTGAATTGTGTCTTTTATTAAGTTATGTTATCAAAATTGAAGTGTGTTTAGGGTTAGTCATGAATTGAAGTTATGGATGTTGATGAATATATTATGAAACTGAGATTAAGTTGATTATAGAATGGAACTGTGATTGTGGATATGAAGATGGTGTTTAATTGTGAGCAACAACTGCAGGGAATGGTTGAATTATTGTGGTTGTATATGTGTATAGTATAAGCTGAGGTTGTAGGTGGTGTTGTTTTGGTTAAGTTTAGAGAATCGAGATGGTGGTGCTGAAAATGATTAAGCTGAGTTGTAGGTGAAGATAATTGAATTAGTGAATTTTGGAATTGAGAGTGAGGCAGGTATGTGAATGGTGTTACTGTTATGTTGATGTGCAGGGAATGATTGAAGTTCTAGTGTTATGGATGTTGTCTAGATTGTAGATGTAATTGAAAGGGGAAAACTGATGATAAATGGATTGAGATTCGGTTATGGTAGAGTCGAAGTTTATATAAATGATTGTAATGGTTGGTCTTGTTGCTGTCTAATGAGATTTAGTAACCTGAGATGATGATATGTCTGGATGTATAGTTTAGATTGAATGGAATGGGTTGTGGTGAAGAAGAAGAAACGAGTATTACACTATTAGTGGTTAGGGTATGGATTTTGAAGTTGGAAGGTGGTGGTTCAGTTAGTGGATGTGTTGTTGGAGTTATTTTAGATGTTGTTTAAAGCTGCAATGCAAGTAGGCATAGTCTTTATTTATTTTTGAGATTTGATGTATGAATTAGATTTATTGAATTGCTTTTGTTAAACAAGAAGTTGAGAATGTAAGAAATAGAGTTTGAAGTTTGTCTGCAATAGAAGTGACTGTTAGTCATCCCAGTCAGTCTAGCTGACTCACCTGAATCAGTCTTAGTGATTGAGTTAACCTCAGTCTTGACTCATTGACCAGTTGTCCTTTGACTTGACCATGGACTTTGACTTAGACGTTGGTTGTTATTTAACCTGTGACCGTCAGGTTGACCGTTATTTGACTCAATTGGACTGGACCTTAGGTTATTGGGTTAGTTTAGTGAACTTGGGCTTAGGAGTAGTTTCGTATAATTGATGAATTGGATCCTTATGGTCTCAATTGACCCTTGGTTTATTCTACAAAATTGTAGATATTCCCTAGACTTAGCTAATGGACTATAAGAATGACCTAATTTTATTAGTAAACCTTAGATATGTAAAAATAGATAATTAAAAGGTGTAAAATCATAAATGGACTTAGAACCATTAGTTAGTTTTGTATGATTCTTGTGTGAGCCATTTTGGCTAGATTCTTAGAGTTCTTGTGTGATTAACAATTGGTCTATATTAACAACGATCGATTCAAATGATGAACCAGTGGATCATGGATCTCGAGGTAGGCGAGGCTTGTCTTCAAAAGAGGTGAAAATCGATAACGAACTCTCTTGGATCCATTATGGTTTTATAAATCTTTATATTGTGAAATTCATGCATATATTTGTGTGGTATGAGATGTGTGCCGAAACAATATCCAATATTCTATGGCTAGGGCGATACACCGCAATATTACATGGCCAAAAATTATTCTTCCTTTATATCTCATTCTATGGCTAGGGCGATACACCGCAATATTACCTAATCGGTATAGAATTGGCATCAATATTATTATTCCTTATGTGAGGAAACACACATCTCATACATGGATGTTTATTGTTCTTTATGGATGTTTACTGTTCTTTTAAATTGCTTTGAAGGAGGTTCTACATTATGTTTTACTATCTTTCTGTGTATTGTCGTCTTTCGATAAAACCTGCATTGTCTTCAAATCATATTAATGATTACTTGAAAGTTAGTTGTTGTTTCCACTGGGCACCCCTTTTAGGGATGATGTGCTCACCCATTCCCACTTTCAGTTTCAGAGACAGATCAAAGTTTCTCATCGGAAGTTTCGTGGCGTTGAGTTTTCTACTATATTTATTATGTTGTATATTATCTTTGCAAACCAAATAACTATTGTATATGTATAATTTGTGAGGAGTTCTTGTTTATATATATTTCAGAGCGGGACTAGTTTTTTTACGGTTAAGTTTTGTAATAGATTTCTTAATTGAATGTGTAAGTAAATGATTTAGACCCTTAGTGTAATACCCTGTATTTTTAGCTACTGTTTCGGATCGGGTTATAGCCGGATTAGTTAACTTTGTGGCTTAGATGTTGTTCCTTAGCCTTATCCTAGGTGGGTGGATTGTAATAGAAAGACTACAAGTTGGGGTGAAAATAAAGTCACATATTATATCTTATTAAATAAATAAAAATGAATAGAAAATGAAAAGGCAATTAATATAAATAAAGAAAATAATAAAAGGTTAATTATTATTATTATTAGTATAAGTTTATATTAGATTTTTGGAGAGAGAATTTAGAGATTAGAAAATCAAAAAGGGCTAGAGATATTTGGAGGAGAAAGCTATGGAGAGGAAGAAGATAAATTGGAGCTAAGGTTTTTGAGGAAAATTCTAATTAGGAAAATCAGTGGAGAATCAGTGGGATTGAGGTAGAATGTGAAACCCTTTCTCTTTAGCTGTTTTTCTTTGATGTTTACTTTATATGATTTAATGATTCAATAATTTATTCAAATAAAATTTGTACCTATTGTTTATGATCAGGCTTTTTAAATTATTATATAACATGATTAGGAACCTATGGTTAAAATTTGAGACCAATACACCACAAATTCACCGTTGAATGTGTGTTTGAATTTGGGTAATAGTTTCTGAATTTCTGGACAGTTTCGCCTTGCTGTGATTTTGATGTTCTTAGTAAGTCTTAATGGTGTTAAAAGGATTTGAGATCTTAATAAAAGTTGTAGATAAACATCTTATCTTTCAGTGTGCTTTGGATTGGGTCAATTTAAGATTGTTATGAATTTATCATGAATTGTTTGCTAATAACATGTAATCTGCCCAGATTTTAAATTGATAATATAAAATCATTATCTTTTGATTGAGCCGTTAGTTTACTGTAAAATTTTGATATGTGTTTGTTTATTGAACTATGTATGTTGTCTTGAAATTTAAATAAGATCAGATAAATAAATCATCGTTAAATGTATGATGTAAAATAGCTACAGTTAACTTGTTTGCATAAATGCTTGAAATAAACTCATGTTGTTGTCATATGTTAAGCCATGGTTGCTTGTGTTGTTTGTAAAAATGATTTATAAAAGTAAATGAGTTAATGTTTTACCGTTATATGGAACATATTTCATGATAGCGGCGGGTAATGATCTGGGAACTTGTGTTTCCCGGCCATCGATAGCGGATGTTCGTGCCGGTAAACGATAGGTGGTGTACGAACCAAGGTTTTCGTACTGTGAATGAGACGGGTAATGATCCCCGAGAGAAAATGGGTATGATCCACATAGGAACTTTTGTTCCTGACCATCGATGGAGGTTGTCCATGCCGATAAACGATAGGTGGGTGTACGAACCAAGGTTTTCGTACCGTAAACTCATGGTTTGATTGACTTATAAATATGTGAATAATGTGTTCGAAATCTAAACTAAATGAGTTATTGAAAACATAATCGGTGTTATGAACTCATTTGTGAAATTCAAATGGATGAATTGTTGAAAACAATATTGTTGTTGTGAATTGATGAGTTGACTCCTAAATGGATGATTTGATAAATGCTTTGTTTTTTAATAACATAAATGTTGTTAACTCAAGATTTGTTAGTGAGATGTGTTGAAATATAGATTAAATGATTTATTGGAAATATAATTGATTTTATAAACTCATGAGTTGAAACTTAAATGGATGAATTGTGAATTGATGTGTTAAATCCCAATTGGATGATTAGTGAACTCATGGTTTCTATGTGACGATATTAATACGTGAATAGATATTTTGAATCATTGATGAATGACTTCTTGACAATTATTTTGGTGTGGTAAACTCATGGTTTGTTGTGACAATATAAATATTATTAGTGTTATGAACTCAAGTGCGAAATATAATTGCATGAATTGTTGAGAATGTTATTGATGTTATGAACTCATGTCTTGAATCTGAATTTAGATGATTTGTTGGAAATATTATTGGCGTTGTGAATTCTGATTGGAATCTAAATAAGATAATTTATTAGAAACATTATTGGCAATGTGATTGTCGAATATAACATTGATTCGCCGAAGTCGTGATGTGATTCTTGGTATATGTTTTTGCTTGATAAAATGATTATGTTTGTGCATCTTTAGAGAATTGGGAATGCATTCTATTGAGCTGTCATCTCACCCCAATTGACATCCTTGCAGATTTATCAGAGTGGCGCAGCGAAAGCTAGAAATGAGTAGCTTAGTGATTGAATTGTTTTATTGTATTGCTTGAAATGTAAATCTTAACTGAAATGTTGTTAAAGATGTTTAGTAAATTCATATGAATCAACTCATGTATATAAAGATTTAATTATGTTTAGTATAAAAATAAATTTTTAACTCTCTTTCCGACCCGTAACGCTTCGAGTTCGGATCTCCATATGGGTTTGGCCCTGGTCTGGAACTCGGGGTGTTACACTTAGTGCCTCTTTATTTAGTTAATCTCTTGTATTAGCCAGCTGCTAGATTTAGGGGCGCTACAATGTTGGTATTAGAGCTCACTATTAGATCTTACATAGGAAAAGATAGGAATAGCCAGTGCCAGTTAGTGAAATAGATTAGTTTATTACTAGGTTGGGTTGTGTGATAAATCTTAATCACTAAAAGTTATCAATAATTAAAAGATTTATTTGATTGATTGATTTGTTTGTTTGGTTGTATATGTAATTAAGTAAAAATTGTAGGGTACACCAATATTGTTTTAGCTAATAAAGGTTAGAATAATCAGTTTAAAAAGTATGAACACGTACATAATCCAATAGAAAAATAGTGAGATTAACACAATTGATAAATCTTGAAAGACACATTATTGAATACCTTGACTTATACATAGAATCAACAATTTATAATCACATAAATGTTAATAATATTCTTGGAACTTAATAATATTTGTAAGAGTAGTTAGAATAATAGTCAACCATCAATGTTAATAACTAAATAAGAATATTATAATAGTAATTATAGATGATAATAATTTTAATGAAGTAATGTTAGCATTTATCAATTAGTATTATATTAAACTCAGCTAAAATTTTAATAAGGATATATAACGATAAAAATAATAATCATGACTAAATAACTATGGAAAATTTATTTACGCTTATCTACGATTAAGTTTTGTAAATTAGAGATCCGCTTTGCTTTTGATACTTTTGATTTCTTGGCTCCAGAGGCGATTGGACTCCTCAAGAGGGTTCAGAAAGTCATGCACAGTAATGTGATGACCCCGGGTTCGAGAGAGTTTATTTTTAAAAGGATAGGCTTTGCAATTCAAAAGGGGCTTGCGGCGCAGCTTGTTGCTTGCTTGCCTGCTATGTAAGATTTTATTTTTAGTAAATATGAAAATAAATTATCTTTAATTTAACAAATGATTTAGTGGATCTCTAAAAGGTAATACATATACAAGAAATAGTAACATAGTATTCAGATATTTAGTGTAATATCATAATTAAAATAAAATAAGTTCATATATTAATAAGATACTTCACATTAATAGCAAAATCAAAAGACTATTAAGATATGTTTGTTTATGGGTGAAAACTATTCCTGTCGGGTTTGGTAATTTGGGGTGTGTGGATGAGAAATGAATCTAAACCCTAAACAAATACACTGCGCAGTGAGTGCTTTTGATTCGAGAGATCAATCTATATAATTCTGGACTAAACCAAGAAATGGCCGTTCCAGACTTGTTCCGGCCACAAAGTGAAGGAGATGGGGTTGATCTTAGGGAGGGAAGCGAAGAAAGTGTTGAGATTGTGAAGGTGTAGGCTTGCTTATGACTTGTAACAGAAAGGTGAGCTAAGAATAATGTAAGCAGGCTCTGGGTGTTTGAATACGTTGTGTATTAACACTTGGTTTCTGTGTTGTTTTCTTTCTCATTTTCTTGTTTTTTGGAAATAGGGCGGAGAACCGATTTATACAAGTCATTTGAGCCTTATTCACGTTTCTTGTGGGAAGTGGAGGAAGTGGAGTGATGGAGTAGTGGAGTTGTGTGTTAGTGTCACACGATCAGTCTTGCCCACCTCTCTCATCATCACTAACCGTCCATGTATTCCCGACACGTTCTTGTGATGGCGCGTTGCACGTTGCACGCTGTAAACCGCCAGGACAATACCCCAATATGTATCCCCCAGTTTGTGACATGATTGATGTCTCGAGTGTAAGTGTGGATCGTGGGACCCACATAAGATAGCATGTAATGCTAGGTTAAATAACTAAGTTATTTAGGGAGACGATACTTGTAAAGTATCGTGTGTATTATATGCATGTTATGCATCGAACTTATTCGGCATATATGAGGCATCGCTGGTGAGCCTCATGCCTTGTATACTTCACGTGAGGGTTTGGAGGCTTCATGGGTGAGCCATGCCTTAGCCGACCATCTTAGGTGGAAGAGTGGCGGACGGTGATCATGATGATACCTCACGGTCTGCCTAACTCCTATCCTAGGTTGTCCGTCCAAGATAGGGAAGTTGGACGGATAAGATGATTTGCGACCGTCCTCTGCGAACCTTGGATTAGGGTTTAGAAGATGCGCGAGCGTACCCCTTCAGCTTGGTCGAATCTAAGCCTGTGAGATGTTTCATGGGGAACCGATCAGGCATGCGTGTAGATGGCATGCTGATGTCCATGTCCATGCTTCACTATCTCATGAAGGTTTGATCTAGGCCACTCGAATTTACCGATGAAGTTGAGTGGCTGAGATTGATTTGCGACAGAAATCCTCTGCCGCAAAGGATTCTTAAAGGGCGTGGTATGCCATCTTCAAGTCACGCATTTCGAGGCAACCAAACTTGGCCGGTCTCGGACGATTAGCCCGGCGTGTAGGTAGTAGGCTGGTCTGCACGCCAATACCTAACTATCATATGGAAACACGATCTAAGCCACTCAATTTGTCTGGTGAAGTTGAGTGGTCGAGATCAGTTCATGATTTGGGAGGTGCGACCATGTTAGTTTGGGCATGTAAATCGAGGCGCTTGAACAAGGCTGGCTTTGGCCGACCGGTCGGTCATGAAGCCGAGCCCACGGTGGTCATGCTAGCATGCTCGGTCTTCTTTGAAGCTTTATCTTAGCCTTCCATTCAAGCCTGTGAAGATGGATGCTCGAGATGATTTTACGACACAAGGATGATGCCGCAAACCCTAATTTAGGGTTTTGTCGGCCATGCGTCATGCTTGGTTTGGCGTACACAATTTGGGACAACCAGTCAAGGTTGGTCCTAACCGATTGGTCATGTGTATAGGCGGGCCCGCGGAGATCGTGTTGATACGTTCTGGGCCCTTCGAATCTACATCTACACCTTCCATCTATGTCTGCGAAGATGGATGGTTGAGATCGTTTTGCGACACATGTAATGCGCCGCAAACCCTAATTTAGGGTTTTTTCGTCCATTCTGCTTGGCTTGGACGGTTTGGAAAGCTATGCCGCCCCTTTTGGGGAGGCCGACCGCGCGGGGCCTGAATTGGGTCGGCAGTGAATGTTCCAATACCTGCTTGGAGGTATTGGATTCGATATGGACCATCCAATCATGCTGGTGAAGTTGGATGACCGTGATCGTTCCTACACTACTATGGACAGTCTAGATGCTCAATCAGGCTAGTATAACACACCGAGAGTTACATGCTCAATCAGGCTAGTATAACACACCGAGAGTTACAAAGATGTAGCAACTAGGGGTATTTCGTGCATGCATCCTCTGTTGGTACTTGGATATTCATGTTATTTTTCGCTGAGAAGTAACAATCAATCATCATGCCGCACCAATAATGAGAGTTTCTAAAGGAACAACACGATTTTAGTTAATAGATTTTAGGGAAATACAAGGCATTCTATGCATTAATCAATAATGCTAAAATTTTAGGGATTTTGATTTCGGTTATTCGATTTCAATTCAACGATTTTAGAGTTTCATTTGTTAATATGTTTTTTCCGAATATTCGCATTGATAATTAGAAATCGAAGATAGTGGGTTAAGATGGGATTGTTGCTACATGCTCCATTCTAGGTAAATTGATCCTCCCGGAATCTTCATGTTAATGTACATGACCGGACAAAACTTTCGGGTGTTTGTTGAGACTTGAGATATTGGAAAATTTACGTAGGTGAATGACACAATAGGCACATTAGTTGGGGGTAGATACTTCAATAGTGATGTCGTTCTTCTTTGTGATATTGAGCACTGGAACAAATGCATCTTATGTGGAGCGGGCATGGACTTTTACCAAAATCGGAGAGATGGTTAATGTTATCTTTTCTTTGTTTTTCGATCATAATTTGTTCTTCACTTGTTTTCTCAGAGAACGAAAATATTTTCTTTAAGTTCGGAAGACACGTTGTTCTACATTTACTTTATGTTCTTGAGTGAAAATCACTGACCTTCTGTGTAATGGTAGGTTATCAACATGGAGTGGGGAAACTTCCGGTCGTCACATCTTCCTCTAACAGAATATTCTTTGGATCTTGAGAGTTTAAATTAGAGCTGGCAATCAAGCCCAAAACCCGCGAGCTGGTCCGACCCGGCCCGTAAAAACCCGCGCCCGGCTTGGCTGGTTTCTAAACAAGCCGGGTTAGGGTTGGAGAAATGTTGGCTTGTTGAAAACGGGTTAGCCAAGCACCGGACCGTGAAAAGTCTACCCGTTAACCGCAGCTGTATCCCCACCCCCATGGATTACGCCGCGTGTCCCGCTCCTTTCACTGTGCGTGCCATATAAAAAAAAAAACCCTAGCAAAAGTCTTTCCTTTCTTTTTTTTTCTTTATCCTTCTTCAGTTCTTCTTCCCTCGACGAATCCCTGATCCCTCCTTCCCCGAATCCCTAACGGTGACGGACAAAGCAATAGAAAGCTTGAAAAACCCGTAGATCTAAAGATCAAAAGCGGCAGTAGTTTTATCTTAATCGATTCTCCTCTTTTTTCATTTTTGATTTTCTATTTCTAGGGTTTTACTTTTACATCTGTTTATGTCGATTTTTTTTTTTTTTTTGATTTAGTTTTTGCTCAATGTTGATTGTTGATAACTTGATATTGGTTTGCTCAATACTAATTTTCCATTTGATTATGAAATTTTCATACATGATAAAGTTGATGTGAACTGTGAAGGATTATTTTTCTATAAAAATTATTCTGATTTGATGATAGAATTAGAGAGTAATTAAACACAAAACCCTTCTTGTTACAGGTATTAAAAGGTTTTGATATTCTCTACAAAGTTAGATGTGAGTGATATCTTGTGAATACTTATAGTACTTATGCATCTTCGGTGTTGATGTTTAAATTTTGAAATTGTGATAGTGATACAATGGTGTTGGTTCACTGATTTGAATTACCAATTTGTCATTTTGTTAATGTGCTGATGTCAAGTGTACATGTACATGAACAAGATCATTATAATGATGTTATGAGTGAGGATGATGATGTTGAGATGATAGACTCTATGAATGATTCTCAACTGTTGGTTGTGCAATGCAGATCGTTTTATTTAGGGTAGGATATGTCTAACATCGGACATGTGGTGCACTTTCTTGATCAAAATTGGGAGTTAAAGAAGGTTCTCCTAATTTCTGTCCCCTTCCACCACCACATACGGGTGAAGCACTTACTTAAATCGCATAAATATGCTTTAACTTTTCCCCTTTACACTACTTCATGCAGGTGAAAACCTTGTTGCTAAGCTATTTGCAATGATTGAAGATTGGGGAATTGAAGAAAAGGTATCCAACATCACATTGGATAATGCTGCAAATAATGGAGCTTGTGCTAGAATTATGAAGAGTAGACTTGTTGCAAAGAAGATCATGTTTAACAAGGGAAAATACTTTCATGTGCGTTGTTGTGCTCACATCTTAGCTCTTATTGTAAAAGATGGACTTGAGATGATTGATCCAGCTGTGCTCAAGATAATAAAGTCGATAAAGTCCCTTAAAAAATCCCAAGTGAGAAAACAAAAGTTCTTGGACATTGTTGGTAATCTGGGGAATGTCGGGGAGAAAGAAGGGTATTCGTCAAGACGTGAAAACCGGTGGGTTTCCACTTTTCTTTTGTTATACCGTTAGAGAATTTTATTAATCTAGATAGTTGTCTTGTGTATAAAAGTGTTTTCGCTCATTTGAAGGAAGTGGATCCAGACTTTGAAGATTGTCCAACTGATGAAGAATGGGACCAAATTGAAGTAGTCACAAAGTTTCTCAAGACTTTTTATGATCTCACAACTAAATTTTCTGGTAGTAAGTACCCTACTTCCATTCTATATTTTGAAGGAGTTTGTCAAGTTCGGGTGTTACTAAAGAAAGAAAGCACAAATAGAATTCAATACATTAGGAACATGGTAAAAACTATGCAAGAAAAATTTGACATTTATTGGGATAACTTGAGTCCTATATTGGCTATGGCAGTTGTGTTAGATCCTATATTGAAAATGAAGTTTCTAAAATTTACTTACTCCAAGTTATATCCTGATATGAGACAATTAGAGGATAAGGTTGATCTTGTTCGTAGTGATATGATAGAACTTTATAATGAGTATCACAGCTTGTCAAATTCAAGAGTTTCCGACAGTGGATCTCAGAATTTGGGTATTCAAATTGGTGGGAATTCTGACCTTCAAGGAAGTGAGCTTATGGAGGTAATTTTAAAGCTTGTTTATGGTACTTTTTATGGATTATTATGTCTGTATTTCTATAGTTGTAAGTCTTAAATGGTTAGGCAATACGTCAGTGACTAATGAATCTTGCTCACAATTCAAATTTTGAATCTAAATTCAGATGTTGCTACATAAATATGCTTGTTCATGCAGGAATATCTTTGCAAAGACAGAAAATGGTGGTGATATGCAATCTGATTTGTCTGAGTTAGATCAATATCTTAGCGAGATATATGGATGTTCTTTAAAACAAACCATTCGATATACTAAAGTTCAGAATCTGCATTTAGCATTGGTGGAAGGGTAATTGATCGATTTCGCAGTTCCTTATTACCTGAAAATGCTGAGGCATTGATAATAACTCGTGACTGGGAACATGGAATTGGTAAGTGCTTAAGTGGTTCACTCAACTCGTGATTGGGGACATTTGAAGAAGAATATTTTATTTAGTTGAATGTCTAAATATCATATGTAACATTGATTCTTTTTATACATGTAGGAAAAAAGAAGAGTTGGATCAGACAATGGGATTATTCATGAAGATGTATTAGGCATTGAACCTGGTAGTGGTGCACTCAAAGGTGATGATGGGTCAGTGGAGGATGATGGGGAAGTAAGTTCATACGCTTCTAGTTAGTATGTGTACTTCTTCAATATAAAGCATGGTGATGGTATGCAGTATGCACATTCCATGTTTTTGACTTGATCTTTTCTTTTGTTTGATTTTTTTTTGCTTCAAATGAGAGATGCATATTGAATAGTTGGAGGAACTCAATGACTAGTAGTATACTGTGTTCCTTTCAAGTTTAAATGCGGACTTAGTGTCAAATTATTTTTAAGTTTTGTAATTTTGATATTAAGGTTTCCTTGGTGTGAGTGTGAGACTGAGTCTTTCAGCTTGTGTGAGTGTGACTGTTAAATTAAATGTGTTGATTGAATTGAATTTGAATCAAAATATCAAAACTATGTCGAAATAGTCAACTCACTAGCTACAAACCATCTAACAGTAACCCGCAAGCTTAATCCGTTACGGGCGCGGGTTGGAAAAATGACAGCCCGTGAAGAATAACGGCCCGCAAGCTTTGGCCTGTTTTAACCCGCAACCCGTATAACCCGTAACAAGCCAGCCCCGTTTGCCCGTTTGCCAGCTCTAGTTTAAATGTTGGTGAACAGGTAATATTCAACTGTAATTTATGTTCGTCTAGCAATATTTTCCAGAATATTAATCGCTTTAAATTTGAACTTTTGATGTCAAACAGATTTTTGAAAAGATAGACATTGTACGAAGAGTTTTACCTAAAAATGTATTGAGGAAGCTACTTTACGTAGTGATGTTGTTCCAATTAAACTTAGAGTTCCATTCATATTGAGGTATTCCATAGTTGCAGATTTGCTTACAGTATATATTGCTCATCTTTTTGCTAAGCAATACTAGTCTTAGATACAACCTTAGTGGAACTGGTTTCTTACCCTTGCCACCCTAGGCTATCACAATGCATCGCGGTGGGGTTGTGCCATTGTGGGGTTGTTGTCACATCGCTTGTGAGCATGTAAAATAGGAAACAACACGGTCGCTAATTTTATGATTTAATAGCTACCTAGGCTAAAGCAACATGTTTTGTGGTTAAAGAAACTTGGCATTCAGTTTGTGGCTTCTCATTGGTTACATTGGACCCATGTTATACATATTTGATCTTTCCAACTAATTCGACATTTTAGGCTTACCAATTCCATAAAAGGAAATCAAACTTGACATGAGTCATTCATGGAATGAAAGTAAACTTCTTGCAATTTCATGCTTGTACTGAACTAAGATATTTTATATTTCAAGTTTCGTTAGATCATCTTCACTTTAATGGAACGTCAAACCGCAATATTGATTACTTCAAATTAATTTTCCGGAATCTGCAGGACGCCCGAAATGTCCGCAATGCATCATGATACGTCCTCCGATCTCGAGTGGTAGGAGCAAAATTGAAGGATATTTTAGGCGTATGAGTTTTGTTCTTTACTTGTCTCATGGCGTGGTAACCTTTCTCTCGAAAATACATCTTCACGTCATTCAACCACTTGTCTTTGTGAGATACTTTTGTGGGCTCTCATCTCCAAATTAAAACTGGATTTCTTAGCACTTTCAAGTTAAAAGTGAAAAATTAAAACTATCTTGTTTTTGCATTACACGAGGTCCTCCGGGTAAGGGTATTCCTATAATCTAGATTTTGATTTCTAGATTTCTACTACCATGTATCGCGATTACCCTATTCTTTCGGTATTCTTTTAAACAATTGGGCTAATGGTTTCTTGTTTTGTTTTCTTTAATGTAATTTCAGATTTTGATGATGATGCTATACAAAGATGAGGATTCTTGTTTTGTTACTACATCTTTGAGGTTAGTTTTTGATTGACATTTTCATAAACATTTAATAATCTATGGACTAAATCTCTTATATCTTGATATTTTTTTTGTTTCGTTGTGCAATGATATTCAGTCTAAAGAGGAGGGGTTTTCGGTTCCAAGAGCAGCTGGTTTTACTTAATTCCTCAAGAATTTTGTAGGTAATTGCTAATTTTTCCTTTCCTTAACCAATATATGTTAGAATTTTTTATGCTAAAACTCGTTAGTTTTGTTGCTTATTCATTTTGAGCGGTCTTACTTTTACCGTACTCTATCTCTTTTTTAGGTAAAACCAAAATTTGGGGTTTCTTTTTTATCATCTTCTCCCTCTCCCACTTATTCTTCTTCTTGTGTTTTGGGTTTTTATAGAAAAAGAGATAGTTAGATTGAGTTGGTGTGTTAATGCCGAGGAAATTGGTTAACATACATAAGTTACTTGTGTACATTTGTATCAACTGAAGAATCCTTTATTTTATAATAAAATTATCCGTGGTGTACATTTTGTATCTATTTTGTATGCCAATCTCTGTTTGGATGTTGAATATGGGGAACTGGGTAATTGCGGGGGAAATTTGGGGTAATGCATTTTGACAAGGTCAGCGGAATGGGATTTGACCTTTTTTTGATGCAAAAGATTGAGAGCGAAGAAATAGGAACAACATTACAAGGCATTCTATGCATTAATCAATAATGCTAAAATTTACAGAATATTCGTGGGATTGTTGCTACATGCTCCATTCTAGGTAAATTTAATGAAGCGAAGAAATATTCATCACTCGTAAAATAATCTCATTCTCTGCAGGATGGTCACACAAATATTAGTTTTACAATTTTAGCCCTGAACTAAAATCCACCATCAACATTAACATTAAGTCCCTTGCCTAGCATATAATGGTTACACTATTTTGGGGTAGGCATGAGATGGTGACAAATATACGGGAGAGAACGAGATGAATGGAGCTTACCCGGAAAGCCTTGCTCGTCTGCTGTTAATCGCGCATGTGAACATGTTGTTGAAATCATGGAATCCTGAGTGGGACCGGTTTCCTTCCTTGGGTGTTTGAATTAATAGAAGAATCCAATCAAAAGAGGAATCCTTATCCTATTGGGATTCTTCCAATTCTTGTCTATTAAAGGGAAAGACCCCTTTTCTTTTCTCCCGATTTGTTTTTGTCTGGCAGATCCCACCGCTCATAGCATTGCAGGACCGCCACCGTCCGTCGCCAGAGCTTACCGCCGCCCGTTAGGTTATGTCCCTTTTTTTTTTCTCTTACAACCCTAACTTCTTAGGTAAAACCCTTTCACTCTTTGAGAAGACCATCCTTGGCTTGAATTTCGTAGACACGATTCTCATGAGTATAGAAAGATCGTGTGTGTGAATGAATACGGGTCATTATGCATGTTTGATTGGACGTGGGTTCCATCCTGCTCAAACATTGACTTTATACTCGTCTTGTGGGTTTGACCAATACCGGCTTATTGGTCTTGATTGGTCCCGCTTTTTATCGTGGCCCAATGCCTGCATGACTGTCACGATTTGGCGTCGTGACTTAACATCGGTCTTGCTTGAATCTAATACCATCCTTGCTTTCTTTGTTCGAATATGGGCCCGCGCTTGTAGTCGATCAGGATCAAGTCCCCATGATAGAATTTGGCATGTTTCTTAGACTAAATGCATTTCCTCTTATTGCACGCTGACTGCCTTCAAATATCCTATAAATATCCACTGATTGTTATCCCGTGTTCGTAGCCCTTACAGACGGTAAGTGAAGACTCATCTTTTCTCCGGGATCTTGTTGACTCGTGAAATATAAAGAAGAAGCTGGGTCTCCCCTCATTGCAGAATTGTTTCTTTCTTTGTTCAGGTATTGCTCCACCTTCATTGTATAACTTGATCTTCCTGGTGATGACTTTTGTTAACACAATCATAGATCCTTTTTGCAGAATGGAGGCGGCTGGGAAGGACTGCACTGGTATCTGCCCTGAAAGAAGCTTCGAAGTGAACAAACCCGAGACCGATGGCCCGTTCGAGGAGGTGATGGCTAAAATTGATGTTCCGCTTCTCGAAGCTAATCGTGCCATACGGGGCATGCCAATTCTGTACCTTTGTGTCGCTCGAGAGCGCGTTCGTGATCTTCCGACTTTAATCGACAGGGAAGAAAAATTGAGGCTCGAGGAAGCGTCGCAACCACCGGTAAGCGCAAGAGCTGAGAGATTTTCTTCACGTCTGAAAAGACGAAGAGTTGAACATGAACAGCCTCCTCATAAAGATATGGATGATTATCCGATCCGCAATGGTGTGATCATTTTTTATTCTGATACGGACGAACCCGAGCTCCCGAAATTCGTCAGCACGATCTCCAATGTTACAGCGGTTCTTAAGGAAGATATGGAAGCTGCCCCTAATGGGGACATCGTGGAGAACGTGGTTGCATAAGTACCTGAAGCGGAGGCTGAGGCAGACCCAGGGGAAAAAGCAGTAGCAGCACGTGATGACGTTGAGGCATACTTCAATGGTGGGGAGGACACGGTTGACCTTCTTGATGACTGAATCTTCCTGTTAATTTTCTTTTCTTTTTAGTATTTTTTGTGACCTTGTGAACGCCTTTCTCCTTGTACTCAGTGGCGGCTGAGATAAAGGTTTATCTTATTTTTGTTTACTTGCTTGGACAAGCTTTTTGAAATAAATTCTTCATTAAGACTGCATCATAGTGATTGTGCCTTCATATGATTGTACGTGATCCTTGTGAGGACAGAAGTAATGCCATAATGAAATACCATGGACCGGTCCGCACCTTCCTGGCATAACTTCGTCTACGCCCTTCTGACGTAGGTTGGGAAAGACTGTTTAAGATGCTTTTCTTTTTTCCCTTTGTTGATGGTGGATTTTCATTTAAGGCTAAGATTGTAAAAGCCAAAAAAATTATGCGCTAACATCTTGTAAAAGATAAAGCCATTAATGAGTGATGGATACTCCTTCACTTAGGATGGAGCATGTGGCAACAATCCCATTTTGTGAATAAAATACACGAAATTCATCCAGGTTGGAGCATGTAGCAACAATCCCATATACCCTGTGAATTTCCAGCATTATTAATTAATGCGCAAATAGCCTTGTATTTCCTGTACTCATTATCAGTGCGGCATGACGACTGAGTGTTGCTCTAAGCATAGTAACACGAATCTCCAAGCATTATAATGAAAGCATGTACGAAATGCCCGTACAGGCTGAACTCTCGGTGTGTTATACTAGCCCGATTGAACCCCTCTCGGTGTGTTATACTATCCCGATTGAGCATCCAGACTGACCGTATCAGTCTGGATATGATCGCGACCATCCAACTCCACCAGCCTGATTGGATGGCCCAGATCGATTCCATAACCACCAAGCAGGTATGGAATACCTGCCGAACCAACGCGGACCCCGCATGGTCGGCCTCCATTGGCCTATCTTGCCAAAACGTCCAAATCATAGCAGTATGGATGGAAACCCCTAAATTAGGGTTTGTGGCACATTACATGTGTCGCAAAACAACCTCAACCATCCATCTTCGCAGGTATAGATGGAGGGTGAAGATGTAGATTTAAAGGGCACGGAGTATGTCAATACAATCACCGCAGGCCCGCCTACATACCTGACCAATCGGTCAGTACCAACCATGGTTGGTCATTCCAAATCGTGCGCCTGAATGGAGCATGACGCACGACTTTGAAACCCAAAAATTAGGGTTTTGAATCACGAGTGTCCATATTCTCCGACACGAATGAAGGGTCCGAGATTAGATCAAAGCAGGTCCGGTCATGTCAACATGACCACCGTGGACCCTTCTATCCCCTTACCTAATCGGCCAAGGCATTCCATGTCTGTCTATCCCCAAAACGTTCACTCCAACATGCGTGGTCGCACCTCCCAAGCTGCAAATTAATCTCAACCACTCGATTTCTCCGGACGAATTGGGTGGCTTAGATCGCGTTTTCATGGGATGGTAAGACATAGGCGTGAACACCAGCCTACCACCTATACATTGGAGCAGTCGACCAAGAACAACCAAGCCTGGTCGTTTTGGAACGCCCGCCCGAAGTTGGTATGGGATACGGCTTTTGCGGCACAAATCTTCTGTTTCAATTCGATCTCGAACACTCAACTTCGTCGGACGAATTGAGTAGCCCAGATCACGTTTTTATGGGACGGTAGGTATAAGTGCCTACACCGTCACGCCATCTACCACAGGTATGATCGGCTAGTGTATAATAGTTCCCAAATCCTGGTTTCGGTCAGGGTGAAGAGAAGTGCTTGCGCACCTCCTTCGAAACCCTAATTCCACCAAGTGTCGCAGATGAGTGTCTTAAAGATCATCTCATCCGTCCAACTTCACCAGCTCAGTTATATATCCCTGGTCAGGAGTTAACTAGTCAGTGTGGAGTCATGATGATCATCATCCACCACTCTACCACACCATGTGGTCGGTCAAGGAAGGGTTTGCATGCGCAACTTCCAAACCATGTTGGATATACTCAATGTAGTACCTGCATAATATACACACGATACTTCACAAGTATCAATTTCCTAAAATCTTCCTGGGTTTTGCTTTCAGGCTGTTTTCTCCTCCCGAACGAGCTTAAAACCTAAATATTACCTTTGGGAGATATGAAATTCTTTTCCGTATGGAATGGAGGGGAGGACCATAAAAATCCGAGTCCGTACTAGAATTCTACAACGATTCTAGTCAAGGGCGCTAATTAGGGTTTCTAAAATGAAGGCGTGCAACGATCAATGGTTACCCCTCCTCTCAAGATGCAAAATCTCGACCGTCGAAGGTCACCAATCTAGAAAGTTTCCCTAGCCTGAATTGCCAAGCCACAACAACATGCTACATGTTTTCCAAAAACACTCGAGACATCAATCATGTCACAAACTGGGGGATACATACTGGGGTATTGGTTTGGCGGTTTACAGCGTGCAGCGCACAACGCGCCATCACAAGAACGTGTCAGGAAGTCATGTACGGTTAGTGATGATGGGAAAAGTAGGAAAGCTTGGTCGTGTGATACCAACACACTACTCCACTACTCCATAACTCCACTTTCTCCACTTCCCATGAGATACGAAGGTTAGGCTAAAAGACTTGTATAAATAGGTTCTCCGCCCTATTTTTCAACAACAACACAAGTCCAGACAACAGTATCAAGTGTTGATACAATCGTATTCAAACACCGGAACTGATAGCTTACATCTTGCAAGCCATTTCAGCTTTCTGATACAAGTCATGCATATCCAACACCTTCTTTGCTTCCCTCCCTAAGATCAACCCCATCTCCTTCACTTTGTGACCGAAACAAGTCTGGAACGACAATTTCTTGGTTAAGGCCGGACTTGCACAGATTGATCTCTCGAATCTATAAGCACTCACCGCACATTGCATTTGTTTTAGGTTTAGATTCAGTCCTCATCCACACCCCAAATTACCAAAATTAGCAGGAATAGTTTTCACCCATAAACACCCTTGCTTGCATTATATTCCTCCAATTTCCCCAAAAGGTGTGAAGTTTTTTCCTTTTAGGGTTCTCTGGTTTATTCTGGTGGGTAATAATGGTTTAATCTGGTGGGTAATGATGACTCAGGTCGAACTTGGGTCTTTGTGTCATGCCCAGGGGTAAAAATTTCTAAAGAAAATAATACTTTAATTGAGGAATTGGAACCCTAATAATTATGAATACAAGTATTGCAATCATTTTTTGAAGGAATTACAAAATGGCAAGGAAAGGGAAATTGTTGGAGGAACACTGGAGGAACCATCACGAAGAACGCTGGAGAAATCATCACAAAGAACGCTGGAGAGGAAGAGTAGCATAGCGTCTCTTGGTACTGAAGGGTTTAAGCCACCGTGAGTGGATCGTCACACCCTCAAGCTTGTCAGCGTTGATGATCTTGCAGTAGCCGCCTAGGATGACATCCGCTACCAAATATAGTTCATGTTCCTTTGTCACCGATGGATCAAATTGGTCAGTCATCCTCACCGCCACGCTTCCAACTTGAAACGTGGTCCCTTTGCTACCATATCCCCAATTTGAAACGGATTTGGACTTGGAACATTATCTTGTTTCTGGGACACGTTGTCTTTGAATGCTTCCAAGCTCTTAGTAAAACGTTCGAAAGGACCAGCACCCCAGTCATATCTCTTAGTGGAGGTTAGGTTGTTGATTGAAACAAGTCCCCGAGCCTCAGCGGGAAGAGGATTTACTATTTGTAAAAAGGCTTGTTCGACGAGACTTACATGGGCTCGGAACCTTTTAAGGTACGACTTCGGGATTTCTCCAGAAAGTTGCGTCATATTTTCAAGGTGTCGGTACGGAGACAAACAATCCTCAGGATTTGACGGCTTGTTGGAGATTTTTTCAGGTACTGAAATCGGAAAAGAACTCACTCCTAGTGCTGCTTTGTTGTCGTGTATCCACGGGTGCCCCAAGATCATGTCATAATTCAGATACTCTTTCACTATGTAGAATTTAGCATGCGTTAGAGTATTACCTATTTTCACTTCGAGGTCAATGTATCCATAGGCGTCTCTGAATTCTCCTTCTGAGCTCCTAATCACGGTTGGGCTACGAGTAGCTTCTTGCTTTGAAATCCTTGCGGCCCTCAGAGTCTTGACAGTGATGATGTTGAACTTAGAGGCTTCGTCAATCAACGTGTTGTCGAATTCGACATCCTTCAAACCAGTGATGGTCAGGAGTCCCCAGTCCCTTTTGCTGGTCGTGTCCTCAAGGAAATACTACGACCTCGAGACTGCTTCCTTTTCCAAATACATTCGCCTGCCTGACACAACATGATTGAGGGATGTGAACATGTCTTGACGTTGTCCTTTTGAGAGATACAAGATTTCACACAAACGTTCCATCGTAGTCTGTACAGTCGTGCGAACAGAATCTCCCGAGATCATGCAGCTTCTAATGGGAAGAGTATCCATGTGAACGCTCTCGTTTCCTAACTGGAGTTCTCCTGCTTCCACCTTTTCTCTGAAGATTTGCTTCAACTTGTTGCAATCTTTGGTCGGGTGATAGAAAAACCTATGGTAGTGGTAGTATTTGGGATTTTTCATCTCATCATCGGTCGGTGGGCGTCTGATCGATGGTATCTTTATTGCGTCATCTTGAATCCATGCTTCCAGGAGTTCTATCACTTCACTCATGGGAAATGGGAAGTTTGGAACCGTATCTACGGATTCTTGTACAGGAGCTTTGTCCGCCTTCTTTAGATACAGAGTCGTATGTGTTGATGATGTATGCTTGGGCGGTTGCTCTGTTGCCGACGCTTTCCTCTTTCCTCCTTCACTCACCATGCTCACAGAAGGACCTGTATTATATTGCTTGTTGATGAGGCGCCTACTTCCTCGATTTTTACGTGCATCTTCGCTCTGAACGATTTTTGTTCTTTCCAACAATGCTGGGGCTGCCGTAGCGGAGCGCTTAGCGGCTTCATGAAGCTCCGAAAATGTTTGGAAGCCCAGATTCTCCAACAGAGCACAGTATATGGGAATCATCCCATTGATGCATAGCTCCACCAGCTGGCATTCGATGACATTCAGATCATGACAATCCAACGCTTGAGTCCTAAACCTTTGACGAAGTCATTCGGATGCTCATTATTCCGTTGAAAGATTCTTCCCAAATCTGAAAAGGTGACCTGCTCTGACACGAAGAAATACTTCATGTATAAGGCGTCAACCATCTCACTCCAATTGGATATATTGTTAGGTGCGAGACTGTTGTACCAAGTGTATGCTCTTCCGGTAAGTGTCTTCGAGAACTCTTACAGGCAGAGAACATGATTGTATTCATGTTCTCCTAAAGATTCCAAAAATCGAGATACATGTTCACGAGCATTACCAGTACCATCATAAAGGGAGAATTGTGGAGAGACATAGCCCCTTAGGACATGAATCCATTGTACATCTTGAGGGTATGAAGGCTGGTGTTGGTGCATGTACGCCATATTTCCTTTGCCCCGTCTTCGGAGGAGTCGCTCCAGGTCCTCACGCGTAATAAAGTTGGATGGTTGGACTCTTTCCCTTAGGCGTTTAGGAGTGTCACGAGTTTCCTCGTCCATGTGGGTATGCGTCCTTTAAGTGCCTGCCCTGGGTGCATCGAACAAGTTCCTCATTGGATCCAGGGGCTGTTGTGGCCCCTGTGTCAATCGTTCGGTTAGGGTTTTGAGAAAAGTAAGTACCTCTTTCTGGGTCGCAGCCATATCTGTTTGGGCTCTAGCAAGAACTTCTTGTCTTTCCATCAAGTTCACCATGGTGATAGAGGGTTGTCCTCCTCTTGCTCCTTCAGCCCCTCGTCCTAATGAAGGAGTGGCGGTTGGCCTGGTGATGACCGAAGGTGTTACACTTGAAGAAATGTCGGGATTCGTGGCTGCTCTGGCTCTAGTGATAGGAGGTGTCACGCCTACGGGAATATCCATTGCTCTGCTGGTGTTAGTGGTAGAGGAGATGGCTCCACGAGATGTATTGGTCACATTCTGCACGGCAGCTCCACTGACAGGGACAGTAATACCAATAGTGTTGTCGGCACTGGTTCTATCGGAATTGATCGATGATCCTGACCTAAGTTCTACCATCTTGCAATTCGAACGGGTTGAAATAAAATTGAGAATTGATCCTGCAACCAAGAGATTAATCTCCCACTGTGGTCGCCAATTGTTTATGGGTGAAAACTATTCCTGTCGGGTTTGGTAATTTGGGGTGTGTGGATGAGGAATGAATCTAAACCCTAAACAAATGCATTGCGCGGTGAGTGCTTTTGATTCGAGAGATCAATCTATATAATTCTGGCCTAAACTAAGAGATGGGGTTGATCTTAGAGAGAGAAGCGAAGAAATTGTTGAGATTGTGAAGGTGTAGGATTGCTTATGACTTGTAACAGAAAGGTGAGCAGGCTTATGAATAATGCAAGCAGGCTCTGGGTGTTTGAATACGTTGTGTATTAACACTTGGTTTCTATGTTGTTTTCTGTCTCCTTTTCTTGTTTTTTTGAAATAGGGTGGAGAACCTATTTATACAAGTCATTTGAGCCTTATTCACGTTTCTCGTGGGAAGTGGAAGAAGTGGAGTGATGGAGTAGTGGAGTTGTGTGTTAGTGTCACACGATCAGTCTTGCCCACTTCTCTCATCATCACTAACCGTCCATGTCTTCCCGACACGTTCTTGTGATGGCACGTTGCAAGTTGTAAACCGCCAGACCAATACCCCAGTATGTATCCCCCAGTTTGTGACATGATTGATGTCTCGAGTATAAGTGTGGATCGTGGGACCCACATAAGATAGCATGTAATGCTAGGTTAAATAACTAAGTTATTTAGGGAGTCGATACTTGTAAAGTATCGTGTGTATTATATGCATGTTATGCATCGAACGTATTCGGAATATATGAAGCATCGATGTTGAGCATCATGCCTTGCCTACTTCACGTGAGGGTTTGGAGGCTTCATGGGTGAGCCATGCCTTAGCCGACCATGTTAGGTGGAAGAGTGGCGGACGGTGATCATGGTGATACCTCACGGGCCGCCTAACTCCTATCCTAGGTTGTTCGTCCAAGCTGGGGAAGTTGGACGGATAAGATGATCTGCGACCCTTGGATTATGGTTTAGAAGATGCGCGAGCGTACCCCTTAAGCTTGGTCGAATCTAAGCCTGTGAGATGTTTCATGGGGAACCGATCAGGCATGCGTGTAGACGGCATGCTGATGTACATGTCCATGCTTCACTGTCTTATGAAGGTTTGATCTAGGCCACTCAAATTTACCGAGGAAGTTGAGTGGCTGAGATTGATTTGCGTCAGAAATCCTATGCCGCAAAGGATTCTTAAAGGGCGTGGTATGCCATCTTCAAGGCACGCATTTCGAGGCAACCAAACTAGGCCGGTCTCGGCCGATTAGCCCAGTGTATAAGTAGTAGGCTGGTCTGCACGCCAATACCTAACTGTCCTATGGAAACACGATCTAAGCCACTCAATTTGTCTGGTGAAGTTGAGTGGTCGAGATCAGTTTATGATTTGGGAGGTGCGACCATGTTAGTTTGGGCACGTAAATCGAGGCGCTTGAACAAGGCTGGCTTTGGTCGACCGGTCGGTCATGAAGCCGAGCCCACGGTGGTCATGCTAGCATGCTCGGTCTTCCCTGAAGCTTTATCTTAGCCTTCCATTCAAGCCTGTGAAGATGGATGCTCGAGATGATTTTACGACACAAGGATGATGCCGCAAATCCTAATTTAGGGTTTTTTCGGCCATGCGTCATGCTTGGTTTGGCGTACACAATTTGGGACAACCCATCAAGGTTGGTCCTGACCGATTGGTCATGTGTATAGGCGGGCCCGTGGAGATCGTGTTGATACGTTTTGGGCCCTTTGAATCTACATCTACACCTTCCATCTATGCCTGCGAAGATGGATGGTTAAGATATTTTTGTACACAAGTAATGCGCCGCAAACCCTGATTCAGGGTTTCTTCGTCCATTCTGCTTGGCTTGGATGGTTTGGCAAGCTATGCCGCCCCTATTAGGGAGGTCGACCGTGCGGGGCCCGCATTGGGTCGGCAGTGAATGTTCTAATACCTGCTTGTAGGTATTGGATTCGATATGGACCATCCAATCATGCTGGTGAAGTTGGATGACCGTGATCGTTCCTAGACTACTATGGACAGTCTAGATCCTCAATCAGGCTAGTATAACACACCGAGAGTTACATGCTCAATCGGGCTAGTATAACACACCGAGAGTTACAGCATGTACGGGGTATTTCGTGCATGCCTCGCTGTTGGTACTTGGATATTCATGTTACTCTGCTGTGAGTAACAATCAGTCATCATGCCACACCAACAATGAGATTTCTACTAGGAACAACACAGGAAATACAGGCGTTCTATGCATTAATCAATAATGCTAAAATTCACAGAATATTCGGGCGATTTTTGCTACATGCTCCATTCTAGGTGAATTTAATGAAGCGAAGAAGTATTCATCACTCTTAAAATAATCTCATCCTCTGCAGGATAGTCACACAAATATTGGTTTTACAATTTTAGCCCTGAACTAAAATCCACCATCAACAATGTTATAATTTTATGCAGACTTAAATTTAAATTATACTAAATTACCAACGCCAATATTTAACAAGATATAGTATATGGATTCAATAATAATAAATAAAATCTATTATGTCAATCTTTATATGAATGTAGAATTATATTTAAAAGATTAAGGATTACTTAAGGATAATGAAAGTAATAATACAATTGATAATAGTACTCGAACAATTAGGCTAGTAGGAAATTTATAGTATATGTCTGGAAAATTTATATAAAGGTATTACAGTAAAGTTAAAAATCAGATATTATAAATTGACGTGAAATCAAATTTGAAATGCTTATATTGATAAAATAAATAAATAGTAATAGATAAATAAAGATAAAATAAAATAAAATTTGTTGACTAAATTATTTAAAATGATGTAAATTATTTATATACTTTACGAAGTAAATTTATTAGAATTACACCAGTTACAATAGAAATTAGAGGCTTATTAATCTTAATAAATTAATAATTAGTTAATCCAGCACTGCGGAATAGTGAAGGTTGCGTTTTCTCTGTCCGTGGGAAGTCATTGTTGGTCTTGGCCAACCTTGACAGGGCAACTACATTCTGAGATGACTGATCATAGAAGTTTAGTGTCAATATTTAGATATAAGTTTAGTTAGAAAGATTCGTAGGATTCTACCTTGAAAATTAGAGACAATTACCATACTGAAATAAAAACTAGTATATTGAACCTAGAGCCACGCATTTTAGTTGTAGAAAGTGTTAGAGTATTGCTCGGTCGAACTCGCATGTATTTCTATCTCAAGCATGTTTGTCAATGCTAGTGATCAAAACTATAAGTCTTGATTTCTAGTCCACTTATAGCTAAGGTCTCGGACTAGGATAGAAAGTGTAGTTGAGCTCAAGAACTCCATGGCGATCATCATACAAGACGAAGGACTACTAGAGGAAATGGTGGATCTTCATCGACTAAAAGGTATGTGGAGACTTGAACTTATCTATCACTCAAAAGTCTATCTACTATATATCCTATCTTGAGACAAAAGTTGTTTTGCTATATAGACTTAGATTATACACATTTGGTATTTCGAGCCGAGTATATCTCGCCTATCTATTTCTCGAAATATGTGTTGGTAAAGCTTTCGCTTTAGCCAAGTTCATTTGTACCTAGTAACGAAAGTCATGTTATGTTTCAATCACTTTGAAAATTGCTCTGACGAAAAATGGTTTGTGAATAACAGCTATGTAACGTTCTCTGAGAATGTTTCAATGATTGAAATGAGAGTTTAGACAATATAACCATTGGAGGATATAAGCATTATTGTGGAAACACATATATGTATAAGTCCTTATTCCTTGAACCAAAGTTTGAAAACTTTATTGATCAAGAGAATCGGAGTAGTGCGTGATCTCAGTCCGTGAACTGGCGGAAGTTCTCGACCCGAGAATTTCTGCTGGAGTTTGTGAACTCCATCCGGGAACTTAAATCCGCGAACCCAGTCCGCGAACTTGAGTAGGTTATGTCTAAAAACGATGTTTGTGAACTTATCTTTATAAACTAAGGAATGAAATTGCAAACCATGGATATATAGTTCATGAACCGGTTCGAGTGAACAAATCGTTTTTGCTTCAATTGTATCTTGTGTAGTACATAAGATTTCCTTGTAATTGAACAACTCTTTAACTAGTTCATTTGAGTCATTTGAACTAGTTATGGTGAAGAAGAATATGGTTGATATGAAATTAATCATATGGCTAACCATTTGGTTAACTATTGTTGAACCAAATAATGTACAAGTTTGGGTACATTTACATAAGCCTAGAAACGTGCATTGCATGTGTGTATAACAAGCTATGTTTTCTATCTAACAGTTGATAAATATTAGCTTGAATCTAATCAGGTTTTCATCTAACGGTGAATATTGAATGCTTTGAAAGACTATATAAGGGATAACTCTAGCAACTTGGAAACCGAATCCCCACACATTCTGTGTGATACTAGTTGTGATAAGCTAGAGTCGATTCTCCTTTAACCTTTGGTTTTTTTTCTAAACCAGTTTAACGACTTAAAGACTTCATTGGGATTGTGAAGCCAGACCGATACTACTTTTCTTGTAGTTGTATGATCTGATCTTGCATCTTCTATCATACAAGTACAATTGGAATAATTGGCTTGAGATTTTTATCTCCGATAGGAAAAATATAAAAAGTAATCACAAACACTTCGTCTCATCGTTTATGATTCCACGATATCTTTTTTCGCTGCGTCGATTAAGATTATTGTGAGGTGATTGATAATACTGAGCTGTTCTTCAGGAATATAAGTCTGGTTTATCAATTGGTTCATGTTCACCTTGATTTATCAAAAGTCGGAACAGAAACTCGTAGGTATATTCGTGGGAGACGGATTTATCTATTACCGTAGACTTTTTTGTGTGATACAAATTTGTTTATTAAAGTCTTCGACTTTGGGTCGTAGCAACTCTTAGTTGTGGGTGAGATCAGCTAAGGGAATCAAGTACGTATCATCCTGATGGGATCAGAGGCGTAGGAGCATAACTGTACCTTGGATCAATGTGAGATTAGTTAGGGTTCAACTATAGTCCAAACCGAAGTTATCTTGGAGTAGGTTAATGTCTGTAGCAGCTTAATACAATGTATATTCAATCTGGACTAGGTCCCGGGGTTTTTCTGCATTTGCGGTTTCCTCGTTAACAAAATTCTGGTGTCTGTGTTATGTCTTTTTCGCATTATATTTTGTCATACAATTGAAATAATACATGTTGTGCGTTGTTCAATCAATTAGAATATCCGACCTTTTAGTTGTTAATTTAAATTGATTGACACTTGGATATTTGTCTTTGGTACCATCCAAGTTATCTCTCTTGTATTTAAATTGAGACTCTCATTTTGCTTGAGTAAGATTTAAATCGAGAGATAGAGATATAAAAACTCTTTGATATATTATTCTATTGATTGAGTCTAACTGTCTAGTTGATTCTCACAAAAGTATATTGGAGTTTGTCCATACAGATTGCTAAGAGAAATATTGGGTGTGGTTTTTAGAACCCCGCTTTTTCAGAAAGCCATATAGGTTTGTGATTTGTTTCATGTTGTTTGCGCATAGACCAGAGATAGGATTTCTGTATAAGGTGGGGAGTTCTGAAGATCCGGTTTTATTTTTGAGGACGAAAATGTATAAGGTGGGGAGAATGTAAAGATCCTCAAGATCATCAACGCTATTTGACTGGTCTAACAATGATCAAGTGACGAATTAGCCGATAATAAATCGATTAGTTTAACATGAACGTTAATTAATAAGAATTAATTTAATAACGATTTAAATAGGAAACTAGTGCCATTAGATATATCTCAAAAAGTTACGTGGAATGAACTACTCGAACGTGTCAATCAGATACCATATGAAGAAGTAATCATCAGATACGTATGAAGGGAAAAGTATTTTCATAATTTGGATAGACCTGGCTTCCCATATCGTTTTGTTGGGTGTCTTTATCATTTGTGTTTGGCCTTATCAGTTCCATTCGAGCGGATAAGTTCATTTAGCCTTCTTCTTTCTCTTTCTTTCTCGTTATTCTTCTCTTCTCTTTCTTCTCTTGTTCTTCTTATCCGGCCAATTTGAGAGATCAAATGGAAGTTTTGAGATCATGTGAAGAAGGGTATGAGCAAGGGATCAGTGATGGTGCTAGTGTTAATTCAAGTAAGTAATTTTTTTTCATGGGAAGAGTTGATTCAAATAAAAGATTTAAGGTTCGAATTAAAAATGGAATCAGGTGTTCTTGCTAGAACTGAAGATAGGGTTTGTGAGTATTAGTTATAGAATTGAAGATAAAATCAGAGATTTGAGTAACCGGTTAATTAGTGTTGCAGTGAGATGATTTTGGGATTGAGATTAAGAGCAGAAGAGTTAAATCAAGAGTATTTGATGACTTAAGAAGAATCAGTTGGAATTAACGGGTGGGTTTTGTTTGAATTGAAGTTGCATACAGTTGATGGAAGAGAAATTGAATTATAAGTTAGGTTTTGTAAGATGAACTCAGAGAAGATGTAGAAGATGAAATTGAAGTTCTATGAGAAATATTAAAGGTGGATTTGTTATGAATTAGGTTTAAGGATGAAGAATTACTTGAGATTGTGAGTTAGGGTTTTGGTTTTGAGACTGTTAATGAAATTAAGGTTTGGTTGAAAGATTAAGGAGAATTAGATGAAGCAGAGATGGGTTTAGTGGCGAGTGAATATGAATCAGGTGAAGGTTGAACGGCTGTAGAGGATTATGACTTGGGTTAAGTTCTGTTATCAAAATTGAAGTGTGTTTTGGGTTAGTCCTGAATTGAACTTATGGATGTTGATGAAGATATTATGAAATTGATATTAATTTGATTATAGAATGGAACTGTGATTGTGGATATGAAGATGGTGTTTAATTGTGAACAACAGCTACATGGAATGGTTGAATTCTTGTGGTTGTATGTGTGTGTAGTATGAGCTGAGGTTGTAGGTGGTGTTATTTTGGTTAAGTTCATAAAATGGAGATGGTGGTGATGATGTGAAGATAATTGAATTGGTGATTTAGGGATTGAGAGTGAGGTAGGTATGTGAATGGTGTTACTGTTATGTTGAGGTGCAGGGAATGATTGAAGTTCTAGTGATATGGATGTTTTCTAGATTGCAGCTGCAATTGAAAGGGGAAAACTGATGATAAATGGATTGAGATTCAGTTATGGTGGAGTTGAAGTTTATATAAATGATTATAATGGATGGTCTTGTTGCAGTCTAGTGAGATTTAGTAACCTGAGATGATGATATGTCTGGATGTATAGTTTAGATTGAATATAATGGGTTGTGGTCATGAAGAAGAAATGAGTACTACACTGTTAGTGGTTAGGGTATGGAGTTTGAAGTTAGACTGTGGTGGTTCAGTTAGTAGCTGTGTTGTTGCAGTTGTTTTAGATGTTGCTTAAAGCTGCAATGAAGGTAGGCATAGTCTTTATTTATTTTTGAGATTTGATGTATGAATGAATTAGATTGATTCAATTGCTTTTGTCAAACAAGAAGTTGAGAATGTAAGAAATGGAGTTTAAAGTTTGTCTGCAATAGAAGTGCCTGTTAGTCATCCCAGTCATTCTAGCTGACTCACCTAAATCAGTCTTAGTGACCGAGTTAACCCCGGTCTTGACTTGTCGACCAGTTATCCTTTGACTTGACCATTGACCCTGGACTTTGACTTAGATGTTGACTGTTATTTGACTTGTGACCGTCAGGTTGACCGTTATTTGACTCAGTTGGACTGGAACTTAGGTTATTGGGTTGGTTTAGTGAACTTGGGCTTAGGAGTAGTTTCGTATAATTGATGAATTTGGCCCTTATGGTCTGAATTGACCCTTGTTTTTTTCTACAAAGTTGTAGATATTCTCTAGACTTAGATAATGGACTATAAGACCGACCTAATTCTATTAGTAAACCTTAGATATGTTAAATATAGATAATTAAAAGGTGTGGAATCATAAATGGACTTAGAACCATTAGTTAGTTTTGTATAATTCTTGTGTGAGCCATTTTGGCTAGATTCTTAGAGTTCTTGTGTGATTAACAGTTAGTCTGTATTAACGATGATCGATTCAAAGGATGAACCAGTGGATCTCGAGGTAGACGATGCTTGTCATCAAAAGAGGTGGGAATCGATAACGAACTCTCTTGGATTCATTATGGTTTTATAAATCTTTATATTATGACTTTATATTATGAAATTCATGCATATCTTTGTGGGGTATGAGATGTGTGCCGACACAATACCCAGTATTCTATGGATAGGGAGATACACCGTAATATTACATGGCCAAAAATTATTCTTCCTTTATATCTCATTCTATGGCTAGGGCGATACACCGCAATATTACCTAATCGATGTGGAATTGGCATCAATATTACTCTTCCTTATGTGCGGCAACACACATCTCATACATGGATGTTTACTGTTCTTTATGGATGTTTATTGTTCTTTTAAATTGCTTTGAAGGGGGTTCTACTTTATGTTTTACTGTCTTTCTGTGTATTATCGTCTTTCGATAAAATTACGACACGCATCATCTACCTCCATGTGAGTACTGTTCATAGTTACACTAGCTTTCCGAAAATTCGGATGACTAGGTACTAGGATCGGTTCCCCACATATATATGGTATCTAACTTGTATATGTTGCACATGTCCATAGGATCGGTTCCCCTTTGCCTAAAAACGTGTTGCACATGTCCATCGGATCGGTTTCTCTTTCTACTAAAAACTTGCTGCACCTCATACAAGGATCGATTCCCCCTTTGTGATAGGTTGCACCTATTACTAGGATCAGTTCCCTTTACCCAGAGTTGGTCATACCAATAACACTAAATTGATTATACCATCCCAGGTGATTACTTAAGATCGGTTTTACTAATAAAAGTCATACGACCTTTGTGAATAGTTTTACCAAGAACATAAACAAGTCATGAGCTGTTATACTAATCACACATATTGGTAGTTCAAAAGATATGTAATGAATAACAATACCAATAAATCCTAGAAATTTCCCTTTCAATTCACAAAACAAGTTCTTGAATTTACTTTCTTTAAACAAATGTAAAACATTGTTTCCTAGGATGAAATCTTCACCTTTTACCCATACATAATCACAATAGCATTCAAACGATTATGTCGATGTCTTATATACAAAGTTTAATGGTTAAGCAATAAACCTCGTATTGTATTCTTTAATACTATGTCTAACTATAGTGTAATCATTCATGCTTCGCAGTTATGTTTTCAATATATACGACTTGAAAGATACGATAGGGAATGAAACAGTTCAAGTCAAGTATCACTAACCTCAAGTGGAAGGATGATGTTGTCATTGTAGATCCTTACTTCTTCACTTCTTCAAGTCTTCGCAATACTTGTAATGTCTCATATCCTAATACTTTCAAGCTAACCTATACGAAGTTGACTCTAGTACATAATCAAGCGACTCTTTAAATGAGTTTTGGCTCACTAAAATATGGAAACCAAACTTGACATACCAACGCTTGGTGGGTTCAACCGAGCTATGCTCAAAAAATCTCCCCCTTTGTCAATTTTAGTGAAAAAACTCTTACATCATATGAATAAACAAATTACAAGAATTCATTACACATGCGCTTGGTTCCCGAATTCAACATCACAATAACTAGTATACATTCAATCTATAAATGCCGATGTTGACATTATAATAACAAAGCTAATAATCCCCCTAAAGGTAAGATAGGTACATTTTATCAATACGCACATCTTTGTTATTCACTTGTAGTCCATATAACTACAACCATCATATGATATGCTATCCCCCTTAGTCTATGCTTTTACTCTTTCGTTAGATAAACTTTTAAGCACTAATGTCCTTTCCCTTAGTGATACCAATCAATATGAATCAATACCAGTAGCACTTGTTTACTCCATATATTTCTCCCCCCTTTTGTCTCAAAATGACAAAGAAAACAAAAAAATAAAGGACAAACCGAAAGGATCTTACAAATCTCAATAGACTTGCAACCTATCGAGTCAAGCACGAGGGTTCCACACACCATTTTTGAAAACCAATATCAAAACCAAAACTACAAAGTAATTTTGTTTTGATTTACCAAGGAAACAATTTCCCGAAGCAATTTTCCCTAATAGTTTAGCAAACCAAAAATCGACTAAGCACCTTAGTTCCTTTGCTAAACCGATTGTACAAATACAATCGCTTGTTCGATAAGACCAAAATAAAGATAGCTCTATTTTTCTCTTCAAGTTCTAATTTTCCATATAACTTAGACCTTTAATTTTTAAACAAGGCAAGTACTAGGTTAGTTAACTAGCATTTCTTGTTAAGGCATTCGATTAGACCCGAATAACCGAAACCTCCACTTCATAAGTCTAACTAAGATCATAATTAACTTAGTTTCTCTTATCCGGAATCGAATTGGACTAAACAATTCATCCCGAAAACCTTTTCTTTCGTTAAGACATAAACAGTTCATAAAAACCAAATAAATCAACTTGCATAATTATTTACCTCAACCGGAAGCAATTGAAACAACGTAGACATTAAAGCACCGCGATTGCATCGAAATTTTGTAAGCCTAAATGATTGATACCAAATAATAAAGCAAGATAACAATAGTTTTTCTTAACCGGAACCAATTGAATCACACAACATCCATACACAAATAATGGAATAAAACATCAATTGTCCGAAATTTTGTTAAGAAAAAGCAATAAATATATACAATAAACTCAGGCTTTTCTTAAACAGGAAAACAATTAACTAACAAGATTGTTACCTCAAATTTCGCATCCTCTTCTCCAATATGTTTGCATCTTCTTCCAGGGAGAATTGATATCAAAATATAATTATGTTGTCATCCTTATGCAAAACAAAAGAATAACAACAACCAACCTTTACCAGAGAAAGGTTGAAAACCTGTTTTTAACTATTTCAAGCAAAAGTTGAAAACCCTGAAACACATATGCTTTTATGCTAAACCAAATGATTCAACATATTGTGAATTTTTCACATATTGTTTCAATCAAAACCCCTCACGATCCTTTGATAAAGCCTACCAACATGGGTTAGAAATTCCTGCTAAACCAAAAAGTCACCCAAACCATAAGGGTTCACATCATTATGAGATCGAATATCAAGGTAGTAAAACCGAAATCAAACATCCCATAAACATATATAGCAATAAAATAAAGCATTCAAGCACAGGCTATGTAAATCAAAAACTATCACAAGAAAAATTATAAATCAAATAATTTTATTCATAATAAGTTTTATTCATCATAAAATAGACCTTACACAATTATTGAAAGAAATCAAACATTGATGTTTATTTTCTTGGATTAAGTATTACATCATATAAATTAATCTCTAGTGGTGCTCTTGTTATTCACCGAAGTTTCTTCAGTGTTTAAACTTTTAAAGCATGTCTCAAGAGACTTGTCTGCAACCACTTCTTTTTTTGTGAGACCTTCAATTTGAAGCTTCAAGTTAGCAAGCTCACTTTTTGCCTCTTCTATTTTATCTTTTAGAACGGTTTTTCAAACTCATCGATCTTGAGACACAAGTGATAAGTATAGGGTTTGATTTAGGACTTTTAAAGATTTGGTTTTAGACAAAAAGAGATTTTTATTTATCTTATTTTCAAACTCATGATTCCATCATAACATCTAAATGATTATAACTACATAACACCACTCAAGACGATTTAGGTGGAAAACCACAATTATTTTGGTCAAAAATAACGAGTTGTGGGATGAGAGGTGTAGAGATTGTGTGTGGGATATGGGATTGTCCTCTGGGAGAAGAGTTCAAGCATATTTATAGGGAAAACGCCCGACCATTTCTTCATGGCCATCACACCCATGTGCATCTTCTCCCACGCCTTGTATCCACCCCACGTTGCTATCACTTTCTCATGCTTTTGTTCTTTCCAGCTCGAACTTTTCTTTTCAAACAACAGAAACTTCACGTGCTCTTGCCATGTCGAGCTGCAACAGCCTGAGCCCCATGTGATGTGTCTCTTCGAATTCTTCTCTTGTCGTTTTGCTGTCTGGTTTCTCTTCCCACTTTCTTTCATCAACACCTTCACGTGGAGCTCCATCATTTATTCTTTCTTTATTTTCTTTTCGAACAAACAGCTCAACCTTCACTTTTCTTCCCACCTTCTTGTGTTTCTTCACGTGCTCATGATGTAACAAAGCCACGTCCTTTCATCTCCATGTTCTTACCATCGACCATCCTTCATTCCTCTCGGTTTTATGTTCGTCGTCTTCATGCATGGCAGCAACATCATTTATCACAGCAACCTAGTGTCGAACAATCACCAGCCACAACTCCATCGAGAACCAGCAGCTAACGCCTCCTTCATCGTCACTGCCATCAGCCAACAAACACCGGCAACACTTCCATGTTTTTTTTTTTCTCTGCCAATCCTCTACGAACGTTATACTCAGCTTGTTCTCACAATTCCAGCAGCTCGAGCTTTCCTCCATTTCTGCCATCGGACTTGCTGTTTCGTCTCTACCCAAGCCTTCACGTTTCCTGGTTGAGCAACACCTACACTGAGCAGCAACAGCTCTACAGCAACTCCATTCTCGATCTCCTCTTGCAACTCGAGCTCTCTATCGAACTGAGCTTCAACTGAATCTCTGCACTTGCCTTTTGCCTATCGACAACTGCTGCATATCCATCACGAGCTCTGTCAAACACCAGCAGCAAACTCCATCGAGCTCCGTCAACGGTATCAACCATGACTGGTCGTGAAAGTGAAGAAGATGATGGCGGCCCCTTATCAGTATTGCAGGTGCCATTAACAATATTCGAATGTTTACAACCCCTTGAGTAACAGATAGGACTCCCTTTAGCACTTCCCTTGAACCGAATACCCCTTAACGGAAGGTGTCCCTTAACGTACAGTGAGGGTGCCCCTTAACAAGAGATGCACATTCAAGCTGTCAGTCTGGAAAGACCGACGGTTTAATTCCAAGTTCATTCTTATTTTTCCCATAACTTCTTCATACGAACTCCGAATGACTCCGTTCTTTCGCCGTTGGCTTCCCCTTCTCGTCATCTACAGTATGAAAAGTAGAAATCTTGTATTTGAACGAGTTACATTTGGTCTATGGTCCTTCCTCACTCTTAGCTAGTTTCTTTCATTGCACAACTATGCTCGAATTCACTTCTTTTTGGATTATTCACCTTATCAATCATTGATAGCAAAGAGACATGTATCTCCTTGGGATCTGTCAGAAGAATGGTCAGACACGATTCTTGAGATAGTTTTTCTTGTTCTTCATTTTGAAACGAATCCTTGACAATTTCTAACCTTTCAAGCTTCCCTTTTATTTCTCCTTGTAATACTGCGAGTTACAAGAGACATATTTAACACAAAACCTTACCAGGGAAGACAAAAGAAGATCTCTTATTATATTAATAAGAATATATATATATATATATATTCGGTTCAGAAAAGTAGGGTTTCCGAAAATACCAAGTTATTTTTCTGAACTTCTCCTTTCTATTGAAAGCAAGGTATTATCTAAATATCTCTTAATACCGAAAATTTAAGTTACCATAAACATGTGCCCTTAATTTTATGTGCTTTTCCCATCCAATAATTATAAGCACTGAAGAGGATGAGAGTGCACAGTATTGATACAACTTAGTTGTATCAGGGTAAGATTTTTCTATCTTACATCAAGCATCATAAACATAATTCATGTTTCTCCTTAGGAATTTCGTCCCAAAATATTTTCTCCCAGAATAATGATCTTTTCTAACTCTAGAGATATGATCATGTGGAGAATATGTACTGATGTGAGAATCTTCAGGGATAGTTAGATCTCTCTTAATTCTATCAATGAGATTTTCATAGGATTTTCTCATTCTAAGGATTTCCTTATGATGCACATCAGAAAGATTGTCTGAAACAATTATCGGGAATTCCTGATTGTTTCTTTTGGCAGAGATTCTGTCTTTCCCTTCCTTCTGGAGTCGTTCTTCATCAAAACGAGAATTGTTTCGATATGGGTGAGGAGAATATTTTTCCACGATTTGCCACACTTCCAAACAAGTTTAGAGTTGATTCATCTGACTTTCAAGAACTACGTGATTGATCAAGAGCACTAGATCACCAAACATGGGTTTCACGGTTCTACCAAAAAAAGGTTTCGGTTCTACCTCCATGTGAGTACTGTGCATAGTTACACTAGCTTTCCAAAAATTATGTTGACTAGGTACTAGGAACGGTGCCCACATACATATGATATCTAACTTGTATGTGTTCCACATGTCCATAGGATCGATTCCCCTTTCTACTAAAAAATTGTTGCACCTCATACAAGGATCGATTCCCCCTTTGTGATAGGTTGCACCTCTTACTAGGATCGGTTCCCCTTTACCCAGAGTTGTTCATACCGATAACACTAAATCGATCATACCATCTCAGGTGATTACTTAAGATCAATTTTACTAATAAAAGTCATACCAATACAAAAGTCAGCCCTTTGTGAATAGTTTTACCAAGAACATAAACAAGTCATGAGCGGTTATACTAATCACACATATTGGTAGTTCAAAAGATATGCAATGAATAACAATACCAATAAAGCCTAGCGATTTCCATTTCGATTCACAAAACAAGTTCATGAATTTACTTCCTTTAAAAAAATGAAAAACATTATTTCCTAGGATGAAATATTCACCTTTTACCCATACATAATCACAATATCATTCAAACGATTATGTCGATGTCTTATATACAAAGTTTAATGGTTAAGCAATAAACCTCGTATTATATTCCTTAATACTATGTCTAACTAGAGTGTAATCATTCATGCTTCATAGTTATGTTTTCAATATGCACGACTTGAAAGATACGATATGGAATGAAACAGTTCAAGTTAAATATCACTAACCTCAAGTGGAAGGATGATGTTGTCGTTGTAGCTCCTTACTTCTTCAAGTCTTCGCAATACTTGTAATGTCTCATATCCTAATACTTTCAAGCTAACCTATACGAAGTTGACTCTAGTACATAATAAAACGACTCTTTAAATGAGTTATTGGCTCACTAAAATATGTCAACCAAACTTGACATACCAACGCTTGGTGGGTTCAACCGAGCTATGATCTAACACCAACCAAAGATATACCTTTTTACTTAAGGTTTTTCAGAAAACTTGTTATAAAAACTCTATTTCAAGTACAAGAGATAAGTCGGTTTGGAATAAGGATTTCGCAGAACTTGTCTACTTTTTATTGAAAGAAGATTCACAAAACGATCTCTGTGGAATCATTATCAGTCAAATGATCAAGATATCTGATTATTTTTCATCTCCAAGAATCAAGAGGCATCTCGGTTTTTCATGTATAATCACCAAAATTTGTGAAGTAATTATGAGAGATGACTTTGATGACATAAAAAACACTAATGCTGTCTCTAAAAAGACCATAAGCTAGATGGTTGGAGGTCAAACCAGAAAACAAATCGTTGAAGGAAAATCACAGTTTTCTAATAACAAGTCTAAAAATATTCTGGTTCATCTTAAAAATCTTGGTAGGCAATTAGGATGTATTCAGAAACATCTAGCCTTTGCTGCTCGAAAAGATCAGAAACTCTGAAAGGTATTCTGAACATTGATGCAGAGTTTTGGAAGGGCAAAGGTAACCAAGAATCAGAAATAAAAAGAGAATGTCAAAAATGGATTGAAGACAAGGAGTGTTCTACTTCTTAGATCTCAAACAAAAAATAGACATCAATGTCTTGATTTATTTAAATTATTGTATAAGGTCTATTTTGAATAAAACTATCAATTATTTATAAATAAAATTATTATTTTATAATTTTTCTAGTGATAGTTACCGATTACATATCCTGTGATGAATGTTTATATTTTTGTTATGAGTATTCGGTTTATGAGATGTCTGATTTCGGTTTTCATTAACCTTAATATTCGATCTCATATGATGTGACCCTTATGGTTTGTGTGGATTTTTGATTTAGCGGGATTAAGTTCTAGCCCATGTTGGTAGGCTTTATCAAAGGATCATAAGGTGTTCTGATTGAAACTCATATGTAAGAAGTCACAATATGTTGAATCAATTTATGTTTACATGAGTTTTGTTTAGCATAGCATATGTGTTTCGGGTTTTCAACTTTTGCTATTGGCACACATTAGTTAAAACCGTTTCAACCTTTCTCTGGTAAAGGTTGCTTTTGTTGTTGTTCTTTTGTTCTTGTGAGAGGATGACAACACACTGGGGGAGAGTTCTTATTTGAACTTGCGATTAATGATATATCTGTCTAGGGAGAAGAGGCTGCGGAATTTGAGGTAAAGAATTTGTTAGTTACTTGTTTTCCTGTTTAATGAAAGCCTATTTATATTTTATATATTTTGCTTTTGCTTAACAAAATTTCAGTACAATTGATATGACTCCATTATATTGTGTGTGGATGTGTGTATGTGATTCAATTGTTTCCGGTTAAGAAAAACTTTGTCAATTTATTTGGCTTATTGTTTGGTATCTTCTTTACTGTTGGGTATCAAGTGTTTTTGCTTAACGAAATTCGGTGTAATTGTGATGCTATAATGTTTATGTTTGTTTCAATTGCTTCCGGTTAAGAAAATAATTATGCAAGTCAATTTATTTTGGTTTGTATGTATTGTTTATTGCTTAAGAAAATAAGGGATCATTTGTGTAGTCCAAATTAATTCCGGATAAGAGAAATTAAGTTAGTTCTGATCTTAGTTAGACTTATCAAATTGGAGGATTCGGTTATTCAAGTTTAATCGAATGCCTGGACAAGAAAGACTAATTAACTAACCTAGTGTTTGTCTTGTCTGGAGAAAAATTTCTAAGTTATTGTATGAATAATTAGAGCCTGATGAGAGAAATAAAGTTAATTCTGGTCTTATCGAAATAAGCGATTGTACATATACAATCAGTTTAATAAGGGAATTAAGTTTCTTAGTCGATTTGTTAAACTCTTAGAGAAAATTGCTTCGGGCAATTGTTTCCTTGATAACATATTAAAACTAAATTACTTGAAGTTTCGGTTTTAATATTGGTTATCTAAAGTGGTTTGTGAAACCTTCGTGCTTAACTCTTATAGGTTGTTGTGGTTTTTTAATGTCCTTTTTATAAGTTGAATCTATCAAAAAATTGAATTTTTAAAACCCAAATCTTCTGACCAGATGAACGGTTCGACTGACAAGTTATCGACAGAACTTCACTCTGTAACTAACGAATTTTAGGTTCGGCTGATTCAAACAAAATCTAGCAAAGTCGCATCAGCCGAACATAGTGTTTCTCTAAATCATATACTAGGTTTGGCTTAAAATTGATATTCCAAGATCAGCCGAACCAATCTTCTGAAATTTTAAAACGAAGAACAAGGCTAGGTTCGGCTGATTAGAACAAATCTAGCAAAGTCTCATTAGCCAAACATAGTTAGGTGCGACTCAAAATTGATATTCCAATATCAGCCGAGCTGATCTTATGAAAACCCTAATTTCATCTTTGAAAACATATTCTATCGACCAAACAAAATAAAATCAATCAAAAACAAGATGGGTTTGTTACAAATACATTCTAAAATACATTTGAGAGCAACTGAGATTTGGATTTCACACTCCAACATCGCTCACTTCGATTCGTGTTTCCTTTGCTTGATTGAATTGGAGTCCAAGATGTTTAAATTTAAAGGTTATTTTGTTTTTTGAGTTTAGGTTTTTGAGGATAAGGGCACTCTAGTAATTTTAACTGTTTAAGGATATATAGGCAATCACATTACCTTTAGACACCCCTTATAAACCCACCCTAGATGGGATAATGAATGTCTCAATAAAAATAAAAATAAAATTAGGGAAATTAGGGGGAGACCCAAAAAAAATAATATTCTCATTGTCAAGCCCACAATTAATTTTTGGTACCGTGACACCAATAATTATATGAAATTATTATATGAATCAATACATAACTCGTTATGCATACTATCTTTTCAGGCATAACTCGTTATGCATACTAATTTTTAAGGGGTATAATTGGAAGCGCAACTTGGACATAAAATATCTAAAAATCCGCGCCTTAGAATTTTACAAATTTTATATCGTTGGAAATCTTTTTAAAAGATCTACGCAACGAGTACAAACAAGAATATCAAATTTTTGTTTTTCACGAAAATATCGGAGGTGATCCTCATTTTTGGGAAAAGTTTCGAAAACTTGATACATAACCATTATGCAGTCACCAAAAACGATGCATAACATATTCTGGAGACGCATAACGAATTATGCAACTATTTTCTCCACTGCATAACACATTATGCATTTGGATAACAAAATTATGCATCCATAACAAGTTATATTACCATTTTTTTGGTTGATTTTAGTGCGTACGTATAAAAAATTGATGCATAATGCAGTATGCATCCATATTTACGGATGCATATCAGGTTATGCATCTATTTTCTCGATGCATAAAAGATTATGCAACAATTTTCTCAATGCATAACGCATTATGCAGTCATATTTTCGGATGCATAACAGGTTATGCAACAGATTTTATAGATGCATAATAGGTTATACATCAATTTTCACGACTACATAACATGTTATGCAGTTATTATTCTAGGTGTATGAAAAAAAAAATTGCACTGTCATTGCACAAAATTCATTGCACTGTCATCCATAAAGGAAAACATATGGGTTATAAGTATTCACAACAACACCACTTTGTATGTTGTGTTCGGTTTATCATGTACCAGTGGATGGCATCGCTTACCATCATTCTAGGTTGGCTATTTCAGTTATGTTCAGTCAAGTAGAACTTGGCTTAGGCGCTGGTAGAGTGACAAAAGCTTGCAGCGAAGAATCGGTTCGAGCTCTTTTACAAGTACACAGTGTGTGCAGTCTGTTGATGCTTCAGAGATGAAACCTCTGTTGATTTCCAAAACCTTTCAATCTCCTTCCCTGCACATAATTCACATTCAACACAATCCCATACATTTATTCAAGACTCTATATAAGAACTCTGAATCACTTGATCCATTCATTCCCAGAAATCTACAACAGTGGCTTGTTTTCACAGCAGAAAGCTTTTGTTGTTCACTGGCTTCTCTTGGGCATCAATAAGGAATTCAAAACAAAACCAAACTCCCCAAAATCGAGTACCCAGTTTTCATTTCCTTCTACATATTGGAAATCCATGTCATGATCTCCTCCATTCAATCATTGTGAATCATTGGCAGAAAACTCATCCTCGCACTATTTTCTCGCCAAAACAGATACAAAACTATCACAAATAAGGCATATATAGGGAAAATCACCCACAAAGGGTAACCCAAATTAGGATTCTTTGTTCTCCATCTTCATCCACAGAGGGTAACCCAAATTAGGCTAAAACCACCATGTTTCTGTTTTTCAGAGAAAATCCTTAAATGGGTTTGTAAAACAAGGTTTGATAATCATAGATCTACAGCTAAAACTTGTTTTCATTGAAGAAATTTCGGATTTTTATGAAATCAGATCGGATTTGGAGATGGAGATGGAGGAGAAAGAGAGAAGAAGAAGAAAGAAGAAGAAGAGTACAATTTCAATAATTTTGGGTCGGGAAATAATTTTTTCCTAAAAACTGAATGCGCGCTTTTAAATTTCTGGGGCTGGGTTTCACAGTGGGAGAAATTGGAAAAATGGGTCTCCCTATAATTTTCACAAAAAAAAATATGCCTCAAAACAGGTTTCGTTTTGCATGTCACTCACTCATTCTAGACCCATAGACCACCTCCACGGAGACACCCGAAGTCCAACCCACCAGATAGGCCCACTTGCGGACCGAAGCAAAAGTTGTTCAATGGAAATGTTCAACGAGGAAAATAGCCGAGCTAGTCTTGCATCGGAAAGACGAGATGAACTCTCTTCACCAGAGTTGTCACCTGCTTCCCAGTTCCCAGAGGCAGAGAGGACTCGCCGAAAGGGGAAAAAAAGGAAAAGCCTAGAAAGAGATTAGTTGCCGAAAGTGGGCCTATCTGGTGGGTTGCTAGGAATAGCTTTTGGAGTCGGGCCTTGTCCTTTAGAGAGAAAGATGCAGCGTAATTACGATTGGCAACCACAGTTCCTGAAGAAGGAGGGTTCACTGAAGGATGGGGAACAGCCACATTGAAGATCTGGTGCGGAAGAAAAGTTGATGGAAGAGGTTACACCGTTGACTTAATCTTATAAAAGTTAAAACTATACCCATACAGAATATTTTTTGCCATATTTTACCATTTGGGCAAAAATTACACTCATAAGTCATCATTGTGTGGCAGCGTATGTGGTGGTGGTTGGGCAGTGATGGTGGCGGTTTGGGGGTGGGGGGGATTGGTAGTTGGAGTGGTGCTGGGATGGTGTTTGCTTGTGGTAGAAGTAAACGCTAATGATGATTCACAAGTCCAAGATATACCGTAACCAAATCCTTGTCTTAGTGCCTGCTCATTAGAAGGTGCTGCTTTCCGTCTAAACTATAACCTCAATAATATTTTTACTTGTTATTATTCTTCTTGAGCAAAATATTGGATGCACCTTTTCAGGTTGCTTGAACTTACCTGTGCGAGCAAACAATCCATGCTACCAAAGGCTGAAACAGCTGATGATGGCGCCTATAAACTTATGCCAAGCGAGATACAGTTGTCCCATCTCAGACGTATAAGGAATCTAAATTCTGGCTCACATGATTCATCTCAACATTCTTTGTCCTGTGTGGCGAACTTACCGTTAACCCAGTTTTAGAATTCTTCTGGGATATGCTGATCAGAGAAGTGTAAGAAGCAATATTAGAAATGTGTCCCTTCTCACTTTGCAGTTTATCGATATCCATCGAGTCTCCTCCGTTATTGCAATGCCCTTCCAGAAGAATATTGTAAGTAATGTCATCTGGCACTACTCCCAAATTATGCATATCATCCAGAAGCATCCTAGCTTTTTTCATCTGCCCTTGCTTACATAATCCGTTCATAACAACATTAAAAATTGCAACACCTGGGACACGGCCACTACTCTACAACTCATTGAGCAGTTTGGAACCCATTTGAGCATCACCTTTCTTGCAAAACCCATGCATCACCATAGCATATGTTGCTTCATCTGGTCTCAGACCTGCTCTTAACATCTCCTTTAAAGTCAGCTCCGCATCTTCCACTCTTCCTTCCTTGCAAAAGCCGGAAACTAGTGCTGTGTAAGCAATATTATCGAGCTCTATTCCTTCCCTAATCATTTCCTTTTTAATCTCAAGAGCAGATTCTAAATACCCTTCCTTGCAATATCCATCTATAAGTGTAGTATACGTGATCTTATCAGGCTTCATGTTCTTGTCCTTCATCTAGGCAATAATTTTCATTGCTCTTCCTAAATCACCTACTCTACAGAGTCCATTAATAAGTGTGTTGTAAGTAATTAAATCAGGTTTGACGCCCTTAATTAACACAAGTAGAGTGCACGTGCGTTGCACGTTGGCAAACAATAATCTTTACCAATAAGCATTTTCCACACAGCAGCAAAAGTAGAAATGCATCGTTAGTCTTCCAATATCAAAACCCGTATGTCGTTTCACAGTTTCTCAACTGTTCAGTTAAAAATTAAGTTACTCTTATAAGTAAAGCCCGAGTATATGTATCCCATGAGCATTGCAGGTTGATTTTTATTTTCCATAAATGTCCACCATTTAACACCGGAAAATATTTACAATTGCAAACCAAACCATGCACACACAGAAAATATCTTACACTATCACATGTTTCACATTTGTTGTGGGTGTTTTGAGGAACACCTAATAATTTGTCTTGTTGCTCGGGGGTCTGCTAGTTTATGCAGCTACATTCTGTTCGTTGACATTAGATATTCAATTTGACTAACTATTCATCATAAACAACAACGCAATTCAACCATAGCATCGATCTCTATAATCTAATGAGAAGAAATTGAATCAAATGAAGAACCAACCTGTTGAAGCAGTCGAATTCTGCAATCAGATGACTTTTCTCAGTTGAATCTCTTTTGCTAAAATTACTCAATCAAACCCTAATTTGGAAAAATAAAATCTCTCTAACCAAATTAGGGTTACTAATCGAGTAACTCTGTTTAACAGAGATCGAATTCAAATTACTTTGCGAGAAGATTGGGTTTAATATGGTGCAGCATCATCTTCTCCATCGTTACTGTCTACCATTTTCGCCAGAGAGACATTGATGAGAAAAAATAGAATCGATATCTTCTGAAGTGTAATATAAACATTCGATTTAGTCCTTTCAAAGTATAAATAAATTAAATAAATCCCCCAAAATAAGTACTATATTACACCGAAATTCTTTGTAATCTGGACGGCTAAAATAAGATAAAACGGTTGAAAAGTCAGTTGATCCAATGATTATTATGCGATGTTCACACGGAAAATTGGAAACGCGGGAATTTACAGATCCAACGGACGATGTTTAGAGTCAGCAGATCTAGCGGCTGAATTTCGTTCCGTGTTTTTAAATCGGGTAACAGTTTCAATTTGTGTTGCGCTTATTAAAGGGGGGGAGATTTCCCTGTACATATACATTGCTACCTCAATATTATGCTGTTTACAGTGCCCACCAATTAAAGTAGTGTAAGTAACATTGTTAGGAACCAATCCTCTTGCACACATTTCGTCTAACATTTGATTCGCCTCCTCCATTCGATTATCTTTGCACAACCCATCGATCAAAACACTGTACGTAAACACATCAGGAGACATTCCTCTTCCTGACATTACTCCTTTCAGCTTAAAACATTCCTCTAAGTTTCCTATCTTACAGTACCCATTAGTCAGCGTATTGAAACTAACAACACTAGGTTTCAAACCTCTCCTAGTAATTTCATCAAACACTTTCCGGGATTCTTGGATTCTTCTCTCTTTACAGAACTTATGCATGAATACATTGAAGGATTGAAAGTATAGATATTTGGTTGAAATCCAGCATCTAAAATCTCAATATAAAACCCCCAAGCCACCTCCGGTGACTCCGACTTCATTAATTTATCTAGAAGCTTGCCACAAGAATGATAAGGAACTCGGAACCCATTCATTTTAACTAACCGAAAACACTGAATTGCATCTGATACAAAACCAGAATCAATATACGCATTCATCAAAACATCAAACACTAAATCATTTTGATGCGGACCTCTGTTATCAAGAATTGCAGTCAATAAAGATGAAACTGAGTCTTTTCCTTTTCTAGATATAATGAAACTGAAAAGAAATTGAGCTTCATCGAGTATGTTGTGTGTACATAGGAGATTAGCCATTGCACAATATGAAGCAATGGTGTGACGAAAACCCTTTTGAGTGGAAACCCATTTGAAGAAAGAGAGTAGTGAAAATGGGTCTAATGAGAATGGGTTTTGGGTGATCAGATAAGTGATGTGCTGAGCTGCGAGTGAAGGAATGCGTTTTTTAAGGGAGGAATTGAGAGGTTTTGATGGTGTGTCCTTTATAGCTTGAGATATAGTTGTGAGAATTGGATTGTGGTTTTGTTGGTGTGATTCTGGTGGTGGAGAGTACCAGGTGGAGAAGAGAATTAACTGTGATCTTCCGAATTTCAGTAGAGAAGAAGGATGATGAGAAGTGAGAAAGTAGTGGTTTATGGTTCTACTAGGCTTCATGAAGAACATGGTTGGATCAGTTTAATTTTGCATAGGAAGATGTAGCTTCCTTTATTTTATTTTTTTTCTTAAGCTTCCTCTTCTCGACTATGATCGGTTAAGGCTAAGTCCTATGGCTATGGCCTTCTCAGCTAGATTAGCATTCCACGTCAGTTAGGGCAACCTCCTAAGTCCTGTGGAAGTGCTAATCTAGCAGCTAGATTAGCAGTCCACGTCAGCCCAACGCTTTAATTTTAGATGCCAAATATGTGATTTTTGTGAGCGCTGAACCGTTCAGTGCTAAGGTCACTTTTTAAACGCTGAACCATTCAGCGCTTCAATCTCGCTGCTAGTTGAACTGCTAGCACATGCTAGGAGGGAGAACTAGTGTTAACTTTTAGGCCATAATTTTGTTTTTTGAATTGCAACACTCAACTACCAATCTAACAGCTCAATCTAGCCCATATGACTTAGCCTAACGGGGAGGGTACCAAAATTCATATTCATATGAGGTAGATGACTTTCTAGTTAGTCTTATATGGGTTTTAGTACCCTCCCCATAAATATGTTACCTCGCTAGTAGTCATGGTCACGAAGTAGTTCATGGTTGTAGGATTATAAAGCTTTTAATGACAACTGGATAAAGAAGTTTTCTTACCCAAACGGCAATTCCTACCCAAATCCTAGTTATGATGTTGGTGATTCAAAACTTGAGCATAGTTTTTTTTACCCCGGAAAACTCCACCAAGATCCTTAATACTAGAATCCTAGTTTGTGGAAGGACACACTTATTTGGCCATTTACTAAAACAGGCATACTTACTTTTTAATTGGCTTGCACTGTCATTTTAAGTTATTATAAGAACATTTAGAAATCCATGTCCTTCCAAAAGTCTAACTCTATCTACGAAAGTGTCTAGAAATCATCTTACCACTAATGCTACTCTCCTCATATATACTTAGAACCAACACATACATTGTTGTTTCTGTGATGGTATTTCTTTGAATCTAAAGAGCATATGGTGTTGCATTATTCTTTATCAAGGAATGTGTAATCTCTGATCCCTAATGGTCATTTAGTTCTATAAGACGCAGACACTGACATATCCATACAAGAGAAGATTCATAAACGGCTAACTAATTGTGAAGATGTCAAATTTTGAGCACCATTTGTTGGAAAAACAATTTAGAATGAAAAATATTTAACAAGTTTTGAATCCTAGAACTATTTATATTTATATTTTTTATTTTATTTTTATACTAAAAGAAAATTGCATTACTAAGTAGGAAAATGGGATACAGATAAGACGCGGTTGACGACAAGAGACTTTCTCTTTCCTCTCCAAAAACCAGGAAAAAAAAAAACCTAGAGAAATTCAAGGAAAACTACCGCGGCGGCCTCTTCTTTCTCAGATTTAGTCCATTATGGACTAGATCTGAGTAAGAATCCTTCATTAGCATACAGTTTTTAATCTTTTAGTATTAGTTTCATCTGTTGATTTGGTATTTTTACCCCCTTTCCCTAAACCTAATTTCCTCCATGATTTCTTTATATATGCTTGGCTAATCTTCAAGTCCACCGGCCCTAGTAAAGCCATAGACGTCATTAGATGCTATGTCTGTGATATGATCATGTTCTTTCAGATTTCTGTTACTTTAATAATTCTGATTCAACCTCGAATTTATGGGTTTCTGATGCTGGTGACCACCTCTCTTAGATCTTGATGGTGATGTTTTTATTGAGCCTATGCGATTTTGAATCGTGCCTTTCTTATTCAACTTCCGTTCTTTTAGATCTGATAGAAAAGGTAATTTTCATCATCTTATTCATATCAATTGAGTTTTCGGTGACAATGGGTCTTAATTCTTGAAGATTCAGAATACAATTGCAACAATGGGTTTTGCCCGTATTTCTCAGCTCAATACCTTTATGCTTTCAAAACCCTTGATGTTTGTAACCCTTCAATCATATTATTACCTCTTTCTTTGAAGATGATTAATTCATACCAAAAAAAAAACATAACCTTTTCAATTTGATTATTTCTCAACCTTTTTATCCAGCCATGTTTCTGTTTTTGAGGGTGATTTTGCTAGTTCCTCCCCCTCATATGTGTTATCGTTTTCAGTATGTCTATTGTGGTTTAGGCATGTGTCTGCCGTTTTTGTACCCATCAACCTCTCTTTGAATCTGAAGTTGATCCTTGTAAGGCTTCTCTTTTTAGTTGCCTTGATTTTTCATTTAGAGCTCTCGCAGTGGTGGATCTGTGATCCTTTTGGACGTGTGTTGTATCTGGTATGGTTGGTTGGTTTTTACAGCGAAGGGTTAAAGTACCTAGACAATAATCAAGAGTTATTGAGGGGGTATGCATCATGCTTTTTGGGAATTTTAATCAATGAGTTACAACTTTGTGGTGGATGGAAAAGTAAGTTATATGAAGATGACAAGGAAGTATTTGGGTCAGACTATAAGCTTTTTAATAGTAATTATTACTACCTAAGGTCAGTTTTTCGCAACATCAGGAACTTCAAGTTGAATCACCTTAATTTCAGAACATGATCCTTATTTGTCACAATTTAGATCTAATGGCCTTCTATTCTCATGGCCATCTTATGGGTCGGTGGATTTCACTTTTAATTTGCTCATTCTATAGGACCTTTCTGTCGTATTAGTTATATTGTGTCTTAGTTTGGTCGTTATCTGCAATCGAGTCCGAGTCCTAATCTTAGTACATTTCTCTCTTTATTTCTAATTTTCATTAAAAAACGGCTCTAATAGGTACTGTAGTTCTTTTCGTGCGTAGATGTTGGGAACCTTCTATTGTAACATTTTCTATAAGTGCTATATCTATAAAGCACAAGTCTAATAGGTATTTTAATAGATCTTAGGCCTGGTCTGAATAGTTAATTCAGACCTCTCTTTTACTTCCGCACCTTGCTTCAGTTTATGTTAGTACTCCTCGAGCTAAAGACACAAGTCAAAAGTATAGTTATGGATCAAGCATCAAAAATAGAAGATGGACGGGTAATGTACTGGCAAGTCTCCTCAGTATCTGGTTACAAGATCCTGACTAGCATCTCGGAATTGCTTCGAAATCATCCACCAACAACCAAGTTTCTTTGGGCACAATGGTGCCCGTCAAAAGTACAGCTTTTCTTGTGGAAAGCATTTGTCGAAGGCTCATTGTCCTTCGACAACCTCACCAGTTCAATTATTTCTCCCCGATGCAATCCTTATCCTAAGAAGGCTGATCAATCTCTTCACTATCTTATTACTGGAAAATATAGACTTGTCGATCCAATTGTAACTGTTGACTTTTCGGGTATATCTTACCCAAGTGTAATAGCTAGTTAGATATCTAATAAATTTAATGCTTTAAAAAAAAAAAAAAAAAGTAGGAAAATACACAGAAGTTTCATCTTCCAGTATTGCATTTGCAATAAACTTGGTGGATGTGAAGACCACACTTTTGAAATTCTAAAATTGCTAGCATGCCTAGCCAATGTATCATCTGGCTTATTACAGTCACTCTTGATAAATATGCAATACAATAGTGGGTTGTTGCTTAACTTAACTTGATATCCAGGATTATGGATTGATTCTCCCAAGCTACATTTTGATGGTTGGAATTGACTGTGAAAAAGCGGGGGGTTTAACAACCACACCCAATATTTCGTTCGGAAATCTGAATAGACAAACTCCAATATACTTTCAAGAGAATCAACTAGACAGTCAGACTCAATTTAGAGAAAAGTATATCAAAGAGTTTATATCTCTGTTTCATAATGTAATCAGCAAATCAAACATATTGAAATCCGCGAGCCTGATTATTATGTGAAACAACTTGAAAGGTACCAAAGAACAATGTTCAAGTGTCAATCAATTTATATCAACAATCAACGATTGGATTATCTAATTGATTGATCTTAACGCATAACCTACGATATTTATATTATATAATAAAATATAATGCGGAAAAGAAATAACACAGACACCAAAATTTTGTTAACGAGGAAAACCGCAAATGCAGAAAAACCCAGGGACCTAGTCCAACTTTGAACACCACATTGTATTAGGCCACTACAGACACTAGCCTACTACCAATGAACTTCGGACTGGAATGTATTTGAGCCGTAATCAATCTCACACTGATCAAGGTACAGTTGCGCTCCTTACGTCTCTGAACCCCAGCAGGATTCTACGCACTTGATTCCCTTAGCTGATCTCACCCGCATCCAAGAGTTACTACGACCCAAAGTCGAATACTTGATAAACAAATCTGTCTCACACAGAAAAGTCTATTGGAATAGATAAATTTGTCTCCCACAAAAATACTTACGATTTTTGTTCCGTCTTTTAATAAATCAATGTGCACATGAACCAATTGATAAACCGGACTTATATTCCCGAAGAGCAGCCTAATATTATCAATCACCTCACAATAATCTTAATCGTATGGAGGCGAAACAAGATATTTTGGAATCACAAACGATGAGACGAAGATGTTTTTGACTACTTTTTATCTTGCCTATCGTAGAATCAATCTCGAGCAAATCTTAGAGAAGATAGTACTCAATAGGATATTACAGGGCAAGATCAGAACACGCAACTACAAAGAAAATAATTGGGTATGGCTTCACAATCTCAATAAATTTTTTAAGTCGATAACTTTCAGGGTTTCGTGAAAAACCTAAGGTTAAAGGATAATCGGATCTAGTCGTAACTAGTATCACACAGGAAGTTTGGGGATTAGTCTTCAAATCAGGGTTTGCAATCAATGTTACCTTAGTAACAAAGCATTCAATATTCACCGTTAGATGAAAACCTTATTAGACTCAAGCTAATATCTTTCAACCGTTAGACCGAACTTATCTTGTTACACACAAATGAAAAGTGACTTCATTTAGATATGAGTAACCGTACCTAAATGTGTGCACCCATCGTTGGCTCAACAATAGTTAACCGAAGTTAGCCATAGGAACACGTTCATATTAACCACAACTAGTTCAAATGACTCAAATGAAACTAGTTCTAGAGTTGTTCAATTGTTTATATTCTCATAGAAGTATACAAGACACAATTGAAGCAAAATCGATTTTGATTCACTCGAATCAAGTCATGAACATTATAGCCACGGTTTGCAAAATATTGGATTCCTTATTATAGAAATGTATTAGTTCCTGAACAAACCGATTCTAGAACTTAACCCACTCAAGTATGCAAACGGGTATGTATACTTAAGTAGCCGGACTTGGACTGTGTCCGACGGTATGTGAACGGGTACACATACTATCAAATATCCAAAACTACAGTTGAATTAGTACGCATACAGGTACGCATACAAAAGTTCCCGGACTTCAACTGAGTTCGCCAGTACACATACGGGTACGCATACCAAGGCTCCCGGACTTTACCTGGCCTTCCCAGTACACATACTGGTATGCATACTATACCGGTCTTGGATCAACATATATGCAAGTACGCATACTATGTCTATAATCCAATTATGGTTAAGTGTTCTGAACTCTATTTCAATCATTGAAACATTCTTAGAGGATGACAATACTTGTTTTTCACTAACTATTAGCATCAAAGCGATTTTTCAAGTTATTGAAATAATCAATTTGAAACATTCCGAGTCTATATCAATTTACTGTATCACACAAATCATGTAAGATGTTACTTGGCGATTTTCACATGATCATCTTTTGACTTGCGTCAAGAATAAAAGATGAACTTGGTTGAAGCAAAAGCTTACCAACACATATTTCGAGAAATATGTAAACGAGTTAAACTCAGCTCGAAATATCAAATGTGTATAATCGAATACTGTATAGTAATACAAATTTTGTCTCAAGAAGGAGATAGAGTAGAAATCTGAGTGATAGATGAGTTTCAGTCTCCACATACATTTTTTAGATGAAGTTACACAAGCTCTCCTTAGTAGTTCTTCGTCTTCATTTGATGAACACCGTGAAGTCTAATGCTCAACTACACTTTATATCTGAATCCGAGACTTAGCTATAAGTAGACTTGAAATCAAGACTTATAGTTTTGACAAATAAACTTGACAACAAGCTTGAGATAGCAAAGCTTGCGAGTTCGACCAAGTAGTGCTCTAACAATCTCCCATTTTGTCAATTTTGGTGACAAAACTATCAATACATATGGAATACAAAATAAATAAACTTTGTAGCTCTCAATCCAAATGCTTGATTTCCTTAGTTCTTCAACATTACTCGAAATCTTCGTCACTTCCAAGTACTCCAGTGATTCTGAATGTGTTCAACTCAGCATCATAGCTGTTGAAGATTGATAGGCGTCTAAAACACCTAATTCTAGCATCGATTTTCGTACACTTTTCTTAATAGTTTTCTTGAAAATTTGTATATTACGTTTGTTTTCTATGTTTCCAAGAAAAATGGCTTGGATATACATGAAGGAACGAGAAGATACAACATTGGTCATATTGGCTATGCACTGGAGCTATAAGAGGATTTTGTTCTCTTCATATTTCTTGTCAGAGAGCTAAAGTCTGATCAATTCTCAACAAGAGTGATGTTGGGCTTATTGGAACAGTGGAGCTGAGACCATTTGAGTTGGTGGGCCTCGTATCATTTGTTGGAGTCTGGAAGACACACCTAAGTGTTAGCACGTACAACTTAGAAGAGAAATCAGGTGTCCTTAAGAGCAAATCCTATGGGTAGTCTCCATTTGGAGACTAACTCGCCCATATGAAGGACCCCTTGCTCATATGAACGAGGGAACCCACTATGGGAAGAAAAAAAAGAGCACTACACGGGAGACAGCTTCTCGTGAGAAAAGAAATTTGAAACCAAATGGGAGATAGTCCCCCGCATTCACGGGGAACAATCCCTCGTGAGATAGTGTAAAACAATATGGATGGGGGACAATCCCCGTCCAACCCAAAAAAAATTGATACACTGGGGACAGTCCCCTGTGTAGCTTTATTTTCTCAAACGGGGGACAGTCCCCCGTCTAGTGTTAAACTACCAACTACTCGTTCATATGAACTAGTGTGTGAATGTGTTGGGGGTGGAAGTGGGTTAAAAACTACCCATAACAGCCTCTAATTAGAGCAAATTGGTAGGGCACTCTTTCAAATGAAAGAGTGACACTACCCATATGATTTTCTCTAAGTCGAGAAACCATCAGTTCTCAAGCAGAGAAGATTAGAAGAAGACCCCAGCCTTTGTTTCCTGAAACCGTAGTCTGCTGGTTAGTTCGCCGGTGCTCAGGCCATGGCTTGTGTAGCTGTTCAATCGAGAAGAAGAGGGAAAGATTGGAGTGAGTTTCTGTTGTTGTTGTTTGACGAGAAACCCAGGGAAGAGAAGGGGATCCGAGGCTATTGAGTAAATGGGTTCGATGACTGTTTTTGAAGAATCAGGAGCTCGAGATGGAACGGGAGTTGGGCTAGTGCCATTGAAGAAGTCTAGTTTATACAGCCAAGAAACAAGGCTTTGTTTCATCCCCTCTTTTCTTTGTCCATGCAGCTAAAAAGTGTTGCTGCTGTGGCTGATTTGTGACAGTATATGACGCAGGTTGATGAAGATTTGAAGTATGATGGAATTGGAGTTATAAGTTTGATTGAATTTGAATTTACAGGGAACTAGAGAAGGAGATTATTGATGCACAGCAACAGCATTGCATTGTGCTCAGTAACTGTTTGAAAAACCGTCTGATAGAGCAAAAAGAGTTCTTTGAAGATAAGAGTCTACAGCTATTTAGGGGACGAATGGTAGAGAAGCTGTGTGTTTTCAAGGACAAGAAGAAATCAAGATGAACAGAGAATTAGCTAAGTACTACAGGGAGAAGACAACTGTTGCTGCAACTGTCTTTAGTTCAAGTTGGTGGCCAGAAAGTAGTGAGACTGATGATGTTTCTGTCCATTATAAGGGAGGTGAGTCTGTAGCTGGTTTTGCAGTCGAGATGGAGTGAGAGTATATTGCTGCTATGGGTCTCGGTGGTGTCTGTGCTGGGAGCTTGTCTGAGTTTTGTAAGTTGATTTTATGGCAGCAAAGGAAGTACCAGTTCTGTGCTATGTTCAGTTGTGAGCCATGGGACTAATGGGTCGTTTTCCAAGGGTTGTTAGGCAGCGTCTAGCTAAGACTTGAGAGTTTGAGATAAGAAAGGGTACATGCCAAGCAACCAGTTTAGGAAAGTGAATTCGCTGGCATTATTTTAGGCGATGAACGACTGTTAATTGAAGTGATATTAGAGTTGAGATGGATCAGGAAATTGAGTTCGCGTTATATGCAAGTTCGCAGCAAGAATAGAATATATATAAGAAGAACTAGGGTTACAAGACAGATCATCTCATACCCCATCATTGCCGCAACACAAGATCGCTAAACAACTTCCATTCCACCACCATCTACATCCCATTCACCTGTACTTCATATGCATACATCTACATCCATCCTTCCTCCATAATCACCCGCATCCATCTGCATAACCACCACGCCACTGCATACACCCACTTGCATATCCATTCCACTTGCATACCACCAGCACCACCTTTGCATCTCCACCAGTTCGGCACCCACCATCAGTTCACTATCTCCAGCGCACAGGCAACGAGTTTGAGCAGTACATGACCATTAACAACGTCACCAGCAACACTCTCCACTTCATTCCACCAGCTGCTGTCTCATCTTCCTCCAACAGTCCATATCGCCATCACTTCCTTCTCGAGCAAAGAGCCAGTTGAAGTCCATTATAAAATCCACCAGCACTTCATAGTTTAAGCCATACATACCTGTAGCATCTTGCAGCAAGATCATTCCACCATCAGTTCAGCACAACATCATTGCCTTCCAAATCACATCCACAATATCCATTCCACCTCAGCTACTGTTTAGTTTGATAACTTGGTTTTGAATTAATATTTTCTGTGCTTTCATATTTATCTGCTATGAACTCTATTTTTATGTGTATCTAAGCATATTTTATTAGGGATAACTTCGACGTCCGGGCATGAACTCGTATTGATATTTAAAAGAGCATGTTTTCTTGCAATCTATCTTTTATTGTTCATTCTATATTGTGCCAATATTTCTTATGTGAATTATTTATGAATCGTTTAAGTTGCAAATTAGATGGTGAGTTCATAATTCTCATACTAATTCGAGAACTCTTCGACCCATAATTGTCTAGATATTCCGAGTACAAGTAGTAATACGTGGATATTGATGATGGGATTTTGTTAAATATTCATGTGTAGAGATTTACACTAGTAGATGAATCGAGCTTATGTGTTTGTCACTAGGAATAGCCTATCTCACGGAACTTAATGCATTTGATTGAGTCACACCTACAGAGCGTACTTCTAGGAAACTTAATGAGTAGAATCCGATAGTCGAGCGCTTCCGTGTCCGGTGAATTTGAGATTGCGGAGTATTTGAGCGTACTAAATATTCTAGGGTTATTAGTAATGGGTAATTTGCAGAAACATAGCTATATTGATAAGATTCATGTTTCGTGATTGAGAAAGATTCATTGATCATTATCATCCTCATATTTGCATTATTATTCAGAAATTGAATTGAAAACTTTGACTCAACTCTTCCTTAGGAACGAACCTGTTTGTCATTGTACTATTAGTTAGTGTAAGAGAAGTAAGGAATTTATTTTTGCGAGTTCGACACCTCGTCAAAGATCCGTAGCTATAACAATGAGAAAACAGTAGATCTCAATCATTGTTATACAGTGCCATTGTATTATTACATAGCATCAAAGTTCATTTATGTATAACTCCCCCTTAGTTAATACTTTATCTCACAATAAAAACCACTCCCCCTTACATAATGATCCGTAAACCATATGTATTTTTAGTGTGAACTACACATTAATTCTCCCCCTTTTTGTCAATAAAAATTGGCAAAGGTACGAAAACTAGTGGGATCCTAATGAAATTTTCATAGAGATACTTCATGACCAAAAGAGAACATATCAATTTGTTTCGATGATTTCACATAGTCGAAACTTAGTGTATTCATCAAGGAGGAGTTTATAAAGATACAAGAAAACTCCTATAATATTCCATAACCGCACTCCCCACAAAGATTTGGCAATTAAGCACAAGTTCAAAAAGAACTCTCCCCTATAAAATGTCATTCCCGAAAGAACAACAAGAGCGACCTTACTTTTACAAGAAAATAAGGATTTCTTTGGACATTAACAAATCACATGAAACATGAATTTGTATCCAAAAAAACTCAATTGAATTAACCACAAGGAAAATGATCAATTCAATTTGTCATGCTCAACATAAGAGAACTTACGGAGCCTCACATTACATACACAAAGATGTGGATCAGGGAAAGACCAATACTGCAGAATAGACAAAGATTCATTATATCTTTCATCATTATTTGCATAGAGACATATAATAGACTTAATCTTTGTAAACAAAAGTTCATCCCATCTTCCATCAATATTTGCATAATGACATAATAGGATTAACTTTTTTTGTCAAAAGTGCATTCAATCTTTTATCAGTATTTGCATAATGACATATGAAGAACTTAACTTTTGACATATATGGGACAATTATAGTTCACGAACGTAAAATCACATATCCCATAACATTATTTTTGCAATATGTAAAATCAATAAAGATTAATAGTGCAAAAATAATCTTTGCCCTTAGAAGGTAGAATCAATCTTTTTCGCATGGATTTACACCAAGAATAGCTACCAAAGGCGTATAAAAAGATTTTCTTAACAAAAAAGAACATACAAAGTCATTAATGACCATGCACCATAGTTCACATAAGATGATTGTGAACATTCAAGAATCCTATAGCAATGCGTACTACTGCCCATTCTTGAACTTCCTTATTTGTGATTCACCAACAACATTCTTCTAAAATCTACAAATGAGCTTATATGAGTAGTAATCCAATAATCCAAGTGCCCAAGTCCAAGAGAAGTGAAACAAGTGCGATGAAACGGAGCAAAACACTCAAAAACAAGAGACGGGACAAAGACCAATCTTAACTCATCCGAATTCAGGAATTATCATCTTTATTTTGAAGAGAATTTAAATAGGAAGAGAATGCAAAAGGAATGAGATCATTCCGAGTTCGGACAAAGAAGATACAACCAAAACAAATTTACTGAGAATCGACGTCTACATGCCAGTATGCATATGGGTTTGCGTACTAAATTCCCTGGATTTTGATTTTAAATGATGGTATGTGTACCATGAATTCCAAACATTCTGAACTACTATTTTCAAACCTAAACATTTAATAACCTTAAACACAAATCAAATTATACATGAAGGTACATGGATCATTATAAGTACTCTAAGCCAATGATAAAAACACAAATATTGCTCAAGTTTATAGACATACCTTTTGGAAGAATCGTGTCATGAATCATACGGCATTACCAAATATTCAATATCATACCTAACACAATATGTGCGCCCCAATTCTCGTGCTTCCCTCACCGTATACATAGTAGGACATTCCTTGGTAAGGATGCACTTAAAACATAATCAAGTTGTGTTGAGGTGAACAATGTCTTGCTCACCATAAGTGACTTTTGGATTATCATGAAAGAAATCGCTTTTAGAACCTTTCACATCCAAATCCATCTTTCCAAAGAACTTTTTAAGTTCCAACATCATGGATACTGCCTTCTCCATAGTCATGGAATTTTATGGGAGATCATTCCTTTTCACACTCAAAGTATCATAGGATTTCTTTGGTAAACACTTCTAAGTGCATTTAGGAACAATATGAACCTTCTTCATATTACTCTCTTCTAGATTTCTCGAAAGAGAATTGGATTGACTATTCTTTTGCAAGTTAGTCTTTCTCCAATTGGGAGCATCGGATCTTGTCTTGGTCTTTATAAATTTATCCTTTTGATAACCATTACGATTGTCAAAAGGATTCGTATGACGTTTATAGGCAAATCTAGGTTTATCACAGCACTGATTCCTTTGCCTAAAGGTTGGACAGTTATAACCTATAACGTTTAGGGGATTAGTCTTAACATATGATCTTGGTTTCAAAACTTCTTGTGATTCCCAAACAAGAACATCATGAAGTTTATCATTCCTTAAACGGAAAGGACATCTCCTTTCTAGGTGACCTTTATTTCCGCAATAGTGGCGAACATAAGGAATGTTCTTACCTCGATTCGTATGTGCTGACTTTGGAGGTTGATATACTTTTCTCTTTCGAACCTTAACTGTCGGAGAAGGTATTTCACTTTTTCCATCAGTGGAAACCTTTTGTTGAGAAGAATCACTAGCCTTGACAAAATTTACCTCTTTGCTAATACTTGGAGCATCTATTCCCTTATAGCCCAATCCTCGTGTATCACGATGATTTTAACTTTCCCTCAGCATAGTGGTTAATTTGATTGAACTATCATTGAACTTTTTCAAGTTATCTTCCAACACCTTGATTTTATCAAGAGCAGCAGATAAATCAGCCTCAAGGAATTTTTCTCGAGCGAGATAAGCACTTTTTCTGTCATCAAAACTTGTTTGCTTGGAGTTAATCCTTGCTTCAGTTTCTGCAAGTTTCTCTTCCAAACAAGTATTTTTGATAAACATTATCATATTCAAGTGACTTTCTACTCAGGTTTTCCTAGGAATCTTTGAGGACCGATTCGCAGAGTGATTCCAACTATAAAGACCTCTGTAAATCCTTTACAATTTCTTGTTTTCATGACATAGAGGAGTCAGAAGAGATGTGACATGAGAAGTTGTAATCTTCTTAATTTTCAATGAATACAAAAAACTAACATACACTGAGACTTACTCATCAACATCTCTATCAATATATGATTCACCTTCATCAGAAAGTTCATCCAACTGTTCTTCTAGGAGTGTTTCCCAATCAATAGTTTCTATAATCGGAGAATTTTTAGATATTGACTCAGATGTGACAGTTCACTCAGATGAATTCAATATTTGAAAATCATCTGGTGATTACTGACCTTATACGTTATTAGAGATACACTCGTCCATAATAATCATATTGCTAGAAACACGGACTTATGAGGTCTTTAACGTGTTTGCCTTCTCTGATACCAATTGAAAAAGCGGGGGTCTAACAACCACACCCAATATTTCGTTCAACAATCTGAATAGACAAACTCCAATATACTTTCAAGAGAATCAACTAGACATTCAGACTCAATCTAGAGAAAAGTATATCAAGGAGTTTATATCTCTGTTTCACAATGTAATCAGCAAATCAAACAAATAGAAATCCACGAGCCTGATTATTATGTAAAATAACTTGAACGGTACCAAAGACCTAAGTTCAAGTGTCAATCAATTTATATCAATAATCAAAGGTTGGATTATCTAATTGATTGATCTTAATGCACAACCTGTGATATTTCTATTATATAACAATAACAAAATATAATGCGAAAAAGAAATAACACAGATACCAGAATTTTGTTAACGAGGAAAACCGTAAATGCTGAAAAACCCAGGGACCTAGCCCATCTTTGAACACCACAATGTATTAAGCCGTTACAGACACTAGCCTACTACCAATGAACTTCGGACTAGAATGTAGTTGAGCCCTAATGAATCTCACACTAATCAAGGTACAATGACGCTCCTTATGTCTCTGAACCACAGCAGGATTCTACGCCCTTAATTCCCTTAGATGATCTCACCCACAACCAAAAGTTGCTACGACACAAAGTCAAAGACTTGATAAACAAATATGTCTCACCCAGAAAAGTCTATTGGAATAGATAACTCTGTCTCCCACAGAAATACCTACGAGTTTTGTTCCGTCTTTTGATAAATCAAGGTGCATAGGAACCAATTGATAAATCATCCCGGAGAACAACCTAGTATTATCAATCACTTCACAATAATCTTAATCATATGGAAGCGAAACAAGATATTGTGGAATCACAAACGATGACAGGAATATGTTTGTGACTACTTTTTATCTTGCCTATCGGAGAATCAATCTCAAGCAAATCTTAGAGAAGATAATACTCAATACGATAGAATATGTCAAGATCATAACACACAACTACAGAGAAAATAGTTGGGTCTAGCTTCACAATTCCAATGAAATATTTAAGTCGTTAACCTACAGGGTTTCGTGAAAAACCTAAGGTTAAAGGAGAATCGACTCTAGTCGCAACTAGTATCACTCATGAGGTGTGGGGATTAGGTTTCCTAGTTGCTAGAGTTCTCCTTTATATAGTCTTCAAATCAGGTTTTGCAATCAATGTTACCTTAGTAACAATGCATTCAATATTCAACGTTAGATGAAAACCTAATTAGACTCAAGCTAATATCTTTCAACAGTTAGATCAAACTTAGCTTGTTACACACAAATGAAAAGTGACTTCATTTAGATATGAGTAACTGTACCTAAACATGTGCACCTTCGTTGGATCAACAATAGTTAATCGAAGTTAGCCATATGAAAACTTTCATATCAACCATATTCATCTTAACCATAACTAGTTCAAATGACTCAAATGAAACTAGTTCTAGAGTTGTTCAATTGTTTATATTCTCATAGAAGTATATAAGACACAATTGAAGTAAAATTTATTTTGATTCACTCGAATAAAGTCATGAACATTATAACCACGGTTTGCAAAAGATTGCATTCCTTATTATATAAATGTATTAGTTCATGAACACACCGATTTTAGAACATAACCCACTCAAGTACGCAAACGGGTACGTATACCTAAATGGCTGGACTAAGTTTGGGTTCGCCAGTACGCGAACTGGTACGCATACCACAAACTCAGTTAAAGTCTCGAAAATTGAACCTCATTCCAGTACGCGTACCGGTATGTGTACTTGGATCCCGGACCTTGACTAAACCAAACAGTACACATATGGGTATGCATACCATGGTTCCAGGACTTGGATTACACATATGCAAGTATGCATACTGTGCTTAAATCCAATTGTTCTAAACTCTCATTTCAACCATTGAAACTTTCTCCGAAGACGACAATAGTTGTCTCACATAAATTATTAGATTCAAAATAATTTTCAAGTGATCGAATGATCAACACGAAATATTCTGAGTCTACATAAAATGACTGTCTCACACAAATCATGTAAGATGTTACCAGGCGATTTTCACATGATCATCTTTTGACTTTCGCCAAGAATATAAGATGAACTTGGTTAAAGATAAAGCTTACCAACACATATTTCGAGAAATATGTAAGCGAGTTAAACTCAGCTCGAAATATCAAATGTGTATACTTGAAGTCTATATAGCTATACGACTTTTGTCTCAAATAGGAGATAGAGTAGATAGACTTTTGAGTCATAGATGAGTTCAAGTCTCCACATACCTTTTTTTGATGAAGTTCCACAAGATCCTCTTAGTAGTTCTTCATCTTCGAAGTCTAATGCTCAACTACACTTTCTATCCTAATCCGAGACTTAGCTATAAGTAGACTAGAAATCAAGACTTATATTTTTGAAACTAAACTTGACAACAAGATTGAAATAGAAACACTTGCGAGTTCAACCGAGCAGTGCTCTAACAGATTGCATTTGCTACCGTCTGTGCATCTAGTTCAAAACACGCGTAATGTATTTTAATCTCCTCTGCCCCATTCCATAGCAAGATACAAAGCTACAAATTCATCCTGCTTTGAGTCTAGGTATATGTCTGCATAGATACACTTTCCTTGTTTAAAAGTACCTACAAAATTACGAACAATTACTCTTATGCCAGTATGGTATATATTATTAATCTTTTTATATGATTCATCACAACAAAATGAGAATTATAGGCAATCTGGAGGATTCCAGTGTATTATGTTTCTTGGAATTTGTTGAGCACCAACTACATTTCTTCGCTTCATCTTCATAGTTGTTCCTGTACTTTCATTTAAGAATCGAGTATATCGTATGACTCTAACTAGGTTAGGTTTAATGCCTTGAAACACACAGCAACATCGAGATTTCCAAATCTCTCAGGCCAATGTCCGATCATCATCCAATGTATTAATTTGATCTGTGAACCAATACCTAAAAGACGAATAATCCTTGCATTTTCCGGATTTGAACAAATGTAGTCGACCCAAGGACCCCAAGCGGAGTGAGACTCGGCGGATGAATGAAAAGCGACTGAAGGGAAAACGTAGTCTCCCTTATGAACCGCCAAACAGGGTGTATCTTCAAAAGAAGGTGCATGGGTCGACTCTTCTTGAGGTCAGATAAGCCATTATACGGATCCGGATGGAGGAAACGGACGAGGGTAGAGCATACGTGCAACCCAAACATCATCAGCCGGGAAAAGAACAGAGCCATCGTCCATTGTTGGCGGCCGAATCCCATCTTTGAGCTGGGGATTTCTCCTAAACTCCTCAAGCGCGTAAGATCTGAGCCGGGGAGGTGAATTACAGACGGGTGATTCATTTGACATAGTAAACGATGGATAAAGTAAGGAGAGAGAGAAAAGTAAAATAGTGAAAGGTGAAGATTCGGAGCCGAGGCCTCTTCTATTTATAGGAGGGTAAAAGGAGAAGCAATTATGAGCAGATTAGTAACTGTCACGTCCCAAGAATTGTAAACCAAAACCGTCCATGATTCCCATTCGTGACCAAAACATCCCAAGAGTCATCATCCAAAACCCCACGCATGGCATCAACATGTGACTGTTGACATGGTCTTTGACCGGTCAAACAGTCAGGGGACTAATGTTGATACATGAAAATAGTCAACCCCGGAATAGGTGGCCTCTTAACCCATTAAGGGTCTCCTCTTAGAATAAGGAGACTTGGGGACTAGGCCTGACCCATGAGGATGGGAAGTCCTAGTTCATGAGAGCATGGTTGGGCTTTGGCCTAAGAGGAAATCCCTTTAGGGTTTGATATTAATTTAAGTAAATGGATATAGTAGATTAGTAATATGCTAATCTTATGGGAATTTATCCATAAGAAGGTCATTATAAAAGGGGAAAAGGGCACACTTCTTAGGATCATCATTAATCCCCCATTACCCCCATAACCACATCTTCTCGTTGGGAGTACTTTCTGTGATTAGGGCTAGTTCCTCCTTCCCACGTTTTACCCATCGATAGTTGGTCAAGATCTGTAACGATAACAATAAGAAAATAAGTGCTCTCGATCATTGTTATACAATGTCATAGTATTATTACACAACATCAAAGTTCAATTGTATCACAACTTTGACAACAATACTATGGTGATATGTATCACTCCCCCTTAGTCAATACATCATCTCGATATGAAAACCACTCCCCCTTACATAATGATCTGTAAACCATATGTATTTGTAGTATGAAACTACACATTAATTTCCCCCCTTTTTGTCAATAAAAATTGGCAAATGTACGAAAACTAGTGGGATCCTCATGAAATTTCCATAGAGATTCTTCAAGACGAAAAGAGAATAACATACCAACAAATTTAGATGCAATCATAAAGACGAAGCTAAATGCATTCATCAAGGAGTTTATAAAGATACAAGATAAAAAAAAATTGAATTCCACATCCGCACTCCCCACAAAGATATGGCGATTCAGCACAAGTTCAAAAACGAACTTTCCCCCATAAAATGTCATTCCCGAGTGAACAACAAAGGCGACCTTGCTTTTACAAAAAATAAGGATTTCTTTGGATATAATAAAATCACATGAAAACATGAATTTGTATCTAAAAATACCAATTGCATCAACCACAAAAAGTGACCAATTCAATTGTTCATGCTCGACATAAGAAAACTTACGAAGCAACACAGTAAATACACAAAGATGTGGATCCGGGAAGATCAATACTGCGGAATAAACAAGAATTCATTCTATTTTTCATCACTATTTGCATAATGGCATATAAGACTTAATTCTTGTAAACAAAATTTCATCCTATATCCATCAATAATTTCATACCGACATATAATAAAGATAACTTTTGAAAAAATATGGAACAGTCATGGTTCACGGACGTAAACAATATAATCCATAACAATTTGTAATATATAAAACCATAAAGATTAATACTGCAAAAATCATCTTCCAAAATACTTAGAATTTAAATAAATAGATGTAAAAACATTAAAGATGAAAACGTTTGGAAATAGTTATGTGTAATCACAATAATGGCTATTCCAAACTCTAGTAATCCTTTTAAACAAAAAAAAGAATAAAATTCTCATAAGAAGTTTCCTAGACATCATAGAGGTTCCTCATAGCATCTACACGGAATTCCTTCTCATTATTATAGAATCCATTTATAATAGGATCATTTAATTCCTCCAAATCTTCAGAGATATTTGTCAACTCACTAAGTTCACTTTTTAGTTAACGCAGAGTGTTCTTGGTTAGAGACAACAATGTTCATAGTGAGTGATATCATCCAAAGATGAAACGATTTGAGACCTTAAATCATTTCTTTTCCCGATGAAATCCTTCACCATAGTCCTAAAGTGATTATCAGAATGACAAACATGAGAAAGAACCTGAATCAATAGTCGTATCCTTCACCTTTATTTTCCTTGAGGATTGGATTCATTCACACAGATACACATTGACTGCTTGTACAACATCTCTTTTTGTGGTTCCTCTTGTTATAGGAGCCATTAGACTGTATCTTTTTGAAAAGAGAGAAGGTAAATGACTTTTTTTTTTAATTATATATACAGTAAAACTTCGATAAATTAATCCGCCATAAATTAATAACTTGGCTAAAATAATATTTTTTGCCAGTCCCGACTTGGGAAGTGTATTAAATTAATAACCTCGCTAAATTTATAAGATAATAAAAAGATTAAGTATCCAATAGGGCCCAACTGAAATATAAATTAATAATTATTATAATAGCATTACATTACTGGTGTGTTACTAAAATAAGAGTCCAAAGTTGTTTGTTTCTTGTTCATATTTATGCAACATTGGACTTCATCTCTAATTTTCTTATAGTCCCTTGAGGAGTTTAGGAGTTCTTTTTTCAAATTGTATGAGGAAATCATTTATCTTTACTATTGATAAGATTGCTTCTTTACGAGAAACTGGATTCACTTGAGATGTATTCTGATGCACACTTAATTGTATTTTATATCGTTCCTTGACACACTTGTATGTTAAATTTTTCGAGAAGCCATTTTTGTGTTTCTCTCTGAGTCAAATTTGGATTGGAATGACTATACTCACACAATGCTATTCGAATCTCGTTTGTCATCGTGGAATTTTTGAAACCCTTGAGATGAAAAGTATGAGCTATTGTTACACTCTTCTTTTGTGTTGTTCTTTATTGTTTCTTTTAATATCAAAGATATATAAATTTATGCACATAATATGCAATATACTACACTATATTATATTATGCCAAAAATTTATTACACATCAATTTGAATTGAAAATAATATCTCAAGATATTTGTTATTACCGGAAACCATTAAGTTTAACTTAAATATTTTATTTTATTTTATTTTTTGAAACTTAAATTTAGAGTGTTTCGATAATTTAATATCTTATTCATTTATCGATAAATTAATAATTCGCTAAATTGATAGAATCTGTCAGTCCTAACATTATTAATTTATTGAAGTTTTACATATACATATATATAAAAAACCAAGATATAAAAATAAGCATAACATATATGTCATAAGTTACAATTACATGGTAAAAAATAACATATGATGGGGAAAATAACATGCATACACATATGAAATATATTTGAAAGAGAAAACTAATAAAATATTCATTGCATGCTTATAAAATGTAAAAGAAGTAGAATATATAATTTTTTTCTAAGTCCAAATAAATGAAGTAGTAGTACAATAAAAGAATCATACAACTTCTTTTGGTCATGAAAAATTGATATTCTTTAATTAATTTTTTTTTTTGTCTTTAAATTTTCATATGACGAAGAATATAGCAAAACAATATTTTTTTTATGATGAAGAAAAAAAAATACTAACATGAGATTTCATATCATTATGTGATATATATAATATAGACAAAAATATATCACAATCAAGGAAAAAAATGCATGTATAAAAAAAGACATTAATTATTATTTTTTAACAAGTCAGGGGCTAGTTTAAATATACCTTCTTTTAGCTCCCCTTACTTGATGCAGAAAACAAGAAGAACTAGTAGAGATGAAGGATAATTTTTTTTAGTGGAACTAGTAATTGTAGTTGATGTAGAAAACAAAATTTCCTTCCTTAATTGATTAAACAAAGACTCAATTGGTTAGAACAAGGTGTTGATAATGTGTTTAAGTTTATTGTAAATGAGAGTCAAACATAATAGAAACAAAGTAGAGGAGAAGAGAAATCAGTTATCTTTTCTCATTATCATTTACTCTTTATATACATGAAGAGCAGAGACTAGTGTTGGTACAAGTGGTAGCAAGGGAAAGAGTAATTCGTACATGTATTACTATGCATGTGAGATAGTATTACATGTGTCTAGTGTGTAGGTGGGGTTACATGCAAGAAGACATTTGGGTGGTTAGCCACATATCTTGTGAGACACCACAATATTACTACAACATCTCCATTATTCTTTCATTATCTTTCCAATATTTTTAGGTTTAGAGAAACTTCTGATTTTTGGATTTAAAAGTAAGAATTGTGGACCACAGTAAAATCTATTCATCTTCCCAACATGTAAAAAGATGAGAGAGAGTAGTGGAGATATTCAAAACACGAGACAGAGAACTCTTCTTCACTAACACAACATAAATCTTTTTCCCCAAAATGGTTCATGTACTTAGAAATTTGCAGATGACAAAAACAGAAATTTGATGTAAGGGTTTTATATTTATAAAGACCATGAAAAAACTTGTGAGTTGGTATTTTTTCAAAAGAGTTTGTTAAAAGAAATCAGTTCTTTATTTCTGTAGAATTTCTTCACAATGTCAAGTTCAAGTCCGAGGGAAAATTATGATTATCCAAATGATAAATCGTCCAGTGGCACTTCCTAGGATGAGTCTGTTACCAGCTCCGATGTAGGAAGAAATTATTCTTGGAGTAGGGTTCTATATTACGCTTGCAAGGTAAATTTTTGATGTTAATCTAATGATTTTTCAATATAGGAGTAAATATTTTATTATGTTTATGTTAATCTAATGATGATTATGCAGGCTTGTTAGGAGTAAATATTTTATTATGTTTATGTTAATCTAATGATGATGATGCAGGATTGTTATAATTCAAAGTCTAACAGGAAGAGAAGCCATCTCTGTGAAACTGATGATTATGTCCAGATTGTAGATAGTGAGAACATCCCTCACTATCATTTTAATTTTAAAAATTGATAATGTTATTCTTCTTTTATTTAATTTTTGCAGTCTTATACCGAGTCACTGGAAACACTCATTTTGGTTGAGTGAATCAAAATCTAGGGCTTCACAAATATCACAAAAGTTTTTCTTTTTCTTCTCCTCAGATTTTTTTTTTAACTCTAAAAATCTGATTTTGTTTTGATTTTGAGTTAATATAAGTGAAATTAATCATTAACACTAAACTTGATTATCATCACTAAACTAGGTTATTAATAATGAGGGTTAAATTTTCATTTCCAGTTTTTTTTTATAAGGGGCACCTTGAATGATCATGTAATGACCCTTTTTGTCTTATTAGAATGCCGCCCTTCTAATAAACCATGCCGCCCCAATAATAAGATTATTTTTTTTAGTCATAGGTTGATTGATGGGTTAATATTCATTGATTTTAACGGTTTGATTAGAGATTTGAAATATGGGTTTGATAGAAAAGGTGAAATAAAAGGTGGGTTTTTGAAAATTTTATGGTAAAACCAGTTGAAATCATGAGGTTGATTGATTCAAGTGGCAGTCTGTAAGGCTTATGGAGAGGTACTGTTTGATGATCTTGAGTTCTTCTAGGGTTGTGTTTCATGTGTTATTAATTACTTTTGGGATCTATACTTGTTCAAATCCGATGATATTGTCCGATGTAAAGAGTAGCAAATGAGATTATTAGCAAAGATTTTTTTTCAAAAAGAAAATAAATAAAAGGAAAACAGATTGACTCAAGTGATTTTGTAATTACTTATAGAATAACATTTTCGTTTTTTTTTTTTTTTTTTTGAAGCATGTTTTAATTTTGACACTTTATACTAATTTTCACTTTTTTTTCTTTTTTTTTTATAATAATTACAGTGGAAAACTGGAAGCTTTTGATGTTGGACATCTTTCCATAGGCATAGGGAATTTCAATGGTTGATCATGGTACCATAAAAGATTGTTGAGGATGACTAGAAATGTGGTTTTTCAAGTTTTTTTAGATGTCATCTTCATCTTTTTTTTTTAGTAGATGTTATCTTTTACTAGTTTCAAAGACCTCTCTTATTTAAATGTTATTATCTGTGTTATGACTTCTCAGACATTACTGTTGTTATTTTATGCATTGTTAAATGGGTTTTTATCTTTGTTTTACTGTAAATGGTATTTTACTAGTGAAATTTTGTTTCTTTCTTCTGCCGATGAAAATTGAGAGATTATATTAAGATTTTTAGACCAGTATATGAGAGAAAATACCATGTAATGATTGTTGGTGGCATGAGAAAAGATAAATCAGGTAAATGAAATTAGGGTTTTCGAATGTGAGAACTATAGTTAAATTATAGTGAAGATTAGGGATTAGGGTTTGTTGCAGATTTATAAGGTGGGTTTATTTGAGTTGGGTATTGAGATTTAACGGATTAGGTTGAATTTTATAGATCGTATCATGATGATTTTATGTCTTACTGGTAGAGGTGAGCATGGGCCGGTATGGGACATTTTTTACCTCATCCGCTTGCAATCCAATTCACTACGGATTTCAAATTTAGCATCCGCATCCAATCCAACATCCAACAGATTTGCATCCAATGGATGCACGGATGAACGGATTGGGCGCGGATAATCCAATGGATTTGTGTTACTTAAAATTTATATTGAAAAAGTAAAGCCAATATAGATGACTTCTTATAGAACCTATACATTTTACATACGTATATAAATATACAATGGCCAAGTCCAACGCTCCAAGCAAACACATTAAAAATTACAAAATTATTTATATATTTTTTAGAAACTATATATAAATGCTCTTAGTCTAACGAATATGGATGTCCAAAGGATTTTCAAGATTGCATCCGGGCCCAATATGTAATCCGTTGAATTTCAAAAATTTCATCCACGTCCAACTTATTAGCGAACGGTCCGAGCATCCATCCGCAAATATATGGTTGGTCTCGGTTAAATCCGCAGATTACGGGTTAATTCTCACCCCTACTTAGTGGTTTGTTCTTGAGAAGTTTGAATGAGTGGGGGCAGAGAAGATGATTTATTTGTGCTTAGCACCCAAGTAAGAATCTACGTATTCCATTCTACAATTTCTTTGATTTTATGTCTTAGCATCCCATCCTACATTTAGTCGAGAGCCTGTTTATATCGTCAATCTCTTACAACATGTTTGTTTTTGGGAACCATCTGACGATAGCCATCAAATAGAGCTCTATCTCTATTTTTCTAAAAGATCCGATCCAAAATTGATGTTTGTTTTTAATTTTCACTGGTGTTTTTTAATATTGGAGTGTTGGTTTTGTTAGGTGTCAGTTTATTTTGAGTGTTTATTGTGGGAATGCAGGTTGAGTAATAGTTTGGGTTGGAAGCAGCAGTATAGTTGTTGAATAAGCCGGTGAAGGCATGCGGTGTATGGTTATCCAGTTGTTGTGATGCCGTCAGCCAAATGACTAATTCATCCACACCTGTCTGTGGTCTTTCTTTACCATTTTCATTTTTTGAGATGAATGATAAATGTAAACATGGATGACATATTTTTCCCACCTGTGTTGGGTTTCTTTTATCGGGACAAGGTCGCGGGCACGCGCTCTGCGCGTGCAAAAATAATAAACTGTGTAGACTGTTGGTTTTGGTCCGAGGTATATCATAAGGCACGTATCACTAATATGTTACATTGGGAATGTAAAAGTGTAATCATATGAGGTGGCAAGTTTTAGGACGTGCCCCGTAATCCGTTCACATGTTCAAGGGTTTAGCTTCTCCTCCCTCCCAATTTTATTGTTGCACCTGCCCCACCATTCCAAAAATTGCCTCTCTCATTCATACTCTATCACCATCCCTTCCATTTTTTTTTGTCTCAAGTTACTATGTTCTGCACGATGCACCTTTGATCAACCGTCCGCCATTAGATCTAGAATTGAAAAGTTTTACGATTAGATTGAGCGGGTTAGCATCAAAGCTTTAAGTTTTCTCACATACTCCACTATTATACTTCACCGTTCCAGGGAAGAAAAAGCTTAGATATGAGTTTTGCTCGTATGGTTATCTTAATCATTTTCTAGTAATGCTAATTTGTTGATTTTGTTTCTCAAGATTTTGATCTATGAGAAGAAGCAGTCACTGTTACAGAGAATAAGAAGCTTAGCTATGGGTTTTGCTCGTATGGCTATTTTGATCATTTTCTACTACTGCTAATTTGTTGATTTTGTTTCTCAAGATTTTGATCTTTAATCTCTTCTTCCAATTAAAAATCAATGAATGTGTGCTGAAATTTCAGATTAATACGGGTCAATGGGTTGGAGAAAGGAAGATGGGATCCGAACATTTAATCGTGTTCAAGTTACTCTGGTGCCCCTACAATAATTTTTGATCTCTTTTAATGTATATATGAAAATTAAGGCAAAATGGGAATAAAGATTTTTAGATATCCAGATTACCATTTAGTCCTCAAATAATATTTTCAGTTTTGTTTTAACGATATACAATCAGGGGTAAAATTGTCCAAAAAATTTGCAGCTTCATTTTGCTACAGTAAGGGTGGTTGGCTTTATATAATAGAATAGATACGTGCTTTCTTATTGACAATATCTTCTAATCTTTATTGGTCTAAGTATTGATGTTACATAAGGAAAGCTGAGTGGACCACTTTGTTGAACTAGAGGCAAATGAACATGTTTGTCACAATGACAGAAGCCTCAGATAGATACCATTAGCTAGAAACTTAAGCATATATAGATTCAGAAGTGGATATATTTTCCACCAACACAGGGACACACTGCTAAACGGCAGGCAGGAAAACGGCAAGGTACGTAAATTTGAATGCTGATACGATTAGTTGCATTTGTGCATGCTTGATTTCTATAATATAAGCTATAATGTCAATGTAGACCGAGATAGGTCAGGGGAAGACAGCAACCAAGAAGTTCCCAAGAAATTTTTTAAATTCAGTACCTCAACAAATAGAAGTAAATCAGCCAAGGATGACTTAAAGGAAATACAACTCGAGTTAGCTTCCAAGTACGATACTTATTTCTTCGGAGTTATACTGCACAAGGCTTATCTGGAGACGAATTTTCTGGTGAGCCCTTTTGTAAACTATTATGGGTCTCACTGCCATGCTAAACCGTGTTGATTAACAAAGCTGAGAAGATAAAATCAGATGTTGACAGATGATAATGATATTTGATATATGTGCAGCCAGTACCAGCGGAGGCTCAAAAGGCATACTTCACAAATGATACGAAAAGCGTTAAAGTCAGATCTTGTGATGGGCGATCTTGGGTGATTCATATTCTTCGCTCCGAGAATGGTCAAGCAAAGGTCTACTATTAACTGACATTTTTGTTCTTGATTTCCATTAGCTTTCGATAGGCTGATTTAACCGTGAACTTACCATTTCTGCTTAGAGACCAAATCAACATGTCTTCATTAATCATAGGGATACGAATTTGAAGAATAATCTCTGTATCTGCTTGAGTTAAAAGTTGTTGCACCAGTTGTACTTTCCACGCTTTGGTGTCTTGATCAATAAGTTCTGACACCAATGTGTAATTCCTTTCTTCTTCACTTGAATTTGCTGGTACTGGAGGAATGGACTTTCCCGGTAACCAAACATCTGAATTTACTGCCATCATCTATATCCCCAAAACCATGAGAACGTACAAACTCCATGACATTATAAATACTCTGCCAGGCCCATGTGGAATTCTTCTTCTTATTTGCTTGAAGTGCATTTGTGTTTGGAAAATAACATTGTTTTAAAGCATTTGTCCAAAGCTGATCTTTTTGTTGGTATAATCTCCAAAATGTTTTGGATAACAAGGCCCGATTGAAGCAAGACAAATCCAGAAAACCCATACCACCTGACATTTTTATTTACCAACACTAGGCCAAGAGATTAAGTAGAGGCCTTTTCCATCCTTTTTCCCCACCAATTTTTTTGTTGAACCTTGTCCATTTCTTTAATGGTGGTTTCAGGATTTTTAAAACTCTCATATGATGTAATGACATTGTGTTTAAAACACTCTTCACCATAAAAAATGTACCTACTTGATTTATGAATTTTCCATTCCAGTTCGATAATCTTACTTTCATTTTATCCACCAAACTTGAGAAGGATGTTGTTTTTTCCTATTTAGAAATAGAGGAATGCCGAAATACTTCTCTTCAAGTTTCATTTTTTTCTTTCATCTCGAGTCTTTTCAATAAGATCCTGCAGTGTCTTGAGTGAATATGTTTGGAAAAAAAAATAACTGATTTTTAAAAGTTAAACTGCTGAATTGAGATCATGCTGAATTTATTGATAACTTCATGAAGGTTATTTGCATTATGGACGTCATCCTTAGCAATGAAAAGGCAGTTGTCTGCAAACAAAAGATGCGTCACTTGAGGTGCATTTTTAGAGATTTTTATACCTTATATCTTCCTCTCTTGTTCAGCTTTAGCTAGAGCCCTTATAAGAACTTCCATTGCGAGAAGAAACAAATAAGGTGATAAAGGATCACCTTTACGAATACCCCTTGTTGGTTTGAAAGACTTGCATGGAGAGCCGACTCAGTGGCGGATCCAACTAGTAGCAAGGGTGTGCACTTGCTACCCCTCCACATTTCTCCTCCAAGCCTAAATTTTCAAGCACAAATTTTCCTCCAAGCCTAATCTTGCTTTTTTGCTACCCCTAATAAAAATTTGCTTCCCCTTAATCTAGTTTCTAGATTCGCCGTTGAGAGCAGTTGAGAATAATTTGAACTTTTGTTGTACTTATAACCTTGACGAGTACCCCTAAATGACACAATTTGTTGCTGAAACCAAATTTGACATAACGTTGTTCAAAAAGCACCACTCTACTTGATCATAAGATTTACTCATCTCTAATTTTAGAGCCATATAACCTTTCTTAGTTTTCTTCCTCTTTATACAATGTATTAGTTCTTGAGCTAGTGTTATGTTGTCTCCAATTTGTCTTCCCGGTAGATAGGCGGCTTGCATTGGAGAGATAATCTTCTTTAGATGTTACTTGAGTCTGGTTGCCATGATTTTGGTAATAAAATTCTATATAAAATTGCATAAAGCAATTGGCCGATAGTCTCCTGGAGTATGGGGTAATTTAGTTTTTGTGATTAAGCATAGATTCGTCTTGTTCATCTTGCGCAATATTTTTCATGACTCAAAGAAACTCTGCGTCATTCTTATATATCTTTTTAACAGTTGCCCAATACTTCTGAAAAAAAACCCGGTGGAAAACTGTCCAGCCCTGGAGCTTTCCACGGTTGCATGCTTCATCTGGAATTTTGGTAACCTCAACATTATCCTCCTCCGATATACATTTGGGAAGAGTGCTGAGGAAGTCATCATCATTATCCGGATCAGAAGTGCTCATAATTCCATGGAAATGATTGGTTAAAAGATTTTTAAGCTCGGCTCTGCCATTGCACCAGCTCCCATTTGGTTTTTATAACGACTCTATTATGTTTCTGTTAGTCGGTGGTTAAAGTTTGACCAAAAGTCAAACTTTATCTTGTGCCAACTTGTTCCTAAAGTTTAGGAATTAACTTAAGAGCCAAGTTAGGAAAAATAGCTTGTTCCTAAAGCTAAGGTTTCTTAAGGGCTAAGTTTGTGTTCTCCATATATGGTGCTAGAATTGTAGAGTTATTTAATAATCCAACCTAGAAGAGCGGTAAATCCTTGTGCTTAGGATTTTGGTCTCTTTGGTATGGAGGATCGTATGCTACTGTGAAGGTCAATATCGGTGCGAGATGAAAAACTTGTAGAGAGAGGATTTTGGTGTTCTAGTATTTAGGGTTTGGGGCTTTGCCCTAAACCAAGTTTCTAGACGGTTTCCATGTTTCTCCTCTGTTACTAACAACCATGAAGAAGGTGTAGAAGAAAAGACATGAGATGGTTTGAAGAATGGTTAGAGAATTGGTTTCTATGGTTTCTTCGATGGTGCTCTCGGGTATGTCTTGTTAACTCTTTGGTCTTGTTTTGGGTTGCGGAAAGAGCATGTAATGGTCTTTGATTTAATGGAAGTTTTTCAGGTAGTGTTGTCCGTGGATGTAGCCTGTAAAGGTGAACCACGTATATCCCGTGTTGTGGTTGTGCATGTTTCTTTATCTTCTGTGTCTCTCTTATTATTTCTCCCATATTTGGTCCAAATCACCAATCGCCCTTTGTGATCCTGATTTCCGCTGCGCTCGGGGTACCAATTTTCCCAACAGTTTCTTGTTCTCCTTCTATTTGCATGCAGATGATAATGCTAAGTGTTTTGACTAGCTTCGTTGAACATAGTGTCCCTGGCCTTTTGTATGTAAAACTCCTCTTCCTATTATTTTATTATTATTTGGTGTTTTGTTTCCTGGTTTCATGAAAACTCCCTGATTTCAACAAAATATCTTGGTTTTCAACAAATCCCTTTGATTTTATGAAAATTCTCTAAAATCATCAAAATTTAATAAAATTGGGAAGAGTGGCTTGGGACCCGCGCCCATTGGCCGGCCGGCCATGCCTCGGTCATTGCCGGTCCCACACTCTCATTCCCTATTTTTTATTAAATTTGTTTTCTCTCATCTCATGGAAGTTCCCTAATTTCATCAAAACTCTCCAGTTTCATGGAATTTCCCTCAAATCATAGAAAATACATAAAATTACATAAAACTGGGAAATATGTGGGACCGTGCTTGTTAGCGGGCGGCCATGCCCTAGCCTTGGCCGGTCCCACACCTTGCAATTCCCTGTTTTATTTGTTTTCCCTCATCTCATGTATTTTTCTCAGTTTCAGCAAAACCATGGATTTTGCATATTTTCTCCAAATGTTGCTCAAACGTGCACTAGAAAATATCAAAATTCTTAGGAATGAAGCACGTGCATCATGGTGACACAGGCACATCCCCTTGACCAACCAAGGGTGACCCTGAGGCTTGCAAACATCTGGTCCCGCATGTTTTAATGATTTTAACCTAATTTTCTCAATTGCTCATATTAGGTTCAAACTCTTTCCAAACAATTGGGAATTTGCTCAAATGACCATCTGTTGGTCCCGTGGACACCAAGAGCCAGTCTCATGACTTCTTGGTCGGTTCATCATTTTTCCATAAACCAGGTTTCATTATTTGTTGCTCACACGAGCATTATTTCAGTAAATGATTAAACCAGCATTTAATCAATATGTCAACAACTGGTCCTCAAGAGACTTTGGTATTTTTGCTCTTTCGAGCATCTGGACATTATATGGTGAACCTGTCATCCCATATATCCGGTCCTATGTTGATTTGCAATAAATCATCATCTCAGTAAAATTAGGGTTTTGAATCCAGAGCTCTACACAAACGTGATTCTGGGCAGATTCAAACACTCTGATGATTTTATGTTGATTCCATGATCAACATTCTTATTTATTTTGCTCGACCCAGCATTCAGTAACTTAAATTAATATTTTATTTGGTCCTGCTACCAATAATTCATTAAATTAGCAATATTCGCTCAGACTAGCAATATTTGCTCAGATCAAAGAATATAGATTCAACTATCAATATTCAACAATTCAGCAACACAGTTTGCTCGTCTTAGGTTGTAATAATACCTCGTCTCAGCAGACATGTTAAATTCATGAGTTTTAGAACATTTTCTAATCATGTTCAACTCAGCACTACATGGACTCATCGTCCCATGAAGTCGGCAACTGAATCCACAATCACATGGGGGGCTATTAACTAGGGTTTTGGTCTGGCAGTCTACGGCATGTGTGTTTACCCACGATGAGAATGTGAGCAAGTCGTGCAATTAGTTGGAAGAGTCAGCAAGGTAGTGGGTGGAAAATGAACCAAGTCTCCACACGATGAGCAATTGGTTTTAACACGATTTCCCACTTCCACACTCTCTGATTTCAGCAACTGTCACACTTCATGGGATCATGGTGTTTTCAAATCCGTTATTATAAAATGTTTCTGAATCCTGATTGAAAGAAAAAGATTCGAACACTCGAACATTCGTCTAGCAATTTCTTATCAAAGTTCATACAGACAATCTTTCGTCTACACGAACTTAGAGGAATCACTCTCAATTGAGAAAAATTCAATCATTCAGAGCATTCTTACGCTGAATTCACAACACACCTACAATCTCAGATCACCATTGATCTCACGCATTTCTCATCTTCCCTCATACAGATCAACCCATCCTCTCTTATGACCGAATTAACTCTGGAACGGCCATTGTTCTTGGTTTAGGCTGGAGTCTTACATATTGATCTCTCAAACTTAAAGCACTCCCTTCTTTCAGTGCATATATGTGAGGTTCAACATTTCGCTTGGTTCAAGGAGTCTCCACACGGTCGACTCTTAAATTCCATAAAAACCAGCAAATCGTTTTTTCCTCATCTATAGATTGGAGACCACAGAGGGAGATTAATCTCTCGGTTGCAATCTCACGATTTCACAAGATGGCTGGTCTTAGATCTGGGTTAGTTACAGGTTCCAACACAAACGGCGCTAGTACTAGCAACAACGATGACAATGAAGATATCTCGGGAACAATTCCGGCCTCAAATACTGGCAGTGGTGATATTACTCCTCCTCACGCAGAAGATCATACTTTGTTCGGTCAACGGCACCCTAAGGAAGTCAGACGAAACCCACCACCCACCATTTATGATCTCATCAAGGTGCAGGAAACTCTTTCCAAGAATCAAACTAACATGGCTGCTACACAGAAGGAGTTGTGTAATTATCTCAAAACTCTTACTGACAAGATGTCAGAGAAGACACAAGGAAAGGGAAAAGAAAAGGATACATCTCCAAATGATGATCTTGAAGTAGTTCCAATTCATACAGTGGATGGCAACGAAGTACGAAAAGCTGCAGACGATCTATCAGCAAAGGAATCATCGAATTTCATTACTCGGTAAAATTTGGAACGCATCTTGGAGAACCGTGGAAAAGTCAAGACATCAAATGTCCATCGTCACCAGCCTATGTACCCTGCTGCTACGCAAAGGATTCCTTTTCCAAAAGAGGAACAATGAACATCCCAATGACTACGTGAAAAGATTCAAAGTTCAGGCCCTGGACTGTCATGATCCAAACGTCACAGAGCAGCAACTGGCAGACTTGTGCATCAATGGCATGATCCCGGTTTACAGAGCTCTACTGGAAAATCTTCGATTCCAGACTTTCTCAGAGCTTCACGAAGTCGCGAAGAGATCGGAAACCACTGCACCTTCTATATTGGAAAGAGAAAAATCTACAAAGACTGAAGAATCGTGAGATGCTCGAGGAAGTAGACGTCTGATCAACAAGCACTACAACCTATATCCCTCCACAAACACTGTTGAAGAAGGGAGTAAGTGCAAGGCTGAATCCCCGAACAAGCATACCTCATATCCTCCAAAGACGCAAAAGAAGGACAAACCAGAGGCACGAACTCCTGGCCAGCGTACGGAGACTCCTGATCAAGATGCACCTGACTTTCCTCTCACTGATCGCTTTCGTATGCGTCAAATATAATTTCACTTATTACTTCACTAAAATAAATGTAGAATGCGATAAGAAAGAGTTCGTATCCACATAGAGGCTTTTGTTGTTATGCAAATTTTCAGTTTCTTAGTAACCAATGGGGGGATGTTGATGTTTCAAAGCAATAAAATTAAATTGGAATCAAAGTAATGATAAAAGTAATCAATAAGGAGAAGATATTGGTCACGGGATAGTTTCATTCACAAACTCGAATTCTCAACAATGATTAGAATTGATAATTTTAATCTCTCATTTACTAAAAGTCCTAGAATATCTTGATCGCAAGAATATTCCGCTAATTCCCTGATTTCATCACAACCACATTAAAAGATGCATATTGAATTCTTCCTAGAAAGCAACCTAAAGTGTAAAAGCACAATTAGATTTAACTCCCTAAAAGCAATAAGTTTTCTGGAATAAGACCAATCAAGGCAATCAAAATGTGTAAAAGCACTAAATTGATTTAAGCCAAGTTATGATTCATATGTGACTAGTAGGATATATCACTACAAGCACTACCCACATTTATGCTACTTAAAATCAGGGATAAACAATGTTTTCGTATTGAAAACCCTAATATAGCTTTAGATATGAAAGTAAATCGGATTGATTCCGGACTCAACCAAACAAACAATCAAATCATATAAAAATATAAACCATGAATCATAAACAATAAAGTATTGAGACAAAACTACATCATTGAATCAATTATCATTTGTGAAATCCACTTTATATCCCATAACCAATAAATAGTATTTAGTTACTCATGGTTTTTAGATTCAACATCATTATAATCACAAATAAAATGAAGAACATGAAAAATAAACGGAAGCAAACCCTAGTAGAATCGCTCCTCCAAAACTCCAGTAGAAAGATAGATAATAAGTCATAAGTCCCAAAAGAATATAAACTTTTTCCTTTTATAGTTCTTCAACTTCCCAAATTAGGTCTTCAAAGCCCAATGTCCAAAAGATCCAATAAGCCCATATGTGAGGAATAACCCATGTAAAAATATGTCCCAAAAATAGTTCGTCGGAAAACTGGTGCAACGGCCGGAAGTTGGCCGGAATCCGGTGCAGGAAAATATCTCAGGTGACCGGCTAAGTCCGCCCGGTCACCGGTTTGGAGTCAAAGTAACAGTCAACGTCAATGTTGACGCCTGACTAACGGTCAACATCTCTGGGTCAGGTTCGAGTCAGTCTTCTGGCTCAGCTGAGTGGCTAACTAGGCTGACCTACAAAGGCCTGAGCCATTGCACTCTTGCATAGGCCATTTGTTGTGATGCACCAACATGGATGTACCTCCCCAACAAATCAATCCTGTGACCTCAGCATTCCAAACTCCAACTGCATCATCATATTAATTCCATCACAAAGCTCGACTTCAACCAGTTTCTGCATTTCTGTCTTCTACCAGCACTCCATCTCTTCTAAGCCATCAACTGCTAAAACCCATTGTAACCACCACCAGTCACTGCACTGTAACACTGAACCATACCGAACTACCACATGCTTCTCTCGAGTAAGACTACCTGAACTGCAGCTCTACCAATTCTTGCTCAGTTCCAACCCCATACACCATCTTAAACCATTCACAGCAAGCCTAAGAATTCCGCCACCTGAAATGCTACTCCGTCACCATCTGAACCAGTTTGAACTACACCTACAGATTACAGTTCAATGTCATCATGCCCTCTCTGCAACACAACATCACTATCACTGTAATCTCTTGAATCTTGTTGCGCACAACCAAAACCAACAGCAACAACTGCCATTTGAGTTGCAGCTCATCATTAACCCATTAACTCATGTTTACTGCAATAACAGACTCAGGCTTTATCTGTAATTTCAATACCACCATCTGTAACAAATTCCTTGAAAATCCAATTGCCTCATTACACCCATTTTCTTTATAGTTCAATCATCACTCCTTCTACAAGCTCAAACACCACCAACCCTGACAGACAACAACCCAATAAAAAGCAACAACAACAACAGCTGTTGAGCTGATTATCGAGCATAATTTCTTGTTGTACTTCACATCAAACAGCATGACCATTAACTTTCCTAGTTTTCTTCTCCACAACATCAACAATTTCTCTGCCCAATACGACAACTTCACCAGTTCCATTCTTCACATTGCAGTAACCACAACCCATGTAATGCCAACCAACACACACATCACTTCATATAATCCAATATCATTCATACACCACCCATTTCAGCTGCCATTGTTTCAACTACAGCCATGACTAGCAGCTACAGATTCAACTCAGGCCACCATCCAGCTGCACATCACTCAGTCACAGTTCAATTTCATCACTAGAATCAAAACCCATTTGCTCAAAACCCCAAATCCAAATCTGACACCATTCTTCTCTATTGTTTTAAGAACCCATAACTCAATTCATCAGTTGTTCACCACTTTCAATCTCAAGCTCAGTTCACAACCCATTCACCACAGATTCAGTACCCATTGATTTAACAACATCATTCTCTATAGGTGTAATTTCTTGTCTGTGTTCCTCTAGTTCTAAACAGACCACCAACAACCCAATTTCTGATTCCATTACAGTAATTTTCATCACCAACAAACAGCTCTTGATTACAACCCTTGCTAAGCTCAGAACCTGCCATTTTTCACCAGCACCTGCTTAGCATCACTGCCTCCTGAATTTCATTCTCCATCCACTTTCAGTTACAGCTGCTCACCTACAGCCATCACCAGTATCACCACTACATCACTAGATTCAAACCCTAAGCAACAAATCCGATGAGAACCCATTAACATCAATATCACCAGAACTTGAAATCACTCAAACTCATCTCAGTAAACAAACTAGTTCTTCTCGATTTGAACCTGGTACACAGCCGTATAAACCCTAGTACTTCCCTTTCTCGATGTAATTGATCCATCACATAATGACCAGAGCTCAACTGTATGTAGATCACAAACTTTTCTCAAGGCCCATCTCTCTGATTTTCAGACTTCCCACTCTGAATTTGTGCCGCCATTCTTTTCTCCCTCTGTCTTGATTTCAACAAGAAATGATTGAGAAATCAATTTCCTATGAATTTTAGGGCTGTTGTAGGAAATGAAAGTGGATATAGCCACTTTGTTGAAGTAGATAAGGGGTGGACACCCAGAATGACTCTAGGCACCCATGAATAGGATAAGGGACAACCAACTGGCAGCCCCTATGTTGATCTGGCTCGACTCCTATGTCATTCGCCTGCGCCTTATGCTCCAATTGAATGCTTCCTCCTTATTACGAGTTCCTCCGCTAACAGCAACCGTCCCTTATTTCTCATATTCACTTATACTCTTCAATGAGAGTCATCACTAAAGTTGTCATGCTTTTCAGACAAAATTCGCATCACAAAAGCCGAAAAACTTTTCAGATAGGGATGAAGAATAAAAGCAAATATGAGAAATAATCGCCTCCAATAACATTTGCACCTTTTGCCCTGTTTCTTCTTCTTTTGCTCCAAACTACTCCAAAGTACCTAATCAACTCAAATTCACACATAAGATACATATTTCACAAAATAAATAGCAAAGAAAGCATAAATACTAGATATAAAATTAGGTGTTTTACAACACCTATCACTCACCATTGTAGAAGTGCTCGAATTATTAGATGCCTGAATCCAAGATGGTGAAATCAAATTGCCATATGTCAGGAGAGACCCAAGACATGGAAAATCCCCGTTATTGCCGATTCCATAGGTTCGTCAATCATCCCACAAGCGACTGCGTATTTTTGAAGCACGTTTTCAAAGAGAATGTTGATCCACAATAGCTTCAACTGGGGACTAAAGGAGTACACAAGACTCCTCTCCTAGTCAGAACCTTTACACTCTCTGAACAACCTATCAAATAGGCAGTACAATCCTTGGTCGAACGTGAATTGCTCTATCTGTTGAAGGCAGCAAGGACAGACATGTTCACAACACTGAACAACATTGTATCAAGAAGACCATTCCGGAAATACTTATTGAGCCTCTAATTACAGACCAAGATATGTATAACTGGGGACTGCTTACCATAGTAAATCTCAAAAGAAACGAATTTAGAAGAATGTTGATCGATGCTGGCACCGCCATCAACAACATTCCACTGAAAACCATCAGATCCACATGAATCACTTGACAAAAAGTTACTCATGCTTCATATCAATCAGAGACCTCGAAGGAGCGCTCGGAAATACTTATGGCTACATCACTATCAAAGTGAACATAAGTTCAACCTGTACAGAAACCAAGTTTCACATAATCAGGAAGATCCAGGATATTATATGTCCTTCGGACGAGCGTGGATCCATGCTGAAAAGATGGGCACTTACAAAGTTCCTTTGGTTACACATCTCTCCAACGAAGAAAGTTATGATACAAAAGATTTGACGGACATTCCATCATCAGAGTACTTTGAGGAATTTCAAACCTTGACGAGGTTAAAGCAAGAACCTACAAAAGATGTATATACATTCATCAAGAGGTTCCGTACTCAGCCAAGTCTCATTCCATGTCTATGTCATTTATTTCCTCATATGCTATCGTAGCATGGGGACTTAATTATGCTAGCAACTCTACAAGACGTTATGAATGGTAGCTTCACCACATTAGTATTTTATCAAGTGCTTGAATCTGACGTTTCTCTGAATCAAACACTGAAACATTCATTACTGATGTCCAAACATGGCAAAGAACACTTTGGGCATTTCTCCTGCAAGTCCATGTGTTCCACAAAATCAGAAAGCTCAGATGTCGACACAAGTTTCGAATCCCACTACTGCAATGAAAGGGATGTTGAATCAACAGAAGATACCCCAGGTCCGAGATGATCAAACCCCTAAGATATTCGATGCTTAAGGAATATACGCTTCAATGCTCAAGCATCTAAAAGCCATCAAATTGTACTCCCAATCAAAGAGTACAGTTTCATCACAAATATCTCGACGATGACACATTGGTTCAACACCAACACTATCAAAGTGTAACTAAACTACAGTCGATAAGTCTTCATTATTCCATGATAAGACTTCTGAAGCATATGCAACATCATTCATACATGGATGGCACTAATTCCTTCAATATACACTGGGTAACTTGAGGTGATTCCGGAAACTTCATCAACGGGATTTCTCTACATCACAAACCCTTGCATGATTGAGGAACTTTCTATCTTCACCAATCACATCCAGTATGAAAAATGCTGATGCTATCTACCGCAACAATGTCGACTCACTTGTAAAGCCAGATCATGGTAAATTTATGCTTTCAGGAGCCTTCAGGTTGAACTCTCAGTACACCTTCATCTTACGAACGCTCAACTCATCAACTAGTTCGTAGGCTCACTGGAGGAAGGAGCAAAGATCACATCTATAATCATGGTTCTAGCCTTTTCGGTCATTAGAGAAACTTCAACCATGGTATCAGCATCAACGATAATCTCTGGAGGAACACCATCTATGATCTCAGCAATTTACAAGGATCTTTGGAGCATAATCATTGATGGTTTCAGCACCAACAACTCAAAAGAAATATCCTCAGGGCTTCATCAACTAATCATTCTCTGAAGTGTTGCAAAGCGGACTTCTCTAAAGAGCCAATGACTCATATCAAGATATGCAAACCTGATAACATACTCACATTAAAGTCTTCCCAAAGCTAGCATGACTGGTGGGAATAATCCAAAGTCTTCTGCAAAATGTTCTCATCACCTCTACAAATGAGATACAACACACTTCAGGCCATGGGTTTGCAAAAACTACCAATGGGTGAGGAATGGTACAATGCTTCCTCAATAAAAGATGTTCGTTTATGTCTCTTCTACAACATACCAAAAGGGCGCATCCATCGGACATACGAGTTGAAAGATATGGCCTTTACCGTCAGGTCCATGAAATCTGAAAAATTTACACGGGATTTCAAATTACAAATGTGCATGCTTTGTTGGCTGATCTCTACAACTTCAAATTGAATAATTATTGTCTCATGAGATAACTCAGTCTCCTAGATTCAAAAGTTGGGGTCAAGCATTAAATTCCGGTGTCGTATGAGGTTCCTCCAGCTTTCAGAGCATACAACATGCAAACAGAAATTTATAGACTGGTTCATAACCCCACAGTCGATCGATCTCCACCAGGTCTTTTCACTAAGTTCTTCATCAAGGTACCTCCATCTTCTACCACCTAGATCTTTACATCAATTTTCTACACAGGTCCTCTATCTAGGTCTTGCCAGAAGAAGAGAAAACGAAAAGAAGAGGTTTAACAAAACACTGGGGACTGACGCTCCATTGCAACAGTCTCTTCAGTCTTCTCTACTGGTGGCTCAATTTCTTCTATCACTAAAGCAGCAACAATCGAGGTTTTCATAACTTCAATGACAACCTTCTCATGTCCTTAAAGTGCAGGGATGGTTATCTCTTCATCAATAACTCCAGGGCAGCTCGAGTTATCCTTACTGGTTTCAATATCCTCAACTTCGGTATTTGACACCCATTACGAAGATTACATGAGGTTAGAGAAATCTAAACATGAAACCAAATAAGACCATAAAATACAACATATGAACAGTCCAACATCATCAATGTTCGTCGTTATACACTCAAGACACAAGCAAATAACATGAAAGTTATGAAAATACGTTTTGCGGCAAGCTCGTATGAAGAGACTCTACTCTTCCCTTTGCAAGACGATGAACTGGGAGAGATATACAAAGGATTTGGGTATGAGTCATATACCACTCTCTTCATATGGACGTCCTCTACAACATATCCAAAATTCACAGCAATTGGAGAAACCAGCGAAGAGTTGTGGCCAAAACATTGGACCTCATGCCAGCTGAAACTTTTCTGAAGGTCTCCTGGAAGTTTACTGTTTCGTCAATTTCGGATCCTAAACATGCTCGGAACCCAAAAAGATTCTTTAATAAAGTTTGGAAATTTCCTGGGCATGAGGATACATTGGTAGACCCCGAAAATCCGACAACGGACGAAGATTCTACAACAATTTCAATAAAGACCTAACTTCTGAATTTTCTGATGACGAATTATGATGAAATTCTTCGTTCATCCACATCTGAATCAGGATCTACACCATCAACGCAAATCCTGCCTTTATCATCAGCTGATAGTCTCATTTGCTGAAGTCGGTGGTGCTTCTACTGACAAGGTATGGCTCATAGATGATCGAGAGACATACAAAGTACCAGCTTTCCAGCATCTCTGAAAGGTTGATTCATCCCAGGATGAACATCTGCAAAAGTCTTCATGTTTGACTTGATATTTCTAGAGCGTTCACCGGAGGATCCAGAAGGGTGGTTGTAACCAGAAGTCACCACTATTTGAGGCGAAATACATGGAGTCGTGGATATACCAACAACAAGCACGCACTGAAACGGTAACAATCCAACTCTTTCCTATTTACAATTTCACTAGCTATAGTGATTATAACGTCAAAATTTTGAAAACTTGCTCGTTCCTTCAAACCTGCAAGAATGAGCAAAATTCATTATTCAAAATCATGACTTGATTTTCATAAAACCGTGAACCACCCATATAAATTTTTACTATGTGAACGTTCACTGATTTTCAAAAATCGGACAGACGTCCACTCTATAATTGTGTAAACTCACATACAGACATTATTTAACCATGTCTACTTTCAACAGTTTTTCAAAATATATAAATATTTGGGGTGAAACTCAAGTAAATTTGAAAAATATATCTATATATATTTGCTCCCTCGGATGAGCATCTGTCTTTGAAGCGAGAGTATATTTTCAAATATTTCTGAAAGCTCGAAGATAAAATTTTCCATGAAAGCTCATAAACAAAATTTTACTACTAACAGACGCACGTCTATTCAAAAAAAAAAACTTTTCTCTCGTACGAGCATTCACCTTTGAAACGAGAGTTTATTCCACTTTGTGAAACTCACATATTTAAAAGATAAAATTTCGATTTTCATGAAAGCTCATAGACAAAATTTAATATCATTAGACTCAGGTCTATTTTGTTTGTTCCTTAAACTTACGAACGAACGAGCATCTATTCCTAGAACAAGGATTTCTTTTCATGGGCCCGGACCCATGAATCCTAAATCGACCAAGGTTTCATCATCAAATCAGCGGTTCTACACCAATATATGTTCACTGGATGATGTTCTATTATGCCACTGGGGCTTCCGCTCAAACCATGGTTTGCTCATTCAGTCGAAATCTGGTAATATCTTATCTTATAACTAAGTTTAATTACTTATTTCTATTTGTACTTGGAAAATCACCATTCAATGCTGACTGAGGAACATGACTGTTCCTTACTAAGAAGTTAATGTAGATGGTGGATTTTCGACAAAAGGTAAAATTGTAAAACTATACTCCAGATTCGGCAACTGGATGAGTATTGAGGCCCATGTCTCTAATTAAAGCATGAAATCTCATGCCATAAATCTCTGACTGAGAAGGCTGTCTCTCAGAGTACATGTAGATGTGTAGTCTCTCAGCTGAGGCCATATACATCTCATGAATACTGAGCAATTTCAGTAATTACTCCGGATCCGGCAATCGGATGAGTATCGAGACTCATGTCTCTAAGCATGAAATCTCATACCATAAATCTCTGACTAAGAAGGCGGTCTCTCAGAGTACATGTAGATGTGTAGTCTCTCAGCTGAGGCCACGACACATCTCATGAATACTGAGCAATTTCAGTAATTACTCCGGATCCGGCAATCGAATGAGTATCGAGACTCATGTCTTTAAGCATGAAAGCTCATGCCATAAATCTCTGACTGAGAAGGATGTCTCTCAGAGTACATGTAGATGTGTAGTCTCTCAGCTGAGGCCACGGCACATCTCATGAATAATGAGCAATTTCAGTAGTTACTCTGGATCCGGTAAGCGGATGAGTATTGAGACTCGTGTCTCTAAGCATGAACGCTCATGCCATAAACCTCTGATGGAGAAAGTCTCTCAGAGAAGATGTAGATATGTAGTCTCCCATCTGAGACCATAGCACATCTCATACTGTATAGAATCGAAATATTGGGCGGCTCCTAGATAGCATGCCTGCTAGTATAGAGCAACAACGTCTTCAGGATGCAACCAGGTTTTCCCTGACTATACAAGAGGAATATGACACTCCAACAAGTTCATATTGCTCAACCCTCAAATAATTAATGCTCCTAGATAAGAAGATATGCTAGTATAGAGCCATCAGTTAATTATCTTTAATCGTCTGAATATCTAGCAATATTCTACGAGCCATCAGTTAATCGCTTGAATATCCAGCAATATTCTACGATTCTTCGTTATATTTCGTCACTTCAATTCGTGGTTCTTCCCAGCAGAATTCCACGGGTTAGTGATAAATATTCAACGAAACAGGCATTAGAGCATCGAATAAGCCCTGATTAAAATGGTGAATGCACAGACCAGCATTTTGAATGCGCAAACGAGCATTTAAAAATACGAATGAATGAGGAACCTATGCAAAATAGGTAAGAAAAATAATAATAATAAAATATCAACGAAAGTGCTAGGGGACTGGGCTCACCAGCCGGCCGGTCATGCCGTGACTAGTCTCGCACCCAATTTTATATTTTATCACATTTTATTATTTTTCTCTAATTTCACGAAAATTCTCTCGTTCGAGCAAATCTCCTTTATTTCAAAGAAATTATCTAATCTCATGATTTTATCAAAAATAATAAAATTGGGGAAAGGTGTCGCGGGACCGAGCACCAGCCGGCCGACCATGCCTTGGCTATGGCCGGTCCCACACCTCACGTCCCCATTATTTTATTATTCCTCTTAAATTATGAAATTTTCTTGATTTCATGAATTTTCCCTAAAACCATGAAAATTATCTAATTTCATGTATTTTGTCTAAAATTATAGAAAATATTAAAAAATTAGGGAAAACTTGTGGGACCGAGCTCTAGCCGACCGGCCATGACCTAGATGGCCCCACACGCCCATTATTTTATTATTATTTGGTGTTTTGTTTCATGAAAACTCCCTGATTTCAACAAAATATCTTGGTTTCAACAAATCCTTTTGATTTTATTAAAATTCTCTAAAATCATCAAAATTTAATAAAATTGGGAAGAGTGGCTTGGGACCCACACCCATTGGCCGGACGGCCATGCCTCGGTCATTTCCGGTCCCACACTCCCATTCCCTATTTTTTATTAAATTTGTTTTCTCTCATCTCATGGAAGTTCCCTAATTTCATCAAAACTCTCCAGTTTCATGGAATTTCCCTCAAATTAGATAAAATACATAAAATTACATAAAACTGGGAAATATATGGGACCGTGCTTGTCAGCCGGCCGACCATGCCCTAGCCGTGGCCGGTCCCATACCTTGCAATTCCCTGTTTTATTTGTTTTCCCTCATCTCATGTATTTTTCCCAGTTTCAGCAAAACCATGGATTTTGCATATTTTCTCCAAATGTTGCTCAAACGTGCACCAGAAAATATCAAAATTCTCAGGACTGAAGCACGGGCATCATGGTGACACGGGCACATCCCCTTGACCGACCAAGGGTGACCCTGAGGCTTGCAAACAGCTGGTCCCGCATGTTTTAATGATTTTAACCTAATTTGCTCAATTGCTCATATTAGGTTCAAACTCTTTCCAAACAATTGGGAATTTGCTCAAATGACCATCTGTTGGTCCTGTGGACACCAAGAGCCAGTTTCATGACCTTTTGGTCGGTTCCTCATTTTTTCATAAACCAGGTTTCATTATTTGTTGCTCACACGAGCATTATTTCAGTAAATGATTAAACCAACATTTAATCAATATGTCACCAACTGGTCCTCAAGAGACTTTGGTATTTTTACTCATTCGAGCATCTAGGCGTTGTATGGTGAACCTGTCATCCCATGTAGACGGTCCTATGTTGATTTGCAATAAATCATCATCTCGGTAAAGTTATGGTTTTGAATCAAGAGCTTTACAGAAACGTGCTTCTGAGCAGATTCAAAAACTCTGATGATTTTATGTTGATTCCATGATCATCATTCTTATTTATTTTGCTCGACCCAGCATTCAGTAACTTAAATTAATATTTTATTTGGTCCTGCTACCAACAATTCATTAAATTAGCAATATTCGCTCAGACTAGCAATATTTTCTCAGATCAAAGAATATAGATTCAACTATCAATATTCAACAATTCAGCAACACAGTTTGCTCGTCTTAGGTTGTAATGATACCTCGTCTCAACATACACGTTAAATTCATGAGTTTTAGAACATTTTCTAATCATGTTTAACTCAGCACTACATGGACTCATCGTCCCATGAAGTCAGCAACTGGCTCCATAATCACGAGATTTCAATCGTGTCACATGGGGGGATATTAACTAGGGTTTTGGTATGGCGGTCTACGGCATGTGTGTTCACCCACGATGAAAATATGAGCAAGTCGTGCAATCAGTTGGAAGAGTCAGCAAGGTAGTGGGTGGAAAATTAACCAAGTCTTCACACTATGAGAAATTGGTTTTAACACGATTTCCCACTTCCCCACTCTCTGATTCCAGCAACTGTCACACTTCATGGGATCATGGTGTTTTCAACTCCGGCATTATAAAATATCTCTGAATACTGATTTAAAGAACAAGATTCGAACACTCGAACATTCGTCGAGCAATTTCTCATCAAAGTTCATAAGACAATCTTTCGTCTACACGAACTCAGAGGAATCACTCTCAATTGAGAAAAATTCAATCATTCAAATAATTCTTACGCTGAATTTACAACATACCTACAATCTTAGATCACCATTGATCTCACGCATTTCTCAGCTTCCCTCCTACAGATCAACCCATCCTCTCTTGTGACCGAATTGACTCTGGAATAGCCATTGTTCTTGGTTTAGGCCGGAGTCTTACAGATTGATCTCTGAACTTAAAGCACTCCCTTCTTGCAGTGCATCTGTATGAGGTTCAACATTTCGCTCGGTTCAAGGAGTCTCCACACGGTCGACTCTTTAATTTCGTAAAAACCAGCAAATCGATTTTCCCCATCTATAATTTCTTTTTCTTAAAAGAAATTGTTGGTACAATTGATATGTTTATTCCATTATGAATGTATGGATGTGTGTGTTATTCAATTATTTCTGGTTAAGTAAAACTTTTGTTATCTTTCTTTGATTGTGTGATATCAATAGTTTAGGCTTACAAAATATGGTGCAATTGTGGTGCTTTAATGTCTATGTTAATTCAATTGCTTCCAGTTAAGTAAAACAATTGTTACTTTGCTTTATTGTGTAGTATGAATTTTTTAAGCTTACAAAATTTCGGTGCAATAGTAAAACTGTGGTTTATATATGTTATTTCTATTGTATCTGGTTGAGGTGAATAATTATGCAAGTTGATTTATTGGTTTGTATGAATTATTTATGGCTTAACGAATGAATATATTGACGGGACGAGTTGTTTAGTCCAATTCGATTCTGGATAAGCTAAGCTAAGTTAATTCTGATCTTAGTTAGACTTATCAAAGTGGAGGTTTCAGTTATTCAAGTCTATCCGAAAGCCTAAACAAGGAAATGCTAGTTAACTAACCTAGTATTTGGCTTGTTTAAAATCTAAAGGTCTAAGTTATATGGATAATTAGAACCTGATGAAAAAAATGGAGTTTATCTTTGTTTTGGTCTTATCGAATGAACCGGTTGTATTTATATAATCGGTTTAGCAAAGAAACTAAGTTTCTTAGTTGATTTTTGGTTTGCTAAACTAGTTGGGAAAATTTCTTTGGGCAATTATTTCCATGATAACATATCAAAACGTAATTACTTGTAATTTCGGTTTTGATATTGGTTATAAAAAATGGTGTGTAAAACCTTCGTGCTTGACTCAACAGGTTGCAAGTCTATTTTTGAGATTTGTAAGATCCTTTTCGTGTTGTCCATTATTTGTTCTTTGCTTTGTCATTTTCGTGACAAAAGGGGGGAGAAATATATGGAGTAAACTAGTGATGCTGGTATCAATTTATGGTTGATTGGTGTCACTAGGGAAGATGACGATGGTGCTTGAACGTTTATCTAATAAATGAGGAAAAGCATAGACTAAGGGGGAGTAACATATCATATGAATGGGATAACAAAGATGTGCGGATTGAATATCTACCTAGCTCACCTTTAGGGGGAGTATAAGCTTTGTTATTATAGTGCAACTACTGCATTTTTGAGGATTGAATGAATGCAGGTTATGTGATGTGGATTCGGGAATCAAGCATATGTGTAATGAATTATTGTAATTTGTTTATCCATATGATTGTAAGAGTTTTGTCACTAAAATTGACAAAGGGGGAGATTTTTAGAGCAGTGCTCGGTTGAACCCACCAAGCGTTGGTATGTCAAGTTTGGTTGTCATATTTTAGTGAAGCAAAACTCATTTAAGAGTCACTTGATTTAAATGTACTAGAGTCAACTTCGTATAGGTTAGCTTGAAAGTGTTAGGATGAGACATTACAAGTATTGCGAAGACTTGAAGAAGTGAAGAAGAACGGAGCTACAACGACAATATAATCCTTCCACTTGAGGTTAGTAATATTTGACTTGAACTGTTTCATTCCCTAACGTATCTTTCAAGTCGTGCATATTGAAAACATAAAACTGTGAAGCATGAACACTCTAGATAGACATAGTATTAAGGAATACAATATGAAGTTTCTTTCTTAACCATTAAACTTTGTATATAAGACATCGACATAATCGTATGAATGCTATTGTGATTATGTATGGGTATGAGGTGAGGATTTCATCCTAGGGAACAATGTTTACATGTGTTCTAAGGAAGTAAGTTCATGATATGTGTTGTGAACCGAAAAGGAAATATCCAGGCGTTATTGGGGCTGTTCTTCATTGCATATCTTGTGAACGACCAATATATGTGAATTAGTACAACCGCTCATGACTTGTTTGTGTTCTTGGTAGAACTATTCACATGAGGCCTGACTTATGTATTGGTATGAATTTTATTAGTGAAACCGATCTTAAGTAATCACCTGGGGTATGATCGGGTTGTGTATGTCTGAACTTATTACTGGGAAGAGGGGAACCGATCCTAGTAAGAGGTGCAGTGCATCACATGGGTAACCGATCCTTGTATGAGGTGCATCAAGGTTTATGGAAGAAAGGGGAACCAATCCTATGAACATGTGCAACAAGTTTTTGGGAAGGGGGAACCGATCCGATGGACATGTGTAGTGTATACAAGTTAGATACCAAATATATGTGGGGAACCGATCCTAGTACCTAGTCAGCCGTATCTTTGGTAAGCTAGTGTAACTATGCACATTACTCACATGGAGGTAGAACTGAAACTTGTTTTGGTAGAACCGTAAACCCATGAGTTGTGATTGAGTGGAACTTGATCAATCACATATTTGAAAGTCAGATGAACCAATTCTAAACTTATTTGGAAGTGTGGTAAATCGGTTTCAAGTGAGCAAGCATAGTAAAGACTTGCAATAGTAAGATGTCATCACTCTTTGAACACGGTGCATTAATGCTTATTCTATTTTTTTCAAAGATATTCCTTAACGGCTAAGAAGGAAGTAAATCCCAAGATCGAATTAAATAAGTTAAGAATCTTTTTAATTAAGGGATTTTAATTATATATGGAAAATAATAATAAGTAATGTGCATTTGCTAATTAAAGATTTTCTAAGGAGATTTCGATCATATTTTTGGACAGTGCATTCACAAGAATTATGAAAACCGATTTTGGGTAAATATGGAAAATATCTTGAGAATATTTTAGGTTTTGGAAATTCCTTGGTGTCCAAACTTCCTTGTCTATAAATACTTTGAGTTTGCATTTCTAGCAAACTAATCCTGCGTAACCTAGACTTACTCTTTTGTCTTTGTTACTAGTGAAGCCGCCTATCGGAGAGGAGAGTAATCTAATTAGGTGAAATCTCTTACGGCCGCTTAATTTAAAGTCTTCTATGGGATTGAGAAGCTCTAGCGCGACCCGTTGGTGGGAAACTAGATATTGCGGTTTATCTTTAGTTTTCATATTGATTTGATTGACTAACGGTGGTTGAATCTTGATTGCACCTAGTTTGTTTATGCTTGAGAATCTTCTCTTCTGATATAAGATTCACTCAAACTAGTTCAAGTTTTCGACATGGATCTTTAGACTGTTGTTAGATCTAAAGACGATCTTGTGATAATCCATTGTTAACAGACTCCATTCTGTTTGTGATTGATCACAAGATATTCAAGTGATTGTGTACAGGTGTTTATTGAAGATCTAAGAAGATTTGAAGACAAAGAATATATTGAAGATTTCTTACTTGGTGTTTTTATAATTTTTGGTGTGCACAATACTTGTTTGGGAAAAAGAGGATCCAATTAATAATCAGTTTATCCTTGTGGTAGATTGGATTTATTAATTGAGGAAGATCGACATCTACACATATCACTTGGTTGAAGAGTATTGTTGGCTTAATCTTAGTGATTACCTTTGGGTGATTAAACGTAAGATAGATCTTGGAACCTGGCAAAGGAGTTTATGTTAAGATAAACAAGGGAACCTTTGCACAACTTATATCACTTGGTTGAAGAGAGTTGATACCAAATAGATTTGTTGTTCCTTTACTGTTTGGAATACGAACCAAAGGAATTGGTCCAAGTACGTGACTTGTTTACAGGTTGGAGGCATGGGAATACCGACGAAACGAGGTGAACTATAGGTTTAGTTGCTTGGTCTCAACTATACGAAGTTGTCTTATTTTGTATAGCGGTTAATCCTGAGAGTATTCAATTCTGTACTAGGTCCCAGGGTTTTTCTTCATTTGCGGTTTCCTCGTTAACAAAATCTTGCTGTGTTATTTACTTTATATTTCCGCATTATAATTATTTTATTATAATTAAAGTAAATTGCACAAACGTTAATTCATATTTACTTGATACGTGAATCCTATTGAGTTTGGTTAAGTCTGAACCTTTGTATCAAGTAAACACACTTTGTTGTTGTATTGTCTCGATCTCGTATCCATAGACGATCACACAAAGTGTGAACCAATTTGTTGTATTGTCTCGACTCATTCTAAAGACAATCACTTTCGGGAAAGAACTTATAGGAAGGAAAAGTTATAGCTTGAGGTATATTTGGGGTACCCTTGCCTTTTCACTTACCACACCCGATCTAGAGATTTATGTTAATTTTAAAATCAAATATAATAATCCATGTTCGATGATAAATCACACCTGGTTTTAAGTGTATTTTTCTAGCCGGGAAAATGTGAATAATATTAAATTCATCTGCAAATTTAAAGTACAAGAAACCTCTGCCCAGAGGTGATAAACCTAATCATGTATATCTTTAGTCCATATGAGCTTTAACTTATATATTGTGTAAATCAATGGTTTTAAAAGGGACATGACTACTTGGAAAAATTAATATTCTTATCAAGTAATTCTTGTAATCATTCACACCCTCTGGTATTCGTCTTCAATCATCAAGATTGATATGCAATTACCTTTCAAGAAAGGTTTTGAAAGTTGTGCAATACATACATCAGGTTGTTAGTTCAAAGTGTTGACACAAAACTAGGTTTGGCTTTAACATTATCGACTTTAAGTGACTTAGTGGTTCCTGTTGATGAAACTATATGTTGATTTTAGTGGAATAACAGGATTAAGGAAATTCTAAGGGAAATAGAAGAAGAAGTTGTTTTCTTAGATCGAATCTAGAAGAAGAAAAAGAAAGAAAAAAAGTTGGGCGAGGATCCATTATGGAATTTGAAAACCGATTAAGATAAATTAAACTAGGATTATGAAAAGGAGAAGGTACCTAGTACACCACCAACTTTTTTTATCTTTAAATCTATATATATAAATTTCTTGGACGATCTCTAAAATCAATATCCAAGGTTAACCTAGTATGTACCCGAACTGTACAAGATCCGAATTCCAACAAGAATATGTTTTGTAATCTATAATTCAAGACACGAATTCAACAAGAACAAGTCTTGTAAGATCTTAATATTTGAGTTAGAAAAATTTCTAGGTTGATTACCGAACTACTTGTGATATTTCAATTATAAAGACATACAATATAACGTGAAAAAGACATAATACAAGACACCAAATTTTTTGTTTACGAGGTAACGACAATCTTGTAGAAAAACCCAGGGATCTAGTCCTGATTTGAACAATCACTGGTTTAAGCTATTACTCCTTGGATGTAATTGAGGCAATGTATACCCACAAAATTGCATTGTTTCAGTAGTATTCAAACACCTGTAAAACTCCTACTAGAATCTCGATTCTCTTTAGAAGTTGTCACGCAAATCTTCTTACAGAACACTAGTTATCTTTAGAAGATGCACCATATTAATTTATTAAGACTAGTGATACTCTACCTCTAACAAGACACATATTGATTTCTCTTCGGATATGTTTCAATCAAGTTTTGGAAATCAGTTTGCAGGTCAACGTCTCTTATCAAAGACAAGCCTAGATCACTACCATCTCCCAAGAACAATCCAAACATATCAAAGAAGATGTTAGATATCTATCTTGTGGAATCACAGAATTTGAGGCAAAGAAAACTTTGTGATTTCTATATATATCGTTATTGATCTATAGTTCGTGAACAAGATCTAAATACAATAACTATCAGGTAAAATAAAATTTGCCCGAGCTTCACGAATCCCTAAGTGAAGTCTGCACTATGAGCCATATGGTTATGAAACCATGCATATCGATGGTTTAACTTGACCACCTATGGTGGTGAATGATTATACAACAATGGTGTTCATTAACACTCAATATTAAATGATAATTCACAAGCCCAAATAATGTCCTTTTTGTACAGACAAAAATAGTGCAAAACTACGTCAAATATGACATGGCATGCATACAAGGTATATATACTCCTTGGCAGTTTGTATACTTTACCTTTTAAAATAAAGGCTACAAAATTATGTCAAATATGACATGGTATGAATATATGGTGTACATACCCCAAACAATTCGTAAAATTCTAACTCTCATATAATGTTCAAAAACATTCCCTGTAACTAAATTATACATGGAAGGTATGCAAACCTAAAACAGTTCGTGAACTATTCTACTTGGAAAATATTTCAAGGATAAATTCCAACAAAATAGTTTATTTTTGATAAAATTATTGTTGACTAAGATTGTTAAATATCTATTAAATTTTACTGCTTGGATCATATTTCGAGAGTTTATACAAGACAAGTTTGAACTCGAAATCTCTTATTTGAAATATTAAATCTACTAAAACCATACGACTATAGTCCCATAAGATAGAGTGGTAGATACTTTGAGTAAACATGATAAGTCAGTCTTCACATATCTCATGTTGATGAGTTTCTAGCAAATCTTCTTTTGTCCTTCAATATTTCATCTATGAGTGTATTTAGTGATATCTGATACTGAACTACGTACCATGCTCTAATCCTATTATGAGACTTAACTTTAGTAGACTATAAATCAAGATATAGTTTTGTGCATCTAACATTGACAAGAAGCTTGAAATATAAAAACTTGTGAATTCGATCAAGCAATCCTCTAGCAAATTATGTTACACACTGTTGATGGTGGATTTTCATTTAAGGGTAAAATTGTAAAACCTAAAAATTATGCGCTAACATCTTGTAAAAGATAAGGCCATTAATAAGTGATGGATACTCCTTCACTTTATTAATTCACCTAGAATGGAGCATGTGGCAACAATATATCCCATTTTGTGAATAAAATACACGAAATTCATCCAGGTTGGTGATAGGTGTTGTAGTTTTATATCTAGTATTTATGCTTTCTTTGCTATTTATTTTGTGAAATATGTATCTTAGGTGTGAATTTTAGATTATTAGGTGCAATGGAGCACTTGGGGGCAAAATAAGGAAAATTTCCCATTTGGAGCGTAAAGGCAAACACTTCAATTCATAGGCGAGCGAAGCTAGCCACGGTTGAGCAAGAAAGAGGATGGGTGTGTCAGTTCTCTGGAACCGACAGGAAATTTAACATCCTTAGTTACCCCTTATCCACTTCACCTGGGGTGCCAATATCAAGTCCACTTCCTACACAGCCTAGAATTCATATGAGAATTCATTTCTCAATCATTTGGGTTCTAACACTTAGAGTGTGTGGCTGCTAGGGTTTTTGTGTGAAATTCAGAATAGAGGGATCGACAGATATGAAGCAATTCAGAGGAGGAGAAGAAATTTAAGATGTTGGCTGATGAAACTAAGCTGGGTTTTGTGTAGTTGTTCTGAGTAGATCGATTGTTTTGATGTTCATGGGGGAACTGTGAATTGAAAGAAGAAGATGATTTAATGTTTATGTCAAATTGTGAACTAGGGTTTGAAGTGTTGTAGAAAGAATGAAATTGATGTTGCTACAGATTGAGAAAAAGAAATTGCAAGCTGGGTTTGTGTGAAATTAAAGTGAGAAAAAGGGTTTCTCAAGGAGTGTTTGAATCTGAAATTGAGAAAATGTGATTGAGAGATGCCTGAAATGGAGGAAATGATACTTCTGTGAAATATCAGTGAGAAAGGGTTTCGGTGATGAACAAAGATGGAATCTGACAAGGGGTGTTGAAGAATTTGTTGCCAAGATCAATGGGTGAAATCATTCTGCAGTTGTGTAATTGAAGAAGAAAGCTAAATTGGGTCTCTAATGAACTCAGGGAGAAAATGGGTTTGTTCATGGTAATGAATTAGAGTTGATGCTGTTGTAGGATGGATTCAAGCAAAATAGAAGAGTTGTATGGCAGTGATGCTTGAGCTGAAATGAAGACCTAGATGTATGTTTAGGTCACAGGTGGAGGAAATGAAGTGGAGCATTGGGGTAGGTATTGTAGGTGTGGTTACTTCTACCTAAGATGATAAAATGCTAAATGATGTTACAGTCAGGTTGTGTTGTTGCTGCTAAAGTGCAAACCAGTTGGTGCTGCAGATTTGTACGAAGATGGCTACTAGTTGCTGAAACATGGAACTGGTGAATTCAGAGAAGAAGCTCGATCAATGTTAAACTTGTGTCATGGAAGGTTCGAGTATGAGGCATGAGCTGAGTTGCAGCAGGTGGTGGCTTCTACCTCAGGTGGAGTTATAATTGCGATTGAGCCAATGGGTCGGTGATTCAGGCGCAGCTTAAGATGGTGGTATTGGCTCTGTGTTGCACTACAGGGAATGATAAGAAATGCAGGGATTATGCACAGCCAAGATGGCTGGCCAAGGAGCTGCGATGCATAATGATATTGCAACAAAATTATGGCTAGTGCAAATGGGATAGGCCAAGCCCATTCAGCCTTGCCCAGTTAGCTCACTTAGCCAAATCAGGTGGATTCGGTCTTGACTCAGCATGACTCGGTGGTTGACCCGAGTTGGATCGTTTGACCGGGCGGACTTTGCCGGTCACCTGAGATACTTTCCGGCCATATTCCGGCCAAAAACACAGTTTTCCGGCGAACAATTTTTGGGTCATATTTTCACATGTATTTTTCACACACATGAGTTTAGTGGACTTCTTGGTATTGGACCATGGGCTTTGAAGACCTAATTTGGAAAGTTGGAAAGCTATAAAAGAAGGAGTTTCTACTCTTTTGGAAAAACTTATCACTTATCACGTATTTTTCTACTGGAGTTTGGAGGAGAGCGATTCTACTAGGGTTTGCTTTCGTTTATTTTTCATGTTCTTCATTTTATTTTTGATAATAATTATGTTGAATCAAAATACTATGAGTAACTAAATACTATTTATTCGTTATGGGATATAAAGTGGATTTCACAAATAAAATCTGATTCAATGCATTAGTTTTGTCTCAAGTTTATTGTTTATGATTCATTGTTTATATTGTATATGATTTGATTGTTTGATTGGTTTAGTCCGGAATCAATCCGATTTGCATTCATATCTAGAGCTATATTAGGGTTTTCAATACGAAAACGTTGTTAATCCCTGATTCTAAGTAGCATAAATGTGGGTAGTGCTTGTAGAGATATATCCTACTAGTCACATATGAATCATAACTTGGGTTAAATTGATTTAGTGCTTTTACACATTTCGATTGCCTTGATTAGTCTTATTCCATATAGCTTATTTCTTTTAGGGAGTTAAATCTAATTTGCTTTTACACTTTAGGTTGCTTTCTAGGAAGAATTCACATATGCATCTTTTAATGTGGTTGTGATGAAATCAGGGAATTAGTGGGGTATTCTTGCGATCAAGGTATCCTAGGACTTTTAGTAAATGATAGATTAAATTTCAATTCTAGTCATTGATGAAAATATGTGTTTGTGAATGAAACTATCCCGTGACCAATACTTTCTCCTTATTGATTATTTTTATTACTACTTTGCTTTCAATTCATTTTTATTGCTTTGATAAATCAAAACCCCCCTTGGTTACTAAGAAACTGAATTTTTTTATAACAACAAAGGCCTATCTGCGGATACGAACTCTTTCTTATCCATACTACATTTATTTTAGTGAAGTAAGAAAGTGAAATTATATTTGCTCGCATACGAAAGCGATCAAATTTTGGCGCCGCTGCCGGGGAGGCAAACGGCTTGTTATTAAGTTTTTAGTTTCTTTTTATCATTTTTCTGCTTGCATATTTGCTTTCCGTTTCTCGTCTTGTTTCTTACTTGTTTGCGAGAATTGTTTTTCAGGTACTAATACCTGGCTTCTAAGGATTGGAGTTATCCAAGGTGCGGGATTGCTACTCGGAGAGGCACAATACTCCAACCAAGTCAAGACACAACGGAAGAACAAGTCTTGGAAGTAGAACACGAAGCTCTTCATCAAGAAGTGGAAGAAGAGTTACAACTAGAAGAAGAACTAGAGGTTCCATTTGTAGAAGAACCAATAGTTGAAGAGGAAGAAGAAATGGGTGACGCAAATCGTACACTCAAGGATTTGGCTTCTCATAGGCTTTATGCACAACGGTGGTGTATCCAAACCAACTCAACATTCGAGATCAAGCCGGGGTTGCTTAGAGAGTTGCCAAAATTTCATGGTATGGCGAATGAAGATCCAAATAAGCATCTCATGGAGTTCTATACCATTGTCAAGGCTATGCTTCCAGCGGAGACCGAAGCCGATGGTGCAATGATGAAAGTTTTTCCATTTTCTATGGTAGACAGCGCTAAGGATTGGTTGTATTGTTTGCCTGCCGGAAGTGTCACTACATTGAACGGGTTGAAGAAACTCTTTCTAGAGAGGTATTTTCCTGCGTCGAAGGCCACTCAAATTCGCAAAGAGATTTGCGGAATAAAGCAACATGCGGGAGAGTCTTTGTATGAATGTTGGGAGCGATACAAGAGATTGGTGGCAAGCTGTCCTCACCATCAATTCAGCGATGCTATGATAATCTAGTACTTCTACGAAGGTCTCCAATCAAGTGATAGATATCTTTTAGATGCAGCGGGTGGTGGTGCACTAGTGAACAAGACGGTGGCCCAAGCTGCCGAGTTGATTGAAAGCATGGATGCAAACTCGCAACAATTCTACACAAGAGGTGAACCAATGATTAGGGGAGTGCATGAAGTTAGTGATTCATCATCATCACACCGTGATCAAAGGATGGACAATATGGAGCAAATGATGCAAAAGATGGCTGCGGTTATATTACCTTCATATGGTGAAGAGTTGGAGCAAGCTAATGCGGTTTTTCCAAACCCACAAAGAAGGTATGATCCCTATTCCAACACCTACAATCCGGGATGGAGAGATCATCCAAACTTCAGCTATGCCAACAAGCAAGGTGCGGTTCAACAACCTACCTTCAACCGTCCGAGTGGATTTCAACCGCAACAACAACAACAATTTCAACCTTAACAACAATTTCAACCCCAACAACAACAATTTCAACAACAACAGTAACAATTTCAGCAACCACAACAACCGGTTCAAAACCAAGGCTCCGATATCGATGCAAAGTTACAAACAATGATGCAAGGTATTTCTACCATGTTCAAGGAGAGCCAACAAGAAACCAAGAGTGCGATTAAGGATTTGCAGACTCAAGTGGGCTCCATGGCAATTGACATCAACAAGTTGAAATCACAAAATAGTGGGAGACTCCCTTCTCAACCCATTAACCCAAAAGAGGGTGTCAATGCAATTACGTTGAGAAGTGGTACACAACTTGAGCAACCCAAAGTTGCTGATTTGGGTGAAGAAGAAGCTCCAATGGAGCCAGTTTTGGAGGAAAAGAGGGATGAAATTCCCCAAACACCCGAGGTACCAATTCCTAACTCTAAAACTCCTATTTCTACTTATGTTCCTCCTATACCTTTTCCTCGCAGATTTGCAAGTTCTAAGAAGGCGGAACTAGAAAAGGAGATTTTAGATGTTCTTAAGAAGATTCATGTGAATATACCACTCATTGATGCTATCAAGAAAGTTCCCAAGTATGCGAAAGTGTTGAAGGACTTGTGTACCAACAAGCAAAGGCTTAAAGGCAATAAAGTGCTAAGTGTGGGGGAGAATGCTTCGACAATCTTACAACACAAACTGCCACTGAAATGCAAGGATCCCGGTAACTTTGACATCCCCGTCACAATTGGTAACACTACTTTTGACAAAGCAATGTTGGATTTAGGTGCATCCGTTAATGTTATGCCAGCATCCATGTATAATTCACTTAATCTAGGTCCTTTGAAAAAGGCTGAAATTGTGTTGCAATTAGCCGATCGCTCTAATGTTTACCCAATGGGTATTGTTGAGAATTTTCTTGTGCAGGTTAATCACCTTGTATTCCCTGCTGACTTTTGTGTCTTAGAGATGGATGAAGGTGCACCGGACTCGTCTCTTCCATTGCTACTTGGACGTCCTTTCATGAAAACGGCTAAGACCATTATTGATATTGACAAGGGAACGTTGACTATGGAGTTTGACGGAGAAATAATACGTTTTAACATTTTCGAGACGATGAGATATCCTAGTGATGTCCACTCTTGTTTCTCCGTTGATGTTATGGATGCATTGGCGCAAAAAGTGTTTGAATTGAATGGTGATGATGCTTTGGAAACTGTTTTAACTACATCCATGGATGACGGTGTAGAGTGTGGTAATGAAGTTAAAGAAGCCCTTGGTGATCTCAACTCACTACAAGGATGTCCGGAAACTCATAATATCTCTTTTATTTCTTTACCATGCAGTGATGAAAAGCTTTTACCTTCTATTGTTAAATCTCCAAAGTTGGAATTGAAACCTCTTCCAAGTCACTTAAAGTACTTGTACTTGGGTGATAATGAAGAGTTACCTATGATTGTTTCTAACTAGCTTAGTGAATTACAGGAGAAAAAACTTCTAAGGGTGCTAAGGAAGCACAAGACGGCCATATGATGGACAATCGCTGATATCAAGGGTATAAGCCCTGCCGTTTGTATGCACAAGATTCGTTTGGAGGACGATGCAAAGCCTACAAGGGAAGCGCAACGTCGTTTGAACCCTCCCATGATGGAAGTTTTGAAAAAGGAGATACTCAAGCTTTTGGAAGTGGGTGTTATCTACCCCATATCCGATAGTAAGTGGGTAAGCCCGATACAAGTTGTACCAAAGAAATCAGGGGTAACGGTGGTAGAGAATGATGAGAACGAACTTGTCCCAACTCGTGTGCAAACCGGTTGGAGGGTTTGTATTGATTATAGAAAGTTGAATGCTACTACTAGGAAGGATCACTTTCCTTTACCTTTTATTGATCAAATGCTTGAACTTTTAGCTAGACATGCTTATTATTGCTTCCTTGATGGTTATTCAGGGTACAATCAGATTGTGATAGCACCGGAGGACCAAGAGAAAACCACTTTCACTTGTCCTTTCGGCACTTTTGCTTATAGAAGGATGCCTTTTGGCTTATGCAATGCTCCAGCTACCTTTCAAAGGTGTATGGTAAGTATCTTTTCCGAGTATGTTGAAAACATCATTGAAGTGTTTATGGATGACTTTAGTGTCTTTGGTGATTCATTTGACCTTTGCTTGAACAACTTGTCTCTAATCCTTGAACGTTGTGTTGAAACAAACCTTGTTCTTAATTGGGAGAAGTGCCATTTTATGGTAACTCATGGCATAGTTTTAGGCCATATTATATCTTCTAAGGGCTTGGAAGTTGATAAATCTAAGATAGACCTTATTCGTGCTCTAACCCCTCCCACTACGGTGAGGGAGATACGTTCTTTTCTTGGTCATGCAGGTTTCTATCGTAGATTTATCAAGGATTTTTCCAAGATAGCATCACCACTTTGCAACTTATTGCAAAAAGATGTGGTTTTTAACTTTGATGAGAAGTGTATGGCGGCATTCAATCGTTTGAAAGAACTTTTGATTTCAGCCCCTATCATTAAACCACCGGATTGGAGCAAGCCTTTTGAGCTCATGTGTAATGCTAGTGACTACGCGGTTGGTGCGGTGCTTGGGCAGCGTGTGGGGAAGATACCTCATGCCATTTATTATGCTTCTAGAACGTTAAATGAGGCTCAACAAAACTACACAACCACTGAAAAAGAGTTTTTAGCTATTGTATTTGCATTGGAGAAATTTCGCTCTTATCTAATTGGTACAAAAGTTGTTGTTTATTCTGACCATGCAGCTCTTAGGTACTTGCTAATGAAGAAAGAAGCGAAACCGAGGCTCATACGCTGGATTTTACTCTTGCAAGAGTTTGATATTGAAATCAAAGATAAGAAAGGAATTGAGAACACTGTTGCGGATCATTTGAGCCGTCTTGCTATGGACAAGGAAGCTATTCCATTGCGTGAAAGTTTCCCGGATGAGCAACTATTCTCAATTGCCGTTGGAGAACCATGGTATGCTGACATTGTGAATTACTTGGTAACTAAACAAATCCCAAAGAACTTGTCTCGTGCTGAGAGGGACAAACTAAAGAGGTTAGGGAACCAATATATATGGGATGATCCATACTTATGGAAACATGGCAGCGACCAAGTAATGAGAAGGTGCATTCCCGAATCCGAGTTTAATTCTATCTTGTCATTTTGTCACTCTTATGCTTGCGGAGGACATTTTGGAAGTAAATGAACCGCTCACAAGGTACTTGAAAGCGGTTTCTTTTGGCCAACCTTGTTTAAGGATGCACATATATTTTTCACAACTTGTGATAGGTGCCAAAGAACAGGCAATATAGGTGCCCGAAATCAAATGCCACAAACCTTTATTCAATTTATTGAAGTTTTTGATGTATGGGGTATTGATTTTATGGGTCCTTTTGTCAACTCTCATGGGAATTATTACATCTTACTTGCTGTTGATTATGTCTCTAAATGGGTGGAAGCTAAGGCCACCCCTACTAATGATTCCAAGGTTGTTTCAGATTTTGTGCAAGCTAACATTTTTGCAAGGTTTGGAATTCCAAGAGCCATAATTAGCGATGGGAATTTTCACTTCAACAACATGACTTTGCAAAGCTTGTTGAAGAAGTACAATGTGTCACATAAGGTTGCAACACCTTATCATCCTCAAACAAATGGACAAGCCGAGGTTTCCAACCGGGAGGTGAAATCCATACTAGAGAAGACGGTGAATCCAACAAGGAAGGATTGGAGCATGCGGCTAAATGATGCTTTATGGGCGTATATAACCGCATACAAGACACCTATTGGGATGTCTCCCTTTAGGCTTGTGTATGGTAAACCTTGTCACTTACCCGTGGAGATTGAACATAAAACGTTTTGGGCAATAAAGCAATGTAATATGGAGATGGATGGGGCTGGAAAGCAAAGGAAGTTACAACTCCAAGAGCTAGAAGAGCTTCGCAATGATGCATTTGAAAGCTCTCGCATTTACAAGGAGAAAACGAAGGCCTTTCATGATACTATGATTTCTAGAAAACAATTTTGTGTTGGGAAGAAAGTGCTTTTGTTTAATACTCGCTTGCATTTATTTTCGGGTAAATTAAGGTCACGATGGATCGGACCTTTTATTGTTACTAATGTGTTTTCTCATGGTGCAGTAGAAATTCGTAGCATGGCTACAGGCAAAGAACTTAAAGTTAATGGGCACCGGTTGAAACCATATTATGAGAATTTCACTTCCGAAGTGGTGGAAGGAGCTAATTTTGTGGATGCACTCCCTCTGGAGGAGTCATAGAAAGCAAGGAGATAGTCGGGATGACGACTTTAAAACAAGCGCTAAATGGGAGGCAACCCATTGGATGAGTATCTCTTGTCTTATTTTCAAATTTTTTTGTTTTGTTTTTAGCTTTTTCTTGTATTATATTGATTTTATTTTTTTTCTGATTTCTTGTCATTTTTCATGCATAATTTCCCACCTTGACTTACTTTGGATGACTCAATTTACATTGAGGACAATGTAAAGTTTAAGTGTGGGGGAGTGGTTAAGCATTTGCATTGTAAAATTTTCAAAATTTTCAACTTTTGTGTAAATTAGTGCATGAAAAACTCCAACTTGTAGTTAGTTTAGAGTCACATAGTATCCATGTCGCTAAGATTACATCGAGATTCTCATAAGAGTGACTGAACTTAGAGATGACAAAGAACATGATCGGGTTTCTTATTTGTATGAGAGTTAAAGTTGGATTTAACCATGCCAGTGGCAAATATGGTGCAGACTGAATTCGGTAGTAGAGTAGTGGTCCCCTATAGTGGAGACTACCCATGTTACATCATGAGAGGCACCGACCTTCACTTCTTTGTACCTGTCTAAATATGTGCTTTTAGAGTGTGTGTCACCGTACGTAAACTCCGGGTAGAATGGTGAGCTACCCAACCTCCCACCAATAGAAGCACTATTTTGATCTCTTGAGTGCTATTTTATCAATCATGAATGGTGACATCGAATTGCTAACTTACATACCACTTGTAATCTTGTTCGCAGTTAGCACCATCCACTTTATCTCTCTACACCAACAGGTCCATAGAAACACCATCATCATCAACAAGGGAAGCATCACAAGTTCGAAGGAAAGTTAAAGACGTTCTAGGTTTACAAGCAACGGTACAAAAATGAGCAGATTTCAGATTCAAGTATATCAACAAGACAAGGAGAAGAATTTTTACAAGTTGAAGACTATTGTACAAGAGTGAAGATTATCAAGATGAGAATTCAAGAAGTTTATGATATCGAGACTTACAAGTTGTGAAGAATCAAGCGGTAAAGTACTCACACCATGGCATTTGTACTTGCATTTTTATTTTTATTTTTATTATATTCTCTTGTCTCAAAAATAAAATAAAATTGAAACATAGTTATCATTATGCTAGTTCCCTTAAAAAAAAAAGACAAGAGAAAAGTTCTTTAGGATCATCATTAATTTTTATTTTTGTTTGTTTTCATTTTGTATTTACTTGGTATTTAATGCTTAAAAAAAAGTAAGAAAAAACAGAAAAAAAAATAAAAGGAAAAAAAAATAAAAATTATTCATTGCATCATATTTTGATTTGTTAAGTTCATTTTTGGTTTTGTATCATTAAATAAAGCCAATGGAAAGAATCATATTGTCAAGATTCTACGAAGTTCAAGAGTTATCATCAAGAGTTGAAGACCGAAGACGAAGACAAGGATTGAAGACCGAAGACGTTTCAATGAATGCTGTGAGAGTGGTGCTATCTGCACGCCGAACGGATAACGAGGTAAGTAAGCATATTCCCACCTTCATTAAGTGGTTGATTTCCTTTCTAAGAGATCGTCAGAAAAAAGGGTTTTCAAAATGAATAAAAGATGTGGGTTTTCAAAACATTTCGGAGGGTTTTCCTTCCTACTATTCAACGTGTCGCAGGATTCTCTCTTCATTCCTACCTGGACACATGTGTGACCCATAAAGAGCTGTTTATTATTGAGAGCAATTTCATAAAATCCTTTCTTGTGAGGCAGATTCAAGACTTTTGATCACTCCGAACCCGAATTTCTTTCGATAAGGGATGGTTATTTCTCTTTCAACTTTTAAGAATGAGATTGTGTTCATTTATGTGTCTAACTTCTTATGACTAGTGTGCAGAATCTCTATGTCTTCTTAGCGCGTTGGATACTATCATTTCGGAGAACTTGTAAGTTAGAAATGGAGGTTTTGTGGGTATTTTTCTAGTAAACGCTCACGGGAGTTGTATGTATCTTTAGAGTAAGTTTTGTTTTATTTGCTCGAGGACTAGCAAAGTCTAAGTGTGGAGGAATTTGATAGGTGTTGTAAAACACCTAGTTTTATATATAGTATTTATGCTTTCTTTGCTATTTATTTTGTGAAATATGTATCTTATGTGTGAATTTGAGATTATTAGGTGCAATGGAGCACTTGGGGGAAAAAGAAGGAAAATTGCCCATTTGGAGCGTAAAGGCAAACACTTCAATTCATAGGCCAGCGAAGCTAGACACGGTTGAGCAAGAAAGAGGATGGGCGTGTCAGTTCTCCGGAACCGACATGCAATTTAACATCCTTAGTTACCCCTTATCCACTTCACCTGGGTGCCAATATCAAGTCCACTTCCCACACATCCTAGAATTCAGATGAGAATTCATTTCTCAATCATTTGGGTTCTAACACTTAGAGTATGTGGCTGCTAGGGTTTCTGTGTGAAATTCAGAAAAGAGGGATCGACAGAGATGAAGCAATTCAGAGGAGGAGGAGAAATTTAAGATGTTGGCTGATGAAACTAAGCTGGGTTTTGTGTAGTTGTTCTGAGTAGATCGATTGTTTTGATATTCATGGGGGAACTGTGAATTGAAAGAAGAAGATGATGATTTAATGTTTATGTCAAATTGTGAACTAGGGTTTGAAGTGTTGTATAAAGAATGAAATTGATGTTTCTACAGATTGAGAAAAAGAAATTGCAAGATGGGTTTGTGTGAAATTAAAGTGAGAAAAAGGGTTTCTCAAGGAGTGTTTGAATCTGAAATTGAGAAAATGTGATTGAGAGATGCCTGAGATGGAGGAAATGATACTTCTGTGAAATATCAGTGAGAAAGGGTTTCGGTGATGAACAAAGATGGAATCTGACAAGGGGTGTTGAAGAATTTGTTGCCAAGATCAATGGGTGAAATCATTCTGCAGTTGTGTAATTGAAGAAGAAAGCTAAATTGGGTCTATAATGAACTCAGGGAGAAAATGGGTTTGTTCATGGTAATGAATTAGAGTTGATGTTGTTGTAGGATGGATTCAAGCAAAATGGAAGAGTTGTATGGCAGTGATGCTTGAGCTAAAATGAAGACCTAGATGTATGTTTAGGTCACTGGTGGAGGAACTGAAGTGGAGCATTGGGGTAGGTATTGCAGGTGTGTTTGCTTCTACCTAAGATGATAAAATGCTAAATGATGTTGCAGTCAGGTTGTGTTGTTGCTGCTAAAGTGCAAACCAGTTGGTGCTGCAGATTTGTACGAAGATGGCTACTAGTTGATGAAACATGGAACTGGTGAATTCAGAGAATAAGCTGGATCAATGTTGAACTTGTGTCATGGAAGGTTCGAGTATGAGGCATGATCTGAGTTGCAGCTGGTGGTGGCTTCTACCTCAGGTGGAGTTATAATTGCGATTGAGCCAATGGGTCGGTAATTCAGGCGCAACTTAAGATGGTGGTATTGGCTCTTGTTGCACTATAGGGAATGAGAAGAAGTGCATGGATTATGCACAGCTAAGATGGCTAGCCAAGGAGCTGCGATGCAGAATGATATTGCAACAGAATTATGGCTAGTGCAAATGGGCTAGGCCAAGCCCATTCAGCCTTGCCCAGTTAGCTCACTTAGCCAAATCAGGTGGATTCGGTCTTGATTCAGCATGACTCGGTGGTTGACCCGAGTTGGATCGTCTGACCGGTGACCGGGCGGACTTTACCGGTCACCTGAGATACTTTCCGGCCATATTCTGGCCAAAAACACAGTTTTCCGGCGAACAATTTTTGGGTCATATTTTCACATGGATTTTTCACACACATGAGTTTAGTGGACTTCTTGGTATTGGACCATGGGCTTTGAAGACCTAATTTGGAAAGTTGGAAAGCTATAAAAGAAGGAGTTTCTACTCTTTTGGAAAAACTTATCACTTATCACGTATTTTTCTACTGGAGTTTGGAGGAGAGCGATTCTACTAGGGTTTGCTTTCGTTTATTTTTCATGTTCTTCATTTTATTTTTGATAATAATTATGTTGAATCAAAATACTATGAGTAACTAAATACTATTTATTGGTTATGGGATATAAAGTGGATTTCACAAATAAAATCTGATTCAATGCATTAGTTTTGTCTCAAGTTTATTGTTTATGATTCATTGTTTATATTGTATATGATTTGATTGTTTGATTGGTTGAGTCCGGAATCAATCCGATTTGCATTCATATCTAGAGATATATTAGGGTTTTCAATACGAAAACGTTGTTAATCCCTGATTCTAAGTAGCATAAATGTGGGTAGTGCTTGTAGAGATATATCCTACTAGTCACATATGAATCATAACTTGGGTTAAATTGATTTAGTGCTTTTAAACATTTCGATTGCCTTGATTAGTCTTATTCCATATAGCTTATTTCTTTTAGGGAGTTAAATCTAATTTGCTTTTACACTTTAGGTTGCTTTCTAGGAAGAATTCACATATGCATCTTTTAATGTGGTTGTGATGAAATCAGGGAATTAGCGGGGTATTCTTGCGATCAAGGTATCCTAGGACTTTTAGTAAATGAGAGATTAAATTTCAATTCTAGTCATTGATGAAAATATGTGTTTGTGAATGAAACTATCCCGTGACCAATACTTTCTCCTTATTGATTATTTTTATTACTACTTTGCTTTCAATTCATTTTTATTGCTTTGATAAATAAAAACCCCACCTTGGTTACTAAGAAACTGAAATTTTTTATAACAACAAAGGCCTCTCTGTGGATACGAACTCTTTCTTATCCATACTACATTTATTTTAGTGAAGTAAGAAAGTGAAATTATATTTGCTCGCATACGAAAGCGATCAGTTGGAGCATGTAGCAACAATCCCATATACCCTGTGAATTTACAGCATTATTAATTAATGCACAACCAGCCTTGTATTTCATGTACTCATTATCAGTGCGGCATAACGACTGAGTGTTGCTCTCAGCAGAACAACACGAATCTCCAAGCATTATAATGAAAGCATGTACGAAATACCGTGACATTTGCAACTCTCGGTGTGTTATACTAGCCCAATTGAGCATCCGATCGACAGTATCGATCCGGATATAATCACGACCATCCAACTCCACCAGCATGATTGGATAGCCCATATCGATTCCATAAACCCCAAGCAGGTATGGAATATCCGTTGCCGAACCAATGCGGGCCCTGCATGGCCGGCCTCCCCAAAATATTGGCCTAGCTTTCCAAAACGTCCAAACCATAGCAGTATGGATAGAAAACCCTAAATTAGGGTTTGCAGCACATTACATGTGTCGCAAAACTGTCTCAACCATCCATCTTCGCAAGAATAGATGGAGGGTGTAGATGTAGATTCAAAGGGCCCAGAGCATGTCAACACAATCACCGTGGGCCCACCTACATACCTGACCAATCGCTTAGGACCAACCATGGTTGGTCATTCCAAATCGTGCATTTGAATGGAGAATGACGCACGACCTTAAAACCCAAAAATAGGGTTTTGAATCACGAGCGTCCATTTTCTCTGGCACGAATGGAGGGTCCGAGATTAGATCAAAGCATGTCCGGTCATACCAACATGACCACCGTGGACCCATCTGTCCTTTCACCTGATCGTCCAACACCGAACTCTCTTGTCTCCTCGGTTCACGCGCCTCTAACATGCATGGTCGCTCCTTCCAAATTGCAAACTAATCTCAACCTCTCGATTTACCCAAAAATAGGGTTTTGAATCACGATCGTCCATTTTATCTGGCACGAATGGAGGGTCCGAGATTAGATAAAAGCATGTTCGGTCATACCAACATGACCACCGTGGACCCGTCTGTCCTCTCACCTGATCGGTCAACACCGAACTCTCTTTTCTCCTCGGTTCGCGCGCCTCCAACATGCATGGTCGCTCCTTCCAAATTGCAAACTAATCTCAACCTCTCGATTTCGCCGGATGAATTAAGTGGCTTAGATCATGTTTTCATGGGATGGTAAGGCATAGGCGTGAACATCAGCCTACCACCAACACGTTGGATCAATCGTCCATGACCGACCAAGCCTGGTCATCTTGGAACGCCCGCCCGAAGTTGGAACGACGTGCGGGTTTTGCGGCACCAATTTACTGTTGAAAATTGATCTCGAACACTCAACTTCGCCAGTTAAATTGAGTGGCCCAGATCACACTTCCATGGGATAGTGAGGTATGAACATGTGTACCGGCATGGCATCAGCATACATGACCGATCGGCCATACCAAAACCATGTCCCAAGCTTGGATTCGACCAAGCTGAAAAGTGGCGTTTGCGCACTTTTTCCTAAAACCCTAATTTCATCAACGGTCGCAGATGAGTGTCTCAAAGGTCATCTCGTCCGTCCAACTTCACCGTCTTGGTTATACAACCCTGTTCAGGAGTTAATTGGTCAGTATGGAGTCATGGTGATCATCATCTACCACTCTACCACACCATGTGGTCGACCAAGGGAGGACTTGCTTGCGTAACCTCCAAACCATCACATGAAGTAGGCTGGATATGAAGTTATTCTGAGATGCTCAAACAACGATGCTTCATACATGCTGAATATACTCGATGCAGTACCTGCATAGTATACACATGATACTTCACAAGTACTGACTTCCTGAATAACGCAGTTATTCAATCTAGCATTACATGTTATTTTCTGTGGGTCCCACGATCCACACACTCGAGACATCAATCATGTCACAAACTGGGGTATTGGTCTGGCGGTTTACAGCATGGAGCACACAACGCGCCATCACAAGAACGTGTCAGGAAGACATAGACGATTAGTGATGATGGGAGAAGTGGGCAAGTCTGTGAGAAACGCTAGACCCTTAGCTAGAGGTCACACCTTTATCAATGGAGAAGCGAAAAGAGCGCGTAATCACATGAGACTCAGGAAAGATGAACAAAATGGTCCGGCCGACAATTAAGGCTCGAGGCAACTCCATAGAGGAAAGGACTTGTCCGGAATACTACAACGTCTACCGAATAAAGAAAAGGAGCATGCAGCCTACGGATCCTTGCTAGAATATTTATATCTCAAGACTCGTGTTGAAGCCCATAAGACCGTCCAATACGCATCGACCTTTCAACAAAGCGAAGAAATTCTTGAGGAAGGAGAGATCAATTAAGAAATACGTGAATACATAGGATGGGAGCGTTCAATTCGATCACTCCGCAGTGATATTACGACACCTTCCACATCCCTTTACCCAGGCAAGCGATCCGCGGATATGATGACACTCGCAAATTTCCCATCTTCATCTACGAAACGTGCTCCAAATCAAAACCACGTAGATACATCACAACACCTACTGACACAGGAAAATCTAGACTTAAAGTACCTACTTTCCTTTCCCATTGAAGAAGATTCTGGAGTTACTGGAGGCATGGGTGCAAAACGGAGAAGTGGAGCTACCTCCAGTATGGCATCCACCAACTGATCAAGAAGTAATGGACCCGAGGTACTGTCATTTCCGCCGGTTCATTCACCACCAACGCTGTGAAGCGCATTGTTCAGTAGAATCTTGGTTTAGAGGGATAACTTTCCTTCTCTGAGGAATCAATGCGGATGACTTCCTTGGAGGGGATACTTCGGTTTTACACAAGTGAGGTCTCGAAAGCAAAAGTGACTTCATCTTGTAATTTCTGGAGCTCCTGAATCTCGGAGAATCCTTTGAAGAACCAAGGAGCATTAAATTTATACTGCACAAACACATCTCGATGGCACTTCCAGTCTTCAATCATCTCCTTAGAAACTGTCCTACCAATCGTGACACTCATCCCATGGATAGAAAATAAAGCTTCTTGGATGCGATTGACCAAATCAAGGCGACTTATGAGCTTCTTAGTGGTAGAAATGTGGACGTGCTTCTCCCATATTGCCTTGTACAACCCTTTGAACTGAGCTAGTACACTAAATCCTCCAACCAACACATGACCTGGAAAGGGAGTAGTAAAAGGAGGATCGAACAAAGCCCCAGGTTGCATTAACAATACTTCACCAATTGCAGGTGCCTTGTCAGTTGCATGAGGCCTTTCGGAAGAAGTTACTACAGATTGATTGATTAGAGCCTGTTCAGGACGTGCTTCAAGGGGAGTCATCTCAATAGCATATGTTACCTCTCCTACATTTCTCCTGATGTCTACTTCACTATGGGTACTGATTTCCGTCACCACCTCATCAACAAGATCAGTTACGGAGGCGCCTTGTCCAGCCGAGATTGCGTCATCTCTGTCATTGTCATGTGAAGGAGCGGTTTCGGTTTCACCAGACTTCTCAGCATGCGGATCAGTGTCACCAGTCCTCTCAACGCGAAGGCCAACGTCACCGTACTTTTCTTTCTGAATACGCGCCATCTTGGTAAAGACATTCTCTTTCGGAATTTCCTGAATTCAAACAAGGATCACTCTTAGAAGAAATTACTCTAGAGAAATGAAGGAATCAGCAGAAAGAGATTCAAATACCTGCATATTGGAGGAATTGAGTATCACCGAATCACAGGCCTGCCTCTTGGATCTTCCTCCTGATTGGGGACTGCATTCATCAACTCTAGTCCGTTTTCCTGGGAGTGGTTTCAACTGAAAATGCTTCTTCAAGATGTCAGAGGATGGCTCACCAAGGGAATTTGTCACAACATCCTCTGAAAACTTCTGAAAAGCCAACAGCTGTTTCCTCCAAAATTCTTTATACTCATCGGTTACCACGGGATTTCTCCCGATATTCCAGAAAGGAAGACTCAGTCGTTCTAAAAACACGTCAGCATTAAGAATATCCGGGAGAAGTTCTTTCGGAACCTATGATGGACGGATAAATGGAACACCCTGGTCAAATCCCATTTGACGAGCATCCCTATCAATATTGTACGGAGTCACAGTAAATTCTTCGTTAAATAGAGATGTGACATATCCGGGATGCAGCTGCGCAGATAAACAAGTTCTCCAAATTTCATTGTCTTAGCATTGGTACGCAACGCAGTATCAAGACCGTCAGAAGCAATAGTAAAGGTCTTCGGTTGAACAATGGAAGAATGGATCGGCCCCCATGGATGGAAATCTATGGAAGACACATTATCAAAAATGTCCACGAGTTTCGCACCAGTTCTGGGACGCTTCCTATGCCAACGTAGTATTCTCGAACCACCATACAAACTGCTGAGCGAATTTGCAGGAGCATGAGCATAGCCTTTGAAATGTTCCCATAAGAACGCCTGAAGGAAAGTGAAGTGAACATGCGACTCCACCTTATTGTACCCGTTGGAAACATGCATGTCCATTGCTAAGGCGTCCATATGAGAATACAACTATCCAAGGAACAAGGCACCTAAGGGAAGAACTTCACCTTTTTCTAGCCTTATAGCAATCCTAACAAGGTCACTTCTTATGGTCTTCTTTCCAGAACCGTCGTCAAATATGTCTCTGGAGAGCCACAAAGACATGAACGCAATCACACTGAGCTCGTTTTCCAACTCTTGATCCGGTTCTGGGTCTGCAGGAGACCACTCCGACACCCACCAGGTGTAAAATCATCTCGTATCTTTTTTCTCCTCCTTGTCCAGACCGTTGAATTCTGCCACCTTTTGGAGTATGACATCATAATTATGTTGTTCGGTGTCAGAAAGCTCATAACAAAGATTCCCAGTGACAGGAAGGTTCATTAATGCAGATACACTCTCTAGAGTAATAGTCATCTCTCCCCAACTAGATATAGTTGTATGAATAGAAGGGCGCCACCAAGAAGCAAAAGTAATCAAGCCCACAACGTCTTTCTTAATTTCAAGAGCAGTAGATGCCATGAACGCATTAAGGATTTGCGCTTTGGTCAAATCAGCTTTAACATCCTTGTTATTCAACATACGTCTCATCCATCCTTCATAAGAACCCAGTGGAGTATGGCAAATCTTGAAGTCGATAGGATAAAGAGGATATTCGTTTCTTCGAAGATAAAATCTCATCACAAGTACCGAAGAAGAAGACAGATCAGCTTTCATGTTTTCTGAATCGGAGAGCAAGACTATCTTGTGAGAAGGATGTCTCCTAATGTTTGGAAAAGGCAAGTGAACAACTCATCATTGATGCTCGGCATATCTTTGAAGTTGTCAAAACTTCCTGACTTGGCACCAACATTATCTCCAGAAGACATCTCAATAGGAATTTTTTTCTTCATTCCACAATGAAATAAAAGACAGGAGTTAGAGCTTGTATAAAAACAACAAGACATAGTTCACGTTTGAATACACAAAGGGATTAGATCCAAGTCCGGTATTTCTCAAGCTTCAAGTCCAGTATTGGTTTCAAGTCCCGTATTGCCCAAGATTCAAGTCTGGTATTAATTTCAAGTCCGGTATTGGTTTCAAGTCTGGTATCGCTCAAGTATCAAGACCGGTGTTGGTTCAGTCCACAAGGCTAGCATAAAGTTGACTTTCAGTCAAGCATATGTAGGTGGGGCCACGTTCGAATCAAACGCACATGGTAGGGCCGCATTCATGTGCACGTATTATAACACGATTTTCTTATATTCGTGGGAATTGTGTTTAAGAAATTCAAGCCAAATCTCTCTCCAAGCTACAACCTAAGAAGCTAGGTTTTGCATGCAACAATGGAAGAAGAAGCAAAAGACGGCATATTCATGGGGATCACAGTATTAAACAATTCTAGCAAAAATAGGCGGTTTTACTATCAATCTTGATGGAAAAGCTAAGCATGATGTATCTATCAAAAGGTTTTTACCTAATTAAGAAATTAGGGTTTTTCCTTTTTAAAAAAAAAAAAAACCGAAACTTACCTTGGACGGACGGACGACGGACGTCTGGCGACAGCTTCGGCAACGGCGGTCGGCGGCGGCAATGGAAAGCGCAAACGGGAGCTGCTAAACCAAACAAAAAAAAAGTTGTGAGGAAAAGAGGAAGGGGTCGGTCCCTTATATAGACAAAATTTGGAAGAATCCTAATAGAACAAGGATTCCTATTTTGATTCAAATACCCAAAGAAGGAAACCGGTCCCACCAAAGGATTCCATACAAGCGCAACGGCATGGACAACTAGCGGCCAGTCAATGCTATTCCGGGTAAACTTCTTTTATCTTGTCTTTCTCACATGTGTATGTCACCATCTTATGCCTACCCCACAATAGTGTAACCATTATGTGCTAGGCAGGGGACTTAATGTTAATGGTGGATTTTCATTTAAGGGTAAAATTGTAAAACCTAAAAATTATGCGCTAACATCTTGTAAAAAATAAGGCCGTTAATAAGTGATGGATACTCCTTCACTTTATTAATTCACCTAGAATGGATCATGTGGCAACAATCCCATTCTGTGAATAAAATACACGAAATTCATCCAGGTTGGAGCATGTAGCAACAATCCCATATACCATGTGAATTTACAGCATTATTAACTAATGCGCAACCAGCCTTGTATTTCCTGTACTCATTATCAGTGCGGCATGACGACTGAGTGTTGCTCTCAGCAGAACAATACAAATCTCCAAGCATTATAATGAAAGCATGTACGAAATACCCGTACAGGATGCAACTCTCGGTGTGTTATACTAGCCCGATTGATCCACTCTCCGTGTGTTATACTAGCCCGATTGAGCATCCGTGACCGACCGTATCAGTCTGGATATGATCACGACCATCCAACTCCACCAGCATGATTGGATGGCCCAGATCGATTCCATAACCCCAAGCAGGTATGAAATATCCGCTGCCGAACCAATGCGGGCCCCGCATGGTCGGCCTCCCCATAAGATTGTCCTAGCTTGCCAAAACGTCCAAACCATAGCATTATGGATGGAAAACCCTAAATTAGGGTTTGCAGCACATTACATGTGTCGCAAAACGGTCTCAACCATCCATCTTCGCAGGAATAGATGGAGGGTGTAGATGTAGATTCAAAAGGACCAGAGCATGTCAACACAATCATTATGGGCCCACCTACATACCTGACTAATCGGTCAGGACCAACCATGGTTGGTCATTCCAAATCGTGCGTTTGAATGGAGAATGACGCACGACCTTAAAACCCAAAATTAGGGTTTTGAATCACGAGCGTCCATTTTCTCCGGCACGAATGGAGGGTCCGAGATTAGATCAAAGCAGGTCCGGTCATACCAACATGACCATCGTGGACCCATCTGTCCCCTCACCTGATCGGCCAAGACCGAACTCTCTTTTCTCCTCGATTCGCGCGCCTCCAACATGCATCGTAGCTCCTTCCAAATTGCAAACTAATCTCAACCGCTCGATTTTGCCGGACGAATTGAGTGGCTTAGATCATGTTTTCATGGGATGGTAAGGCATATGCGTAAAAACCAGCCTACCACCTACACGTTGGAGCAATCGTCCAAGACCGACCAAGCCTGGTCATCTTGGAACTCCCGCCCAAAGTTGGTACGGCGTGCGGCTTTTGCGGCACCAATTTACTGTCGCAAATTGATCTCGACCACTCAACTTCGTCGGATAAATTGAGTGTCCCAGATCACACTTTCATGGGACAGTGAGGTATGAACATGTGTATCGGTATGCCATCAGCATACATGACCGACCGGCCATACCAAAACCATGTCCCAAGCTTGGATCGACCAAGCTGAAAAGTGGTGTTTGTGCACTTTTTCCTAAAACCCTAATTTCATCAACGGTCGCAGATGAGTGTCTCAAAGGTCATCTCGTCCGTCCAACTTCACCGGCTTGGTTATACAGCCCTGGTCAGGAGTTAATTGGTCAGTGTGGAGTCATGGTGATCATCATCTACCACTCTACCACTCTATGTGGTCGTCCAAGGGAGGACTTGATTGCGCAACCTCCAAACCATCACATGAAGTAGGCTGGATATGAACTTATTCTAAGATGTTCAAACAGCGATGCTTCATACATGCTGAATATACTCGATGCAGTACCTGCATAGTATACACACGATACTTCACAAGTACCGACTTCCTGAATAACGCAGTTATTCAATCTAGCATTACATGCTATTTTTGGTGGGTCCCACGATCCACGCACTCGAGACATCAATCATGTCACAAATTGGGGGATACATATTGGGGTATTGGTCTGGCGGTTTACAGCGTGCAGCGCACAATGCGCCATCACAAGAACGTGTCAGGAAGACATGGACGGTTAGTGATGATGGGAGAAGTGGGCAAATCTGGTCGTGTGAGATTAACACACTACTCCATCACTCCATTTTCTTCACTTCCCATGAGATACAAAGGTTAGGCTAAAAGACTTGTATAAATAGGTTCTCCACCCTATTTTTTCAAAAAGGACAGAGCAAGGAAAGATAACAGAGGCAAGTGTTGATACAATCGTATTCAAACACCGGAACTGATAGCTTACATCATGCAAGCCAGTTCAGCTTTCTGATACAAGTCCTGCATAGCCAACACCTTCACATTCTCAACACCTTCTTCGCTTCCCTCCCTAAGATCAACCACATCTCCTTCACTTTGTGACAGAAACAAGTCTGGAAAGGCCATTTCTTGGTTTAGGCCGGACTTGCACAGATTGATCTCTCGAATCTACAAGCACTCACCGCACTGTGTATTTGTTTGAGGTTTAGACTCATTTCTCATCCACACACCCCAAATTACCAAAACCGACAGAAATAGTTTTCACCCATAAACACACACAAACTGACCTAATCAATCCAATAATTTAGTCATAATTCTATACATTTTTTTTTTATCACGATTCAAAAATTTAAACGAATTTATTACATCTTAATGTATGTTAACGATTAGCTAAAACTAATCACACAAAATGTATATTTAGTGTGTTTTAGTGTTTTGTTTACCTTAAATTTACCAAAATTATACTTCAATTTAGCAAAATAAAGTATTGGATATGAAATTACGTCACGTATGTTGAACCAACCATCTAATCAATTTAGAATTGACACAATCGGATCAGATACAAATCAGTTTGATCCCATTAGATCAAACGTGATATTGCAGATTTTCATGTTGGATGTTGGATAGCTCAAAGAACTCACCAATCAATTAACTCCCTTATTTTTGGGTTTATAATGAAGATTTTCATGTTATAAGATAAATTAATCATAATTATATTTACCGTGTTACAATGCAGCTTTAGTGTCGCTAGACATATATACTATTATGGGATATTTTGATCAAGTTTTATCATGTGGTAAATTTTGGTTCATTAACAAGAGAATGAGTACCATGAGTACATTTAGTGGCACCATGAATCACCCGACGTACTTCAAGATAAGATACAAACTCCTTTTAAGTACCAATGATAGATTTTTAGGTCATAATATATATTTTGGTTTATAACAACAGATGTTGACAATATATTTTTTCAGTCATGTGGCATAATCCCGACCATGTGGTAAATTTTGGACTATGAAGTGGTAGATCATTTTAGAAAATTTAAGGTAACAAAACACTTTTGGATCACAATGATTGATTTTTCACAAGACATACTTGAGTCACGAATACAAGCCATATCGATGTCTTATTTGTGGGATTTTGATTTTTATCTCATTATGTGATATGCAGTTACCACCGTAAAAAAATTGTATTCTCATTGTCTAATCTAATTTAGGGGGGTAGGGGCACTAAACAGTGGAAATTTACATGTACCAAACGACTCTTTCTCTTTCATAAGAAAACCAAACGAAAACCCTAAGAGATTGATCGCCGCTCTGCTCAGATCGGCTCAGATCGGCTCTTTCGAGCAGATCTGGGCAGATCAAACAACACTATAAGCCAGTTATTCTCTATCACGCTCCCCTGATCTTGTTTTCTACTTTTAGTTTTTATTGGTTCTGATCTTTGGTTTGTTTAAGATTTGTTTTGGTGGGTTTCGGTGGGCTAGTGCAGGTATGTATCTTCACCGGATGAAGAACAAAATCAAGGTTTTCAATCTTTTCCACTGCTGACCCCCAACAAAATCGAAGAAACATCATCAGCTCCGGTAAATCCGATCAAATCATCTAGTGTAACTGTTTTCGGCTATGTCTTTGCTTTTGTTTTACTTGTTTTAGGATTACTGTATTATGATTTTCTTCATATTGTAATTGTTTATCTTTTTCCTAATAGACTAGATCTAGTTTTCGGTCGATGGAACGGCTTGTCCGGCTGTTTTAAGTTAGTTTGGGTTTATGCTTCTGTTGATGTTAAGATTTCAGTTTATCCGGATTTCTTTTCTGATTGTAAGGTTAACAAGTCAGTCCCTATTTTAGCTGTAGAACTCAATGTTTCAGGAATAGTAATTAAGGAAAAGACAGCAGCCATTCAACCACGATTATCATCAAGTTCATCTACAATTGTTATAACATCTCCAATGCCGAGTCAGCCGCCCGATTCGTTCCGATACAGACACCTGATGACCGATTCAGATTACTATTGTTACTTGAGACACCTTGGATACTATGTGAGACACTTTGGTTACTTTTTCGCTACTGTTACTACTAGTTGGGTCACTGTGACCTTGATTGCATTAGGCAATCTAAATTTAAAAAACTCTAGTTCATGTAATATACATGTTCTGATGAACTTTGGGTTGGATTCTATCTGGTCATTGCCTTGTGCTTTGACTCATATTGGGTTTATTTATAAAATCAATTTCGCCTTAACTGTTTGGTACTTTCCTATGCGAGAGGGAAGGTCTTATGAAATTGTTTTTAGCTCTGTATGGATAGATTTGTTAGGAAAGAATTGGTGGAGATACTACGACGTGTATGAATGCAGACTGATCTTGAAAAATCTTTGTAAGGTTCCCGATTTCCTAAATCGGTTTTCTATGTAATGTATTGAGGTTAGAGATTTATCAGATTCTGATATTCTCAATAGATTTGGGCGTATATGCAGAAATCTTTCTCGTTATTACAGCGGATCTTCAAAAAAAATGGGGCACGCGACACAAACTCGTAAAGTAAGAAGATGGGCCTCCATCCAGTACTCTTGAGAGTGACCTCGGGGATAGATCCATTCTTGGACTGCTACAAATATCACTTCCTTTCCTTTCCATTTCATTTCGACTGTTTGGGTTTGTGACCAATTGAAACGGAAGATGGGCGAGGGTCCATCTGCTCCAAGAAAGACTCAAAAGAAGCGAAAAATAAAAGACGCTAGTTAATGACCTCACTGATCACGGACGCTATCTCTTAAAATGTTTTCGAAAAAAAAAATCTAATTTAGGGAATTAAATATAATTTGTCTACACCAGTTAAAGACAACGGTTGGTTCCACTTCTATAACGGTGTTGCCTACTTTATTTTGGCCATAGTGTGGGAAAGAGGTATGAGATCTACTCCCATTAGGGAAGGTTGTATTTCCAGGTTGTATTCCCTATTTGCTTTACTTTCCTCCATGAATATAGCGGAAGTTGTTTTCTGTTGGATAACAGATCGGTTTAGCAAGATGGGTATCCCATTGGTTAAGTTCATAGGAACTAGATTAAGTATGTCGTATAAAAGAAAAAAGTATAAAAAGTGAGTGTTTTATTTCAATTGACCTGCAGAAAATCGCATGTACTAATTTCCTTTTTATTTTAATGGATAAAAGCCGTTTAGATCTAAAATTGTTTGAATTTGATTCACTAAAATCACCTGACATATGTGGATCTGATTCGTTAAAGTCCGACTCCATACGACACCGCGTTTTGGTCTTCAGATTGACGGACGATATAATGCCATGTCATCTTTTTTTTTGCTAAGAAACACACCCATAGATTAAGAAAGAAGAGAATTACAAACAACATTTAGGTTCTCCTTCCTAATAAGAGAGTTCAAAAAAGAAGGAGAGGAGACCCAAAGACCCGAAAAACTTTGTTTTCTAGCCCGACGTGCAATCCGATCGGCTAGAATATTTTTAACACGCTTAATGTACAAGATTTTAAAGGAAACTGAACTATAAATTAAACTCCTACATTGCTCAAGAAGATCACTACTTCTCCAAGCAATATTAGTACCGACTCCGTTTACAAAATGCACTAACTGAAGAAAATCACTGATAAAAACAACTCTGGAAAGATTCATCTATTAAGCCCAAGAGATAGACAAAATTAAAGCAACATCTTCAGCACCTACTGCATCTGGAATCAAACCATAGTCCGAACGAGAACTTCTTACATTTCTTGTAATATCACACCAAATAACACCCAAACCCATATTAAAGTCTTTAAAAGAACCATCAACAAACATAAAATGATCCACTTCAGTTACATGGATCTTAACATCACTATGAACACCAAATGGACGAATCTGAGGAGAAATGTAAGTGTTAAACATTCTCTTAGTATCCAAGATGACCTTGTTCAGGTCAATAGAAGCATTTCTGAAGACCACATCACATTGTAACTTCCAAATACACCACATAATAATAACACCAATGCTAGGCCAAGAAACATTAAAGGGAGAGTCTCCAAGATCAGGATTATGCCGATACAGAAGTAATCATCAATCCAATCCAAATCCTCAGAGACCAGATGTAGTAAAGAAACCCCAAACCAAATATGTCTAGCAACTGGACATTTTATGAATAAGTGTAAAACTGTTTCTTCATGACAGTGACATAGAGGACATATCACATCAGGGTTATAAAACTGCAACATAGAATTAACCGGAAGCATATACGCAAATATTTTCCATATAAAGAATTTAATCTTGGGCAAACACTCAATGCCCCAAACTTTCCTCCAAAATGCGGAGTCATCAAAGGGAGAAACATCATTCATATAGATTCTGTAAGCCAATTTAATTATAAACTTACCATTCCTAGTATGAGACCACATTAACTTATCATTCATATTAAGGTTTAATCTAATTGACCTAATCCTAGTAACATCATTAGGCAAGAACAAGGTCGACAACAGGTTGACATTCCAACAACCATTCTGAACATCAAGAAGTTCATTAACAAAGACATAGTTATTATGAGAAGGATAACTGGGCACCATAGGGTTTAAATTTCCAGGGATCCAATTAGAATACCAAATACGAGAAGAAGCTCCATTGTTAATTTTAACCACATAGTTAGTCTTAATGAATTGTAATCCATTACTAATACCTTTCCAGATCCAAGAAGAGGAATCATCAGCTTTGTCGATTTCTAACAAGTTCTAATTAGGAAAGTATTTGTCTCTCAAAAATGAAGAGAGTAAGATATTCAGATTATTCAAAATCCTCCAACCAAGCTTACAGATAAAGACTTGATTAGTAGCATAAGTGTTCTTAACACCTAAACCACCATTGAGTTTAGACTTACCTATATCACCCCAAGATTGAAAATACGCAACTCGCTTAGGATTCTTTTTTGTCCACCAGAAAGCACGCTGTATGGAGTCAATTTTAGAAGTGACAGATTTCAGAAGAGGGAAACATGGCATATGATAGAAAACCACACTAGAAAAAACATTCCCAGCCACAACAGTCCTCCCAGCCACATTGATATTGGTCTTCTTAGAGGAGACCAATCTAGAATATAGGTTGTCAATAAGAAAATTAAAAGATGTCGATTTATCCTTACCTATAAATAGGGGAGTACCTAAATATTTTTCTGAATTACAAAGAAACTTCATTTTAAGGGCTCTAATGTGTTTATGATGGATCTTACCACTAGTTATAATGCCTGATTTCTCAAAGTTAATTGCCTGACCTGAAGCCTTAGCAAAAACATCAATAATTTTGAGCAGATTCCTAGCATATGTGACAAAAGCCCTAGAAAAAAGCATAAAATCATCGGCGAAAAAAAGATGAGAAATAGATGGACTATTCTTTTTGAACTTGAAGCTTTGAATCAAATTTTATTTTTTAGCCTTTAAGAGCAACTGAGACAAAACTTCCATGGAAAGAATAAAAATATAGGGAAAAAGTGTCTGATGCCCCGAGAAGGCAAGAAGATTTCACCTGGAGAACCATTCACCAAGACAGAATAAGAGATAGTACTAATACACTGTCGAATCATTTGACACCATTCTTCGGAAAAACCAAGTTTTTTAAAAACAACAAGTATAAAAGACCACTCCAATCTATCAAAAGCTTTAGAAAGATATAGTTTAATAGCTAAATGACCATTCTTAGAGTGTTTTTTTTTATTATTTAAAAAAAAAAAGAGTGTAGAATTTCATGCGTAATGACAATGTTATCATGGATCTGATGATTGGCAACAAAAGCAGACTGAAAAGGAGAAACCAAAGAGTCCATAAGAGGTTTCAGACGATTAGTCAAGATTTTCAAAATACTTTTATACACAGAATTAGATAAACTAATAGGCTTGAAATCAGACGGAGAAGAAGCATTCTTGATTTTGGGAATTAAGGATATAAAGGAGAAGTTAGTTTGCTTAAGAAGAAATAAATTTCTGAAGAAAATTTGCACATGAGAGACCACTTCAGAGTGGACAATATCCCAATTATCCTGAAAGAAACCCGTGTGGAACCCATTAGGTCCCGGGGATCTCCATGAGGCCAAGTTATTAACTGTATCCCTGATTTCCTACGCTGAGGGAATCACAATCAAGGAAGAATTGACCTCATCAGAGATTATGGGATTCACAAACCTTAAAGCTTCTTCAATGTCATTATTCCCCGGGTTTGAAGTAGTATATTTTTTTTTAAAATGTTTAGAGAGCAACTGAATAAATTGCTCTTTGTCCTCTAACCAGTTTCCTTGATCATCTCTAATAGTGTGAATAGTACTATTCATATTTCTAATTTTTACAGAGTTATAGAAAAATTGAGTATTCCTATCACACTGCGTAAAATAATTAATTCTAGATTTCTGCATATAGAAACTGTGTTCAATTTCATACTAGTAATCCAGCTGTTTAGAATAGTTCAAGATAAATTCACCTATCGTAGAAGAATAGGGCATAACTCAGAATTAAGCCTACCAATTGTAGTTTTAATATGCCCAAAAAAATTAATGCTCCATTTGACCAAATCAAATTTCACATTCTTGAGTTTATCAACGACTACAAAAGCAGGAGACCTATTAACCTTTTTTGTCAAAGAATTATTCAAAATATGTTTGAAATCCGGATTTAGTTGCCAGCATTTAAAGAACTTGTACGAAATATTAATGTTCCTTTCCCAATGAAAGCATTTAACCAAAACCGGACAGTGATCAGAGTAGATCCTCCCTAAATTAGTGACTCTTGTTTGAGGAAGGATTGTGACCCATTTGTCATTCATAAAAGCCTTGTCCAACTTTTCGAAAATCAACTCAATTGGGTTTTTAAATCTTCTATTACACCAAGTAAAAGGGTTACCATAGGAGAAGACTTCATTCATATTCATCTTTAACAGATTATCTCTTACAAAATTGGGAGGAAAAGAGCTATTAGGGTTACCACCATGTTTTTCCGAAATGTGAAGGATAAAATTAAAGTCACCGACTAAAATCCAAGGGTTACAATTGTTGTCATTCATGTCGCTAAGACAATTCCATTGATTTCTCATACCTACCATATTTAAAGAACCGTAAATAAAAGAGATCACACAATTCTTAATCGTAGGCGAAATATCACACAAAATATGAATCATGTTCAGAGAATAACCTAACACTTTAATATTGCATTTTTCAAAGTACCCAAAAGCCAAACCACCAGATTTACCAACAACATGAATAATAGTGTAGGAATCAAAAGGTAAATGATGCGTATATTTTCTAATTGTAACATCATCAACCATTGTTTCTAAAAGGCAAACACCATCTAATTTGTATTTCCTAAATAGACTAAACAAATGTCTCCATTTTTTATCAGAGCAACACCCATTGATATTCCAACTTAAGAACTTCATAGTTAAGAAAGTAAAACAGATCAAAAAAGCTAATAACCAACATAAATATAAATCAGGGAAAGACGAAAATCGATAACTAGTCGAAGCTAACAAACAACAGTAATAAAAATTAGGGAAAAACGAAAATCGAAAACTAGTCGAATAAGGAGATTACAAGGTCATCAGCCTAGGAGGGTTCAGAAGCCATAGAGTCTGGGTCCATCAGCATGAGTTCAACTTATTTTTCAAATTCCTATTCTATGATAACCGGTTCCGGAGAAAGAGTAGCTAATGGCATAGGTTCAAGTATGATAAAATCCTTAAATTCATCATTCTGAGAAGGGACATTCATAGATTCACACTCTGAGATTAATTCCAATCGAGACATTGTCAAAAGGTGATAAATAGCTAAAATAATTCAAAGGAGCTTGAGGGAGGTTAACAAATGATTGAACAGGATTAATAGGTTCCCTAATAGTCAATGCGGACACAGCAGGAAAAACTGATGAAAAAATAATAAGAGGAGAAAGCAGAACCCTTGTTACCAAGAAGGCAGACGTGAAAGCAGAACCATTGTTACCGAGAAGGCAGGCGTCTTGGAATGGTCTTGAGTAGAGGCAGCAACAACACCAGCCTTTGCAGTACTAGATGACTGAGAGCTCACTCCAACTTCACGATTTATCCTCACATTAGTGATGAACCACTTAAAGATTATTGTATAACCAATAAATTAATTCTACCATCTTAATATTTAAGTAACCACTTAATGATGAAATAAAATTAAGCACAACTTTTAATGGAATAAAGCTGCAAATTAATTCCAACAAGTAACCTCCAGTCGATTAAAGGCTAATATCCTACTGAACCATCACACCAAGATCATCATTAACATAGGACTTACAATACCAAACCAAACCAAATTTGCAGAGCTTGTAAGAGAATAAGAATCTTTAACAGTAAAGAATATAATCAAATACCTGCTAACAGTAGGATCTCAATCTCCCCTAAAAACCTCAGAATGACTAAGCTTCAACCATATCTTCAAGAACAAATTCATAATCTTTAAAAGAGATATAAGGTGACAGAAAATCAAAGAAACATACCCCTATTGCAAACCCACGTCTTCCCAGTAATCACTCTTGACATTTCTAATCTCACGATGATACCACTGTAACTCTATGACTGCACCTCCATTAGCCCATGACCTACAAATGGAAGGAGAAGAAAGAAAACTACAACAATAACAATAGACAGATGATTAGAACAAAAGGAGAATCAAATTAATAAACAATAGGAATCATAATGATTAAAAACTAGAAGATTAAAAGGATTGAAGTCACGACGAACTCAAAATTAGGTTAAAATTAAAATTAGGTAAAAAACTTAGAGAAACTCAGCAGATTTGAAAATATATCATTTTAAAAAGAAAATTAAAAGAAAACATATCAGAATTAAAAGAAGAACATAATTTTAGCCATGAATTGAAGATTAAGATTCAGGAATTAACTAGAAATCGAAGAAAATTTCAAGGTTGACTAAGTCAACGTCGCGAGAAATTCGCCTCAAAATCACTTCAGACGCTCTTTGCGAGTACTGGTGACATTTAGGGATGTATAATGCTACATCATCTACTTATGTGCCAAGTCACTCTTCAAAATTCCGCATATACAGGTATAAAATCCTGCACGGTCGCTCCATAACGAGAACGAGACATGTTTTCTTGAGTTAAAAGAAAAATCCCACCACAAAACTAACACCTTGTTTGTTTGCAGCTGACTCATATGAGTCGTCTGGATCTGAATGAAATCACCTAACTCATCTGGATCTGACTCACTAAAGTTTGACTCAGAAAATATGTTTGTTTCGTGTGTCAGACCTGACTCACCTGACTGATTTTTTTATACAGTGTGTAGAATGGGCTAGCTTTGCATCATTTTCTTTACTCATTTCATTTAGAACCTTGAACTACAAACAAATACATATATATACATTTGTTGTACAATATATGGCGTTCATTCACCAATAATAATATGTTCAGTAGAAGCTGGATTGTTAGTTTCACATAATGTAAACTGTTCCAATAAGACCCCTCAAAGTTCCAACCAGTACGGGGGGTCTCTAATTGGCATAGCTTACACAGATAGACTTTCCACCGAGATCCTGACAAACAAAAACGTCTTTTTAGTATCATCATAGATGAACCACAACTAATTGAATCATTGTAGATGTTTTAATTCTATTCACTTCTATACCTGACCCTCCATAGTAGACAGAGCTGAACTAGCATTTTCCTCAGAAGTGTAGCTGACAATTCCAAAGCCCCTTGATCTCCCAGTTTTTCTGTCCATGATAACTCTAGATGCGCATTAAATGATCCAATAAAATAACGCCACGACTACGATCCAATAATTACTGAACATTTTATGTAAGAAAACACCAGAGTAATTTTCCTTGTCTCGGGAATATCTTTTACATTTAAATCTCTGGATCTCACAATGCAATTGTGCAAACAAAATTCAATTTTACTTGATTATTTTCTTGTACCAAAAGATCAGGCAAACTATAATCCACAATATCCTATGAAAAGCATGGTGCTCTTAAAAACAAGAATGGAAAAACCACTGCAACCAATATACAAGATGTAAAAAAAAAAAAAGCCACTAACCGTCAATAACATCACCAAAGCTCCCGAATGCTTCCTTAACTTGCTAGTCATCGTTATTAGGGAAACTCCTATGATGTGGAGGTAAAAACATCCATAAATATGTGGACCCTCAGAAATTTGTGGAGTCAAAACCTACCGGGGGGAAATCAAATTGAGTCTCCATCTGGTTGCTTACTATCCGGATACTCTATCTGGTTATTTAGTGCCCCGTCAACATAAAACACTGGCTCTGCTTGTGATCGAGGTGGGATCACCTGCTGGCTTAATACTTGTTATTGTGAAACTCTATAATCAATCTTAGAATATTTTATATGCATCATACGAAAATGTGTCACTATTTAAGATATGTAATCCTATACAAAACCAAATTGTACATATATGCTATATACTTACAGATTTTTCTGTCGGTACTGAGTCTCACATTTGGTTCTTCTTATTTCTCTCGGTTTAGGTATGTGTTTATATTCTTGATCGATTGATTCTTCTTAATTAATATCTTCACCGTTCTCTTTACTTTGAAATTTTTGAGTTTCTTTTTCTTTTCTTTCCTTCATTTCAGTGATCTTGATTTGGAACTGGTCTTTTCTTTGCAAAAATTATAAACGGTCATCCGGTCATGAAGAGACCGGATTGATAAAACAACATTATTGACATATCCGGTTAGCTAACGACCGGATGGACTACTCCATAACATACCCCTCAAATATGTGGAGTACCATCTGGACTTCAGAAAGATGTGGACCTAAATATTAACCATAGTAGCGTTTTTTATCCATAAAATGTGGACCATCACAAAGATATGGATGAATTTTAACTCCATAGGAGTTACCCTTATAAGAAAGACCTACAACCAATATAAAAATTGATTTAACCGAACAAAAGAATATCATTTGAGAAGGATTTACACTCCAATCTTTCACTCAGAAATACTAAAATACCTCCAATATTCAACTTTAATCCTCCAGCCCCTCATGATATACCTCATGACATACACCGGACATCATTGTACATAGATGCCTAAGAACCCTAGTCCATTTGATGCAGACAGATTTTACATCAATAGGAAAAGGGACCTAGGAACAATTGCCAATCCACCTCTGCCCATAGCAACATTATGCAGTTCGTAACTCCCAAATATTATTCAAGGGAGAAATTTGGTAACATTTAATGATGAACTACTTGGAAACGATATAGCTCCTGAAAACATATCTATATTAATATCTCGCGACTAATTAAGTTGTATTAATACCAAAATTCTTTATGTCACATATGTTATGAAATACCAAAATTCTTTATGTCATATATATTATCAAAAATACACTTCAGAATTCTGCGCATATCTATAATATAAAATAGAATGGGTTTTTAAGCTTGGACGGTCAGAAAATATTTTGATACACAAATGTTGCATCCGACCATCCAGTCTCATCCTAGCGAAAGATATCTGACGGTCGTCGTTTCTGAAGCCCCTCACATTATGAATCAAAATTTATTAATCTTTAATTATTGCATCACCTCTTAACTCAAGATATTCAAAAAACATTAAATAAAATCATAATATATCAAACATGCATTAATTGGATTTAGTGGTGCCATGATGAATCTAATGGGAAATGAGATTTATTTGTTTATTTTTATTCAAAACTCATAAGTGAGATATTGCATACACATTATT